>JXCR01145971.1:77564-168502 GCA_002079205.1 Phalaenopsis hybrid cultivar
CGAGCCTTGAGGATGAGACTCGATCAAATAAACTAAGAAATATATGACATCCATTTGATCTGCGAAACCATTTTATTTGACAATAAGTTCTTATATTTAATATAAAGAATTAAATAAGGTTTATATTAATCTGGGTTCAGAAAAGCTTCCTAAAAGGGTAAGCCCCTATAGTTAATTACATCTTAGATAATCGAAGTCACCTAAGAAAACACTTGATAAAAATCAGAAAATATTATCTTCAAAGAGGTCAAAAGAAAAGGACTTTTCGACAAAATCGAACAAAGAGGTGTGAAAGGGGAATGACTCAAATTTGTAATATTTATTGTAGAATCCAAGGGAAGATGAACTAGAGGATGTCGCGGATCCGAAGGAGAACCTCGGTGACTTCCCAGTCTACCCTATGGTTTTACTTCAGTTCTGAGGAGAAATATTTAAGCGTTTTATCCTGTCAATTTTATTTAATTAGAGCTTACATTAGCGTGAAACCATCACATAAATAAGCTGGAAAATGTGAGGATTTAGATCGTGACGAACGACAACCTCGGAATACTAAAACGAGTTAGGGCTTATATTGTGTAGCAGAGCTATATAAAAGCCTAAAGATAAGATTGAGGATTTATGTCACACTAGGCGGATGACCTCGAAATCCTATGGATTGTTGTTTAATTTCTAAGGAATAATTTAGTTGGTGTAGGCATGTTCTGCTGTTGAAGATGGTCATGCTGCCCACAATGCTAGCTCCAAGCTCCTCGTCATAGCACCTTCGAGTTCGATGTTATTTCTTTGCGTACATGCAATTGTTGAGTCAAAATCTGCTGTCGGGTACCTCCTATGAAACCAACTACTGACCTCCTATTCTAAGGTATAGTGTGTAAGAGAAACAATAGCAGGTACAAGTATAATGACAGGATTTAAAATAGCTAGCATGCATTGTATCAACAAAAGAACTACCACCTGGAAGACTCAAGAAAGAGCAGCAAATGACTCACGACGAAAGAAAACTCGACCAAATCGACAAATGACTCACAATGGAAATCTCAAAGCAACAACACCAAATGGTGACTTAAAGAAAGTCACCGAAAACACGGGAAGATCACAGAAAAATGCCATGAGTGCTTTACCAAAAATCTAAAAAAATCACACGAAAAATCAGGAGAAAGAAAACTGCAAGCACTCGGGTCGGGGCTAGGCTCAAATATTATATATTTGTACTCGAGGGATGTCGAAGGTTACTATCGGTCACTCGGATGTATAGAGTCTGTCACTCAACTAGAAGGGTGTCCTACTAAACCTAACTTAACAGGGTGTTTCTTAGCCCGGTACTGGTAATCAACAAGTGGACAACCAAGTTACAATATATTTAAAATTTATATTTTAGCATGCACGTGGATTTCAGGCATACAAAAGAAAGTTGTATCAATTTTATAGTAAAATTTTTTTTAAATATTTTATCTGTTTTTATCAAGTCTGTTCTTATCAATTTTAAGAATTATAATTGTCCACGAGTCGATCACGCCGTCAGGCGTAGAACCGCCAATAACCTAAGAAGGTACGGGTCCCCAGCTAATCTTGTGTCAGTGAATGATAGTATCATCTTATGATTCATCAGACCCCAGGATTGGGTCATGATGTCGTAGGATGGAATATTAAAATTTATATTTTAGTATGCAAATGGATTTCAGACATACAAAAGGAAGTTGTATCAATTTTATGGTAAATTTTTTTTTAATATTTTATCTGTTCTTATCAAGTCTGTTCTTATCAGTTTTGAGAATTATAATTGTCCACGAGTCGATCACGCCATCAAGCGTAGGACCGCCAAAGGTACGGGTCCCCCGCTAGTCTCATGTTAGTGAATGATACTATCATCCTATGGTTCATCAAGCCCTAGGATTGGGTCCTGATGTCTTAGGATGGAATATCATTCTGCTCTACCACCGGTGTGCCTTTGTCATCACTGCCCTAAGCCCCAAAACAAAATCGACCTACTTGCGACCATGCTTGATGGTTTCACATATAGCAAAAAGTTATACATGCACACTTATGTATCGGACATAAGCACCTAAACCTGAACCAAGAAGCAAGGAAAAAAAACTAAAAAGAAAGAAATGAAAAAGAAAGGAGACTAATGCACCTCCAAAACAAATTTATAAAAGAAAAGCCAAGGCGACAGAAGGGTTAGCCTAAAACATCCGACTAACGAGACTTTCTCGAATGGGTAAAGGAATAGAGCACACTCACACACACTAGTTAAGAGACATCCCCAAAAGACACATTTTTGAAATCTCCAAACTATTCTCGAATTTTCCCCAAATATCAAAAGATTCTTCCTCTTCTCTTTCTCTTTTTCATTTTATTTTATATCGCAATCAACTCGGCCCGCAAAATTGGGCCCCAAACCACTTCCGAACATCTGACAAATTATTCCTCGAAAGAGGCATTCAAATTTCTTCAAGTAACAAGTAATTGAAATATCTCACCTTGGAAATATTAAAGCCACTCAATTCCACTTCAAACCAAAAGTTTCCAATGAAAAATGAACCCGACACCACAAAAGAAATCCATATAAATGCTCACGGCCAAGGGCAACAAAGAGGGGTAACAAATAAAACCCCACCCAAATTCTATAGGATCACAGGTAGGAACAGCGAAGCAACCACCAAACGAGTGCACAAAGGGGCCAACAGACACAAATAGGGCTCTTGGGTAAGAGCAATAAGAGAAGCTATCAAACCGCTGCACAAACCAAGGAGCCACAACAGACAAAGGGCTCACGGCTAGGGACTGTCAGAGGGGCAACACAAGGCTGCAAACTTCAAACCCCAAACCAAGACATACGTTTCATTAAAATTGGGCTCAATACCACTGAAACCAAGCTATTTCAAGGCAAAACCGAGCCGTTGCAAGGCAAAACCAAAGCCAACAAAAGGCCCAGATCCGGGCCACTATAAAGCCAAAAAAAAGCCACTTATCTCACAAAAATAGGGCCCATACAAGCCAAAAAACCGAGCCCTTCACCAGGCAAAATTGTGGCCAGCATAGGGCAAAACCGGTCGTCACAAGGCCAAATCGAGCCATCCAAACAGGGCAAAATCGGCCGTCACAAGGCTAAATCGAGCCGGCACATAGCTAAAAAAAATAAGCCATCACGAAGCCAAAGCCAGACACTAAATCCAGAAATTTTTTATTTAGATGAATCGTAGAAATCTCATCTTGAAATTATGAAAACAACAAATCAATTCTCATGGTTTCCATAAAACGAATACACATATGAATTTCCATACTTCCATAAAACAAGATGGTTAAGAGCCCCAACACAGACATTCATACATGCCATCCAATTCCTCATCTTTCAAAATGTTAATGTTAGCTATGCAAATACATAAGAGCTAGGTGGCCTATATGTAAATTCTTCTCTTTCTTCTTAGTGAAATAGACATATTCATGCATGGGTTCAAAAAGCTTCAAAGCCATGTGTATGTAAATATAGTAGCTTGCATGAGAGACGTGAAAATACATAGGAACCTTATGCTACAAATCAAGACCTCCTAAACTTTCAGATTTTTTTTACAATTTTACCAAAAATAAAAGTTTCACTTACAAACATGGCACCCAACTTTCATGTATTCACATATTTAACTCCTAGTTTTCAGACTTTTACAAATGAGCAAACCAAGATTTTCAAACTTTAACAAATACAAGACCCAAAATTTCAGATTTTTCAAATCGAACACTAACGGCTTCAGAATTTCACGAATTGAACACCGAAAACTTCAGATTTTTATAAAACCACTTCTAAACACATTTCTTTTTTTGAATTCCAGATTTTTCATAAACAAAAGCATTAAATTTTGGATTTCTACAAACTCCATAGCGTTCAAATAATGTATAACATGTAACGAAAGCTTCTTTGAACCATGTCGTCAAGCTATAAAGCTCCGAATGATGAAAAGCATACAAGAAGAAAACCAAATCAGCAAGCCATAAGGTATTCACCAAGGTATAACATGCAACTTGAGCAAAGGAAGGCAGCCACGGGGAACCAAATTGAACCCCCAAACATGCATATATTCTTTTTTTCTCTTTTTTTTTAGCTTCAACAGAGGAGAAGAATAAACATAGCCTTCTACATACAGTTTGAACAGGAGAATAACAGGAAGCAGAGAAACAAAACTAAGCCCCGAAGTAAGAGTTTTAGCAACCCTCAACAGTAAATATTATCATTTGCACATGTTCCAAAATAAGAGGGCAACAATAGGGAACAATACAAGGCCCCCAAATAATTTCAGATTTTGCAAAGAGAGCACCCAAGTTTCAGATTTTGAAAAATAAAAATCCCAATAATTTTAGATTTTGCAAAGAGAGCACCCAATAGCTTCATATTTTCATGAATAAGCCACCAAAATTTCAGATTTTAAAAATGAGGATTTGCATAAGGTGCATAAAGGAAGGATTCAAATGTCGCACCACTAACTTTGATGCAAATATGATGAACTAAATTTCCCTGCACCATTTCAACAAACACCTAGCATGCAATTATAAATCCACCAACTTAGGATTAAAAATCTCAATTTTCTTTTTCTTTTTGACTCTCAATCATCCAAATAAAGGCGTTAGAAAGAATTTCAGCATGAAAGGGAAACACCACGTCAAATGGCTTAAGAAGAGAAAAAGGGAAGAGGTTACCACTTGGCGTAGAGCATACAAAAAGAACAAGAGAAGCTCTAGACGCTGAGGGAGAAAATTTATATATCGTCAGTCAGGCGTGCGGACGGGAGAGGGAGACTGGCAGACCGAGCGGAGATAGACCTAGGGATTTAGGATTTTAGGAAGAGGGAAAAAATTTATATAATAATAATAGTAATAATAATATTATTTTTATTATTATATAATTCATTTTGTACATTTTCTCCCAGACACGCTATCGTCATAAAATGAACATCTCCCTTGGGCAAAATCGACGTTCCAGAAGCGTCGACGCAGTCCTTTTCGTTATCTGAGATCGTTTGGACAACCTCGTCGACAATCGGGTCAGAAAACGTGTCAAATTTGACTTCCGTCAAAATTTTGGTTCGAGCTCAATAGATTAGAATGGTGTAGGTGGTTGTCACGAGAAGTCTATAAAAGATTTAAAGTGATTTTGAGTTGATTGGGAGGGTCAATTTGGTAGATTTTGGTCACCTAGTCAATTTGGGGGTGTTAGGTTAGACTTGGGTTTAGGTTGGGCCAAAGTTGGGTTAGGTTCAAATTGATGGTTCAAAATGGTCTAGAGAAACGTCACAAAGAGTTTTCAACATAAATTTGGTGTCATTTTGGGATTTGGCATTCAATTTGGTGGAATTTGGGGACATAGTCAATTTGGGGATTTTGAATGTGGGCGGAAACTGAATGAAACTGAGGCTTGACCAAGGCCAATTAAAGGTCCAATTTAATGTGTACGATCGTTATCAAGAGTTTAGGATTCAAATGGGAGCAAATTAAGATCAAATTGAGGTCAATTGAAGAGTCCAAATTAGTTTCGGGGAGAAAATGTTGAATTGGGTAATTGCTGAGATTGAGGTGCCAACCATCCTGATTTAAGCCACGGACCAACGAAATCTCCATTTGGGTCCTCTATGTACTGGTGCTAGCTAAATCCCAACATAGGGCTAGAGGGTCTAGGAGACCATCTACATGCGTCTCCCAAAAGATCAAGGGGTGAAAGTCAACAAGCTTGGGTTTGGGGTTGTGAGTGAATGGGGGTGAAAGTGAGTGACAGTAAGTGCAAGTGAGTGAAAAGTGAGTGAACAGCTCCAGACCAACACCCAGGGTCAGCCCTAAAGTCAAGCAGTCTTATGGAGACTCATCTTGAGCTCTCCCATATTGACCCCACCTTCTAAGTGCTAGAGGTTAGGACCAATATTTGGAACTTCAAGTTCAGTACAGAAGAGTTTATAATTTCTAATGATGATGGTTACTTTTTTAGTTCTCTAAGAATAGTCAACAGAAAAGTCCTATGGCTAGACCCTAGGCTACTAAAGAGGAAAAACTAAACCTCAACCAAAAAAGAGGTCAGCAAACTTTCTCTGGAATGAGTAGCTAAGCTTTACTTTGTATCTCTATGATGTTGGGAGTAGTGGATTTATCATTAGTTTTCCATAATGTTTTTCTGTTAATTATTTTCTTGAGCTTTTTAGACCTATGTTGTTGGTTAACCTTTCATCTTCATTTACTCCTAGTCTAGCCAACTAAAAAGTTAAAATATTTTGTGAAACTATAACCTCTAAAAGCTGTGTAGTGGAAACAAAAAGTTAATAACAAAATTATGAGAGAATAAATATATTCAAGTTGAATTCAGTAGTAATGCCAAGGGATCAGAAAAGTCATGTGGAATATGGGGATTGAGAAAGCCTCAACTTTATAGATTCTAGACTTTTTTTGACCTAAAAATAGGCATACGGAGTATCTTGTCTCTGTTTGACAAAAATTACATAGAAAAAATATTTAGAAAAACCACGATCATCACTATCCCCAAATCACAGCGGCATGAGCCTCATCCGTCTTGAAGAAACTCATGAATCTTTCCTCTTATTTTCTACTTTCCCTTACTACTAAGTATTTTATTTTGCTAGGACAATAACACTTAAAAGCCTTCTTTTGATAATCGCCAAGCTAGGTTAACTGAATTAGTAAACTAGAGTTTTTTTTGGAAGAATGTATTACACTTTCTTTGTGGGATCGATAAATGGTACTCTTGAACTGCATTATCAGTTGACACGTGCACTTGGGTTATATGGTTGACTTACGTCCCAGTAAGTTTTAGCTACTCAAGTTGTTAGCTTCGTTGTTCGGAAAAGTCGTCAATAATTGTTTCTGGTTCTAGAAAAACTTTAATTAAAAATTTTAAGATCTACGTTTCACATTTTTTTATTTTCTTATTTTATTTAGTATTTTTTGTATTACATCTGTATTTTTTTTTTTTTTTTTTGCAGGAGTTAAGAAAATTAAAATGATTAAAAAATAAAAAGATGAAAAAAAATGTAAAAAGCCAAAAAACCAAAAATACATTGTTATTTTTATCTTGATTTTGTTTTTTATTTTATTTTGTACTTGTATTTATTTATTTTTTTGAAAAAAAAATATTTCAGCACACACTGAGGAAAATAATTTTATATCTTTGGAAGAGTATAACAACATATTGATGGCAAAGCTTTGCAATCTTTATGCCCCTGACATAGGAGCTATGTTTGACCACCCCTCTTCCTATACCTACAGCCTTAACTAAACTACTTATCGAAACTGTAATTAAAATATTTGTGAAATTAGTGTAGAAAACCAAGTTTGGGGGAGAACTCAAGCTAACCCTATAAAAAATTGGAACAATTGGGATAGGGACCACATTTGCAAAGCTCAATCTTGGTAATTTACCCTAAAATCTCTAATTAGAGAGGATAACCCATCATTAGAAGAATTGTTATTAAATTTGAGAAATGAATCAAAAAACCTACACCTAAAATTGGTTGACCTACACAAACTTCAATTGGAACAAAAATAAGCTTAGAGTTGACAATCAATAATGGGAGAGCCCCCAAGTCGATCGTGTAGAAAGTTGAAATAACTAGGATAGTGACTACCCTGAAGAAGATGAGGTTTTGGAGGAATTAGTGATAAACTTGGGGAAAGGGTTACAAAGCCAAACTGATGCTCATAGAAACATAGAAAATCAAGTTGTGCATTTCGATAATATTTTAAGCAATAAGTCCCATAGGATGGTAAAAGTAGTTGATAGCCAAATTTTAGAATCTAAGGATTTAGACCGCGAAGAGCAAGTTGTGTTGGAAAATTTTTGTTAGAGGATGACTGAGGAAGAATCATCTTTTCTTTATAAGGCAACCTCTAACATAGCTAGGGAGATAGTTGAGCTTGTAGAACCAATCATAGGAGTGCTCCAAGTGGAAAAGTTTGAAAACAACCCAAGGAAAGAGAGTGACCTAGTATAGTTAACCCTTGAACCTGAAAAACATAGGGAGAACCCAATAAAAAATTTAGAAAACATTGGCATATCTGAGACGCTTTATTTCTAATCTCTCAGGTAGGTGTCAACCTTTCTCTGCATTAATTAAAAAGGATGCCAAATTTGGACTCTCTTTTGAGATTGATCATTAACTTCAGTCAACACCTAAAATCGAGTTTGGTCAAATTCATACCTAAACCATTCATCAGGGCGCAAGGCCTCATCTTGAGGTTTGTTGGGACCAATCAAAGCTACCACAACCATCTAATTGAGGCCTCCCCTCTCAAACAAATGTATTGAACTCCAACCCTAATCCGAGCCTATTTTCACTCTCAATATGTATTTACTGTATTTCATACCGTATAATACGTATAGATAGGTTCATCTTGAGTAGACGAAGCTCTAGGAACAAACCCCATGAGATTTGGTTGAGTCCAGGGGGAGATCTTAAGGTTTGAGTGTGGACGGTTCTCGGGTTAGCCTATTTGGGGACGATGACGGGGAG
Organism: Phalaenopsis hybrid cultivar; assembly: GCA_002079205.1. Classification (NCBI taxonomy): domain Eukaryota; kingdom Viridiplantae; phylum Streptophyta; class Magnoliopsida; order Asparagales; family Orchidaceae; genus Phalaenopsis; species Phalaenopsis hybrid cultivar. The sequence goes on from JXCR01145971.1 coordinate 86,063, forward strand.
CCGTTCGATTGCGCGTTTATCTCATCAATGGACGAGATCTAGCCGGATGAACTCTTGATACGTGAAACACGGGCTGGTGGCATGCCAAGGTGGAAAGCGCAGTGAATTGGAGCGCGTTGCATCGTCGTTCAGAGCTACCTATGATGAGGTGGTGCCGCACATTTAAATAGAAAAAATAGGGATTTAATTAATTCAGAAAATTCTCCCTAACTTTAAAAATTCATATCTTGGTGTAGAAAAATCATAAACATAAAATAAAAATATCCTAGCGCTCAGTGAACAGAGGAGAACAATGAGGAAATGGTTTGAAGTTTATTTTATGCATATTTTATTTTTAATTAATTATATACTATTTTGAGTCTTTTAATTCTCCATGCATGTAGACATTTCACCATCGCTTGAAATTTTGGCATATTGTTGCCTCTGGTTTAGGGCTCCTCTGATTATTTTAAAGTGAGAGGAGGTCTCTAAATAGAGATCCATATTTTTCAAGTTTATGTTTATTATTTGCATAAATTAATCATAATAATTATCATGTTGCTTATAAAATTCCAAGATAATTTTGGAAGGTTTATTATGGCTAAAGAAACATTTGGAAAAGATTTCATGATCTAAGTCATTGAGAATGCATCTATTTGTTGAAACCCTAAAATGTAAAGAAAATTAATTTTGGGAAAAACAAACATTTAAATGACTTGATTTTTAATCTCTACTGTAATTTGAAGTTTAGAGAACTCTCATTAAAAAAATTAAAAATATTTGGAGCTCATTTAATAACTCAAATTGATTTTCTAAGTTAAATGTCATTTCTAACATTAAAAATGACTTTTAACAATTAAAATATAAATCAAAAAATTATAAAACATGGTTTTTGGAGTTCTCTGTGATCAAAGGGATTTTCTAAAAATAAATTTGTAATTAAAATAAAATTTCCATTTTTTAAGTCTTTCCTTAATATTTAAATAATTAAAAAATGGTAAAAATCACAAAAAAATAAAATCATGGAGATGTTCTAAATTATTTCTTAAGAGCTTAAGAACAATTGGAATATTTTTCCTGATTTTCTAAGTGAAGATATTGAATTTTGAAGCTTAAAATAATTTTTAAAGGCTAAAAATGGACTTTCACTAAAATAATTCTAACAATTCAAAGAAAAATCAGAAAAATGTGAACTTTGTTTCTCTACGTTTCACATGAATGTAAGCCCTAACAAATAAAATAAGCAGGATGAAACACCTAAATATTTCTCCTCAAAATTGAAGCCAAATAAAAGGATAGACCGGGAAGTCACCGAGGTTCTCCTCTGGATCCATAACATCCCCTAGTTCTTCCTCCTTTGGATTCTAAAAACAAAATGCTCCAAATTTGAGCCAATCCCATTTGACACCTATTTGTCTGATTGTTTTAAAAAGTACTATCCTTTGAACTCCTTGAAAATAATATTTCCTGATTTTTATCAAGAGTTTTCTTAGGTGACTTCGGTCATTTAAGATGTAATTAACTATAGGGGTTTGCCCTTATAGAAAAGCTTGTTCGAATCTAGCTTAATATAAACCCTATTTAATTTTTCATATTAAATACAGGAAATTGTAGGCAAATAAAACGGTTTCGCAGACCAAACGGACGTCATATATTTCTCAATTTATTTAATCGAGCCTCATGCTCAAATCTTGTGTTTATTCTTCGGGATAGATATAGGGTCTGAGGTACAACTCTCTTTCATTTAAACTATGAAAATATGAGGTCAGTATGATTTTATATTTTTCTAAACTTAAATCTATATGTAAATTAAAATGTCCTTCTGAAGCGTGCGACAGAATTTCAATTCCGGTGACCGACAGCTTCTTACGGGCAACTCATCAACAAAAAATAGTGCTGACAAATGTGTCAAGTTATAATTTCAAATCAAATGTTCCTATGGATCATGATTATTTAAATATTATGGGGCATGTTAAGGTTGATTAGANTATAATTTTGGAAGGCTTATTATGGCTAAAGAAACATTTGGAAAATGTTTCATGATCTAAGTCATTGAGAATGCACCTACTTGATGTAAAGAAAATTAATTTTGGGAAACACAAACATTTAAATGACTTGATTTTTAATCTCTACTATAATTTGAAGTTTAGAGAACTCTCATGAAAAAAAATAAAAATATTTGGAGCTCATTTAATAACTCAAATTGATTTTCTAAGTTAAATGTCATTTCTAACACTAAAAATAACTTTTAACAATTAAAATATAAATCAAAAAATTATAAAACATGGTTTTTGGAGTTCTCTATGATCAAAGGGATTTTCTAAAAATAAATTTGTAATTAAAATAAAATTTTCATTTTTTAAGTCTTTCCTTAATATTTAAATAATTAAAAAATGGTAAAATCACAAAAAAAATAAAACTCATGGAGATGTTCTAAATTATTTCTTAAGAGCTTAAGAACAATTGGAATATTTTTCCTGATTTTCTAAGTGAAGATATTGAATTTTGAAGCTTAAAATAATTTTTAAAGGCTAAAAATGGACTTTCACTAAAATAATTCTAACAATTCAAAGAAAAATCAGAAAAATGTGAACTTTGTTTCTCTACGTTTCACATGAATGTAAGCCCTAACAAATAAAATAAGTAGGATGAAACGCCTAAATATTTCTCCTCAAAATTGAAGCCAAATTAAAGGATAGACCGGGAAGTCACCGAGGTTCTCCTTTGGATCCATAACATCCCCTAGTTCGTCCTCCTTTGGATTCTAAAAACAAAATGCTCCAAATTTGAGCCAATCCCATTTGACACCTATTTGTCCGATATTTTTGAAAAGTACTATCCTTTGACCTCCTTGAAAATAATATTTCCTGATTTTTTATCAAGAGTTTTCTTAGGTGACTTCGGTCATTTAAGATGTAATTAACTATAGGGGCTTGCCCTTATAGAAAAGCTTGTTCGAATTTAGTTTAATATAAATCCTATTTAATTTTTCATATTCAATACAGGAAATTGTAGGCTAATAAAACAGTTTCGCAGACCAAACGGACTTCATATATTTCTCAATTTATTTAATCGAGCCTCATGCTCAAATCTTGTGTTTATTCTTCGGGATAGATACAGGGTTTGAGGTACAACGCTCTTTCATTTAAACTATGAAAATATGGGATCAGTATGATTTTATATTTTTCTAAACTTAAATCTATATGTAAATTAAAATGTCCTTCTGAAGCGTGCGACAGAATTTCAATTCCGGTGACCGACAGCTTCTTACGGGCAACTCATCAACAAAAAATAGTGCCGACAAATGTGTCAAGTCATAATTTCAAATCAAATGTTCCTATGGATCATGATTATTTAAATATTATGGGGCATGTTAAGGTTGATTAGANGCAAGCAGAGATGATAAAAAAAAGAAGGATTCTCCATCGAGTGCTATACTAGAAAAAGAATTCAAGCAAATGGTCGAACAATNCAAATTGGATCGAGTTCGAGGACTGTACCGTTAACCCAAACTCAAAGAAGGAACAACCGTAGGAAGATTCAGAAGGCTACTAATGCTTAGATCTCTAATGAAATGTCTACTGAAGAAATTTCTCATCAAGAGGAATCAAGGCTACTGGAGACCTATCCACTTTTGCGAGGGAGTAGGTTACATCCCTTAATGGACACTGATGGGTACAAGAGTATCCAGAAGATTGCCACTGCCTTACCGTCATCTTATGAACATGGTGGGGATAGAAAGAAGCCCATCTCTATCACCCGAGTCAGTACAGTGTTCCAAAGAATAACTGCCAAAGAAGGTTGTTCCTTCATTGAGTTACTTAAATGAGTCGAAAGTGTAGTATCCCCTCACATGAAGAAAGAGATTCTAAGGGACAACAGATTTGCTCGAGAGTCTCATAAATCAACCAAAGTTTTGCCAGCACGCATTCCAATCAAATTATATTTAGGAAGTTGAGTTGATACTACCATTACCACCATCAATTCTATTACTATTACTACTTCAAGACCCACAGGCCATCGACCAGTTAAGTCACGTTTGGGTCCGAGAATTCTGCCAGTCACCTGTCATGAAGTCTCAAAGGAAAAAATGAGGAAGTTACCTCATACTGTATCTGGTCTGCGCCATGGGGATACCTCTCTTTGACATACCGATGTTGAGACACCCCGCCTCAAAACATCACCGCCAAAGAAAAAGGTATGGGTACCTAAGGTTGTCGTACTGATATGGTTCAATTAGCCTGTAGGGCAGGATCATGAAATGAAGTGAGGGTCCAAAATATCTGACATTGTCATAGCTATTTCCAGTGAGATGGATGAGCAAGTGGAGGATGTTCGGCAGAGTCCTCCTGATCTTAAAGTGATACAAGATTCAGTAATTGAAGAAAAGGTTGAGAAGCTCAGAATTGAGATTTTTGAGTTAGCTCAAGAACATGGAGTTTCTGTTGATGATGAGGATGATGGAGATTTTGAATTTAACGATTGCCTCAAGAAAGACTTCATGGACATTCCTGTCATTGAAAGTAGAGCTGTTGCATCTGTGCGCTAATCTCAACCTCTCGTCGAAGAGAACGCCATAGATGAGTTGCGTAGGGCTGTCTTTCTGAGGGAAGAGCAACTCAACCAAATGGAGAAAAGAATGGAAGAGATGGCCACTGCCATGGCTGCTATGGCTATAGCTCAAGGACAATCTCAACCCCAACACTTAGCTTCTCCAGAAGTTAATCAGCCAGAGATTATACATATCACCGATGAAAGGAAGGAAGTTGCCTCAGCAAACAGAAATGATAAAAAAAAGAAGGATTCTCCATCGAGTGCTATACTAGAAAAAGAATTCAAGCAAATGGTCGAACAATTTGAGGAAGTTTTAGCCCAATCTAAGGGTGGTGCATTGATTTTAAAGGGTAGAACCTACCCGGAAGAGTTCAATGTCGTACCTTACCCTAAGGGTTTCGTGTCACCAAACTTTAAGATATTTGACTGGACCAGAACTCCCATACAACATATAGCGCATTTCCGAGCTAGTTGTGGCAACACAGGAGGAAACAAAGCTTTACTCTTTCGACAGTTTTTTAGCAGCCTGTCAGGGATAGCTTTTGATTGGTATATCGAACTATCCAATAGATCAGTCAAGACATTTGCTAAATTATAATAGTTGTTCATGAAGATATTTACTGGAGCATAGCATCATGTGTCTATTGGAGATCTCATAATGGAGAAGCAAAAGCCCAACGTGACCCTAGTATATTACATCTTGAGGTGGAGAAACCTTAGCACGAAATGTGAACCACAACTATAGGAACATCATGCAATTGAGGTCTTACTCAAGAGCATCCATGAGCCAATAGCTTTCATGCTCAAGGGACTCACCATCAAGTCATTCGAGAAGCTACTAAATAAAGCTAGTAATCTACAAGAGGAAGTTAAACATATGGATTCCCATGATAAATTGGAAAATAACATAACAACCCAAATATTTGAGAAGAAGTCCGGGATAATATCAACGGTCGATAAGGAAAACAACCAATGAAGACATGCAAAAAATTCTCGTCAGATTCTTAGTCGTCATCGCAACATGCTCAACAACAAACACAACAATATGACCAGTCTAGCTAGCAGCCGCATTAGGGAGGATCATACCAAACAGAGAATAGAAGGGGTCTGTCTATGTCAGAATGGAAGAAAATGGTGTATTTCTTCAAAGCCGAAGCGGTAACCAAGATGTTCAGGAGTCTAATGAAAAATCCCGAGTTTGGATTAGTAGATCCAAAGAAACTCGAAGAGGTTGAAAAAAGGGATCAACCCAATTAATACTCGTATCACAGGATGCTTGGATGCATTATAGATGATTGTTTTATCTTCAAGCATTGGCTCAAAAAGAACCCTAAAGAAGGAAACATAACAATCCTGAAAGAATATTTAAAAGAACCAGAAAAAAGTTCTGTGAATATGATTTTAGCCAAGCCGATCGCTCCGGTAGACCCTTATTCAAAGGAAGATGGATGGAGTACAATTTGGAACAAGTCGTCCAAGAAAATACTAAATCAGATTTAGACCGCATCAGCACAAGCCTACGTTCAAAGTTTTCAGCCTGCCAAGCCCAAGTTAGAGATTTCACCAGAAAAGTCACCGTAACCACAAGATGAAGAAAAGAACATTGTCGTGAAGATTGATAGCACTGGGGTACGATAGGGGCTGCCTCTATTAGATTAGTTGTCTCAGATTTGGGGAAGAAAATCCTCGAACCCCTGACTATGTATGATTATCTTTTTGCCCCATCGGGGTATTATAAATATAATGATTATGATTTCAACTACATTTTAACTATTTGCAATGATGATGTAACTAATTTTGCTCAATCTTATCTCAATCTTGATTCCCAAACTGATCCTTAAGTTGTACTTAAGTCTAATGAACCCGTTAGCAAGATTGAAGAAGACATCAACCATACCGATTACGATAGCGTCGGGAATGAGAAACCAANCTGTTTGCGGTGATGATGTAACTAATTTTGCTCAATCTAATCTCAATCTTGATTCCCAAACTGATCCTTAAGTTGTACTTAAGTCTGATGAACCCGTTAGCAAGATTGAAGAAGACATCAACCATACCGATTACGATAGCGTCGGGAATGAGAAACCAACCCTCAAGCACCATGGTGCACCACTTGTTATAAAATTGGGTCTTTCTGATGAAGAAGAAGCACCAAAAATTTTGCCAACAACATCTCAAGAAGAAGAAATTACAGAAGTAAACTTAAGGAGCGGAAAGGTATTACCCCCGAGAACAGCTCCGACAGATAAAGAAAAGTAAATAGTAGCTCAAGAAGAATTACCTCCACTTCCATTAATAGAAGAAACACATAATCAAGTAAGGGTTGTAGGATTGTATAAAGTGGATTACAATGTGCTAGATCATCTTTGAAAGTTTCTGTCTAAATTAAGCATCTATGATGCTCTAATCCTATTGAACGAGATGAGGGAGTCTCTGGTTACAACTTTGCTTGATCCAAAGATTTACTTAGCTCAGTTGGCCAGCACATCCTTGGATGAAGTTTGCTTGTTAAAAGAATAGCTTGGGGTAACTTTTACATATGAAGACTTTTTTGCTTGGCACCGCTGACCATAACCGACCGCTCTATATCTCCATTAACATCGATAGATTCATATTATCCGGAGTTTTAGTAGATCCAGGAGCATCACTCAACTTGATTAGTTTACGGACATTGACCTATTTGGATATTGAGGCTTAGGAGCTTACGGCCTATAAAATGATGCTAAGAGGATTCAACCGAAAGGGAGAGAGAGCCCTTGGATCCATTATATTACTTATGAAAGATGGATAAATAGTAACAACCACAAAGTTCCATATCATCGACGCCGAAAACTCTTTTAATGCTCTATTTGATCAACCGTGGATTCACGAACACAACATGGTTCAATCATCTCTACACCAATGCTTTAAGTATTACATGGAAGTAAAAGAGCATTGCATCAAGGGAGATTTGCAACTGTTTTTAGTTCATGAAGTTGGCAATTGTGAAGATGTTGCCTACTACGTGCCTCTAAAGAAAACTGTCTTCTCTTGTGAAACTGTGGCAAATGAAGTGGAAAATTCATAAGAATTACAAAGAAGATTCCATTCAACTCCATTTCAACAATTCACTATCATCTCTTCACAATGAGGTGGAAGGGGTTCTTTTAGTCCATATACCCGAGATCGAGGCCGAGGATGTGGACGAGGAAGAACCAATATAATTGCTAGATGGACTAAGCTGACCATCAATATAGATGATGAAGAAAGCTCCGAGGAATAAATGATGATGATAAAATAGAAGAAACCACAATATGACATATCCTTGAAAGATGTGGAGAAAAGTGAATATGAGACAATGTATGATCAGATCAACCACTATTTGAATTCCATGACCCTTACTCCGATTCTCCCTTAAAAGTCCGAGAGTTTAGAGGTCAAGGAAGTCTGTAACGCTGGTCCAAAACTGATCAAATTTTCCCATGCTTCTACTTTTACAAATCTTGAAAATCATTTAAATTTGGATGAGAATCCTGATGAATTAATGAAATTACCATTTGGTTACTTTTCTCCTTGTGTACAAAAGTTAATTAACAGGGATATTTGCCAAAACAAATGTCAAAAGATAAATTACTACTTTTTGAAAAATTATGGAATGTTAAAAGTCGAACTCCCAATTCGTAAGAGGGTCTCGGGTTTGGTATAGTAGGACCAGTCGATGATTCAGAATTTCACGTGGTTGTTACTAGTGAATTGAAAGAGGATTGCCTCGATGTGGAGGATGATTCTATCGATCAAAACAAAGAAGATGCTCCGCCAAAATTTGAGGAAGAAATTAAATCAACTGTTGATGAATTGAAAGAAATTAATCTTAGGACGGAAGAACAGCCCTGACCAACATTTATAAGTTCTCTACTCGATGATAAAGTATCTGTAGAATTGATTAAGTTACTTTCAGAATTCAAAGATTGCTTCTCCCAGAGTTGCGATGAAATGTCAGGACTATGAGCATAAGTCGCAGTCCATAAACTTGGGGTGGAAAAATATATAACCTCAGTGAAACAAGCTCTCAGAAGAATGCGCCTCGAAATAGAGCAACAAGTCATTGCCAAGGTGAAGAAGCTAATAGACGTTAACTTTGTAAGATAAGAGCAATACCCCACATGGTTAGCCAATATTGTGCCAGTTAAGAAAAAAAATGGACAAATCCGTGTATGTGTTGACTTCAGGGATTTAAATAAAGAGTGTCCAAAAGATGAATTTCTATTTTTGATACCATAAATGATGGTGGACATCGCTTCAACACATAAATTTTTTTCCTTCATGGATGGATCGTTGGGATACAACCAAATCAGGATGGCTCTAGAGGATGCAACACTTACAACATTCAGAATGCTGATTGAGATCTTTTGCTACATAGTAATGTTGTTCGGGTTGAAGAATGCCAGAGCAACATATCAACGAGCAATGACAAAAAATTTTGATGACCTTATTCACAACCAAGTAGAATGCTACGTGGATGATTTATTCATCAAAGGTAAACAAAAAATACACCATTTGTACGATTTGAGGATCATGTTTGAACGATTATGATAATTTAATCTTAAAATGAATACCTTAAAGTGCCTCTTTGATGTTACCTCTGGGAAATTTTTAGGATTCGTTGTCCGTCATCGGGGAATCGAGATCGACTCGGATAAGATTAAAGTTATCTCGGAAATGCCCCCTCCCAAAACCTTGAAACAATTACGTTCCTTCCAGAAAAAGTTGGCATATCTGAGACACTTTATTTCTAATCTCTCAGGTAAGTGTTAGCCCTTCTCAATATTAATTAAAAATAATGCTAAATTCATTTTGGAAGAGAAATGTCAGCGGACCTTTGAGGACATTAAATAATATTTAATGACACTTCCTGTTTTGGCAGCCCCTATTCCAAAAAAATTGTTGATACTTTATACCGCGGCCTTAAACAACTCTCTCAAAGCTCTGTTATCTCAACTCAATGACAAGGGGAAGGAAAATGCACTTTATTATTTGAGTCACCGTCTAATACCAACTGAGGTAAATTATTGGCCCATTGAGAAGCATTGTTTAGCTTTAATTTTCACGGCCCAAAAGCTTAGACATTACATGCTTTCTCATAAGATTACCCTTATTTCAAAAGTCAATTCGTTACAATATTTGATGACCCGACCAACACTTTTCGGACGTTTAGCAAGGTGGTCAATGATTTTATTACAATTTGATATAACTTTTGTTCCCCTCCGTGCTATCAAGGGACAAATTTTAACAGATTTTCTTGCCACACACCCACTTTCAACTGGTTTCCCACTCAATGATGAATTGCCAAATGAATAGACATTACAAATGGAATTCTCCAGCGCGTAATGCTGGGTGATGTACTTTGACGGAGCTTCGTTAGCCGCAAAAGACAAAGGATCAGAGACAGTTACACCCGGGAAAGCAGAGATCGTTCTAATTTTTATCACGCCAGATAAGGGCATGTTGTTGACCTCATTTTGAGGTCTTCTTTTCCCTTCCCTAGATACCCTAGGATCTAGCCTTAGAATTTATCTATTTTGACTCTCCTAGAGGACTAGACCGAGATCTACACCACTTAGAGATTTGAGCCATTTCTTCGCTTTTTGAAGTTTCATATGGACAATTTCTGATTCTTGACGTCCAATCAAGTCGATTAAAGCTGACATATTGAAACTCTTGTTGAGTTCCTATAGGAATTTGATAGACATAAAGTGGACCCCACGAAGTGTGTGTGACGTTCGACTTTCTACCGTGAACAGTTTATTTGACTTTGGTTGTCTCTTTTGCGAGGACCGGTCAATGATATACTTGTTAAACGGCTCCGATCAGGTCAAAATAATTTCATTTGACGCGTGCGCAAATTGAATTTAATTTGGCTCGATCGTCGACGAATTTGTCCGATGACCCCAGATGACAAAACAAACCGCGTCGTCGTGTCCGGAACGTCGATTTTAACTAGGAAGGGCACTTATTTTTGTTGGGACACCATGCTTGCACAAAAATTGATATTTTATAATAAAAAAATATATAATAAACTTTTTTTATAAAAGTTTTTTTTTTAAAAAAATCCTAAATCTAATCCTTCTTATGCGTTCCTCCCTTCCTCCTCTCGAAACCTTTCTTTCCCTAACCAGACCTTTTCCTCCTCCTCTCTTCTCTTAACTGAATCTCGAAGTTTCTTCCGGTTCTCTGGTCATCTCTTCCCTCACCGGTCTTAACCGACTTTCTTGTCGATCGTTTTGTCGGTAATTTTGTTTAGCGGATTTTTATGCCAAATGCGTAAGCCTTATTGATGAACCCCTCTCTCATTCTTGGCTATAAATACCCCCTTGGGGAAGGGTTTGGGGATATTTTTGTTCTTTTTTTGTTTTGGGCGATTGGAAGATTTATTTGCTTAAGGCTTATTCTATGCTTTATGGGAGTCATTTGAGAGAAGTTTGGGTTGGATTTTCTGATTCATATACTAAAGAGGAATTTCGGTTGATTGGTGATTTCTTTTGGATTTGGCCACTTCCATTCCTGAGATTTGGAGATTATTTTGCTTACTGCTTCTAAGTTCTTTTAAAACTTCTGGAAACATTCGGAAGTAAGTTCTTCTTCTCTGCTTCGACTGTTTCAAGGGATTCCTTACTTTGGAAAAGCATTATATAATAATTTATATTCATGTGATGGATTTGTGCTACAGCATCAGGAAGTAGATAGAAATTTTAATATCTCTTTAGAATTATGTTCGTTTGCTTGGAAAATTTGCTTGTGGCTTTCTTGTAGAACTTGAGGTTTTCTTTTCCTCTCTTATACTCATTCACATATCTCAAATGTGGTTTTAATTCCAAGAAAGAAGGAAAGGCAGGTTGAAATGTGGTGAGTATAATTAGTTATTTAAGTTAACCTAACTTCTTTTCTTTTAAAGATAAAAGGGACTTACGAGGAAACTTCCATTGAGGATTTAGAATCTTGTAGGCCTTATATGAAATTCACAAGCTTCCTTTTGATTCTCTTTTACCTTAACTGCAGTTTTTTTTTAATGTTTTGTAGAAAAGCCTCCTATCTTATACGAGTTCTTGGCTTAATTTATGTTTTTGAAATTGTTCTCATATTCAGTTTATATCATTTTGATTGTTTAGTAGGAGGTTTAGCTTCCTTGCGGGTTTTGGCTTCAAACTATTAAGCATTGGAATTATTATCTTCTTTCTTTCTTTTTTCCTTTCTTTCTTCTTTTGCTTTGTCTATTTTAAAAGAAAATTAAATTAGTTGCTGTTGCATTATGAAATCTGAATTGAATTTGGTTTTGAGATTATGGATTGTTGTTTCCTTAAGTGGCTAAATTTCCTTTGCTGAGTTTTGGAATATTGTGGCTTACTACCTAAGGCTGGGAATATTTATAGTTTGATAATCTAATTCTCATTACCTGATATAAAAAGAGAGTCACGAATCTCCAGCTGCTTCACTCAAGAACACCTATTTGGGCATTTTTTTGTTAGCTTGGTGGTTTCCTTGTTGCTCTACCTGAAACCTGCTATGTGAAGGTTCTCCTATGTTAATTTGGTTATTCTTCCTACTGCTTCATTTGATATCACCTATTTGGGTACCTTTTGTTGTTAGCTTGGTGGTTTCCTTGTTGCTCTACCCGAAACCTACTATATGAGGGTTCTCCTATGTTAATTTGGTTGTTCTTCCTGCTGCTTCACTCGAGAACATTTATTTGGGCATTTTTTTTATTAGCTAGTGGATTTCCTTACTACTTGAGCTTTAAATGAAGGATTTCTGAGTTGTTTTAGCCCTATGGGCTACGGTTTCCTTGCTGAACTGATTTGATATTGAAGCTTTAAAAAAATGTNATTTTATTTTGTGATGTTTGTGATTAAACTTTGAGCTGTCTTATATTTTGAATGTTGTGGCGGTGTATTTTATTTATTATTATTATTATTATTATTATTATTATTATTATTATTATTATTATTATTATTTTGTAGCTATCCTAACAGTTTTGGTTTTCATGCAGGGTGACATCGTTGTTTAACATGTAAGTTTGAAGCAAGAAGTACAGAAAGGTAAATGCAATAATTAAAAAACGTACCTGTCGATTATTCTCGTTCCTCCACCTGAAAGGTCAGTACTTGCAAGACATATATATACTTTTACAAGGATTTTAAATTGTAGTAGTAAATGAAGGTATAGCTATCCAACCCCAAAGTATGATTCTATTAAGCCGCCGAAGTTCTTAGTGGATGATTCTAGAACAAAATATGACAAGTTCAACTTGTCCTTCAAAATATCCAAAAGATTTCAAAGTGCACAGAGTTTGACATGAACTACTTTGAAGATCTCTTGAATTATTTTGCGTTCATTTCTAAAATTATCATATTGTTTCATTAATCAACCGAGTTTAGAGTGTGGTTACCCCGTTGCCTAATGAAACTTGACAATTCAATTATCCCAAGGATAGGATGCTCACTCAATTTGACACTTTACTTAATAGCTATATGGATGAATGTCCCTGCCAAGCTCAAGTCGGTAAAGATTTGGTGCTCGTCACAATGGGCTTGGAGTGCTTAAGTGGTGTTATTCCTCAATAATATTATCTTCTAGATCCAATCAATTGAGTTTAGGCATTTAGCTTAGGTCACTACCAAGCCTTTAACAATCATAATGGGGGAAATTACCGGTGGTTAGAATTTTGGTTTAACTAACACATATTCTTATTGAAAGATCACGTCATCATCAATTTNAAGAGTGACATCATTGTTTAACATGTATGTTTGAAGAAAGAAGTACAGAAAGGTAAATGCAATAATTAAAAAGTGTACCTGTCGATTATTCTAGTTCCTCCACCTGAAAGGTCAGTACTTGCAAGACATATATATACTTTTACGAGGATTTTAAATTGTAGTAGTAAATGAAGGTATAGCTATCCAATCCCAAAGTATGATTCTATTAAGCCGCTGAAGTTCTTAGTGGATGATTCTAGAACAAAATATGACAAGTTCAACCTGTCCTTCAAAATATCCAAAAGATTTCAAAGTGCACAGAGTTTGACATGAACTACTTTGAAGATCTCTTGAATTATTTTGCGTTCATTTCTAAAATTATCATATTGTTTCATTAATCAACCGAGTTTAGAGTGTGGTTACCCCGTTGCCTAATGAAACTTGACAATTCAATTATCCCAAGGATAGGATGCTCAGTCAATTTGACACATTACTTAATAGCTATATGGATGAATGTCCCTGCCAAGCTCAAGTCAGTAAAGATTTGGTGCTCGTCACAATGGGCTTGGAGTGCTTAAGTGGTGTTATTCCTCAATCATATTATCTTCTAGATCCAATCAATTGAGTTTAGACATTTAGCTTAGGTCACTACCAAGCCTTTAACAATCATAATGGGGAAAATTACCGGTGGTTAGAATTTTGGTTTAACTAACACATATTCTTATTGAAAGATCACGTCATCATCAATTTCAGGCTTAAAAAAATGAATTATCATCCTCCTAGCACAAGCCCATCACTTAAGGATCATCTGATCTTAATTAACATCCAAGTCATGAAGATTAGGGAAATTATGATTTTGTTGATATTGTGAAAATGTGGTGAGTGAGTTTCTACCTTTAACCCATTACATTTCAATCATCCAAGGCATTCATTAAGGATCAAAATTATCCATCCCTAATGGTTAATCCTAAATCTGCTTAAGGCATCAAAATCTAAAATTACCTCTTTGCCCTTGGGGCTTTTCATTTTATAATTCATCAAGAAAAATTCAAATGACCTTAAAAATCTTTGAGTATCCCCTCCATGGATTAATTAAATTATCAGGGAGGAGAGTATGATTTTTTTCAAATTTTNCATTACCTATCCCCAATGGTTAATCCTAAATTTTGCTTAAGGCATCAAAATCTAAAATTACCTCTTTGCCCTTAGGGCTTTTCATTTTATAATTCATCAAGAAAAATTCAAATGACCTTGAAAATCTTTGAGTATCCCCTCCATGGATTAATTAAATTATCAGGGAGGAGAGTATGATTTTTTCAAATTTTGATTTAATTTAAAATAATTATTTTAACCCAAAAATAGGATTTTCAATGTTAATTTATTNTCAAATTTTGATTTAATTTAAAATAATTATTTTAACCCAAAAATAGGATTTTCAATGTTAATTTATTTAATTAATCAAAATGAAGTTTTAATTTATGGAAAGATTATTGGAGGTTTGCCTAGGTCAGAAGAATACTTAGACAAAATTTCATGATTTTTTAAATAATATTGTAATTATTATAATTATTTAAAGGTCATTTTAATGATTATTTAAATATAATAATATGTTTTAATCTTCAAAAATCATTTAAAAATAAGATTTTAAAATTTAAATTTAATATATTATATAATGTAATTTTAATTTTGTGAAAATGGTATATTTNCAATGATTATTTAAATATAAAAATATGTTTTAATCTTCAAAAATCATTTGAAAATAAGATTTTAAAATTTAAATTTAATATATTATATAATGTAATTTTAATTTTGTGAAAATGGTATATTTTTATTATTTTTGAAAATGATGAGATCGGATATACCTCATATATCTAATAGTTTAAATAGTTGGGCATGACACCATAAATGATATATCATCTCGAATGATGAACATATCACTTATTAGTAGGCTTAACAATCTAAACTTAAAAGTTTATGACTCTATTGTGTTCTGTGAATTTATAACTGAGAAGTTCCCCTATATAATACACAGATTAGATAGGGTTTAGATTAATCTGGGTTCTTAATTCCCTATAGAGGCACACCCCTATCGTTAATTACAAATTAGACAACCGAAGTCACCTAAGAAAACTCTTATTTAAGATCAGGGTTTTATCTTTAAGAATTCAATGTTTAGGTATTCATGATTGTTTATAGGAAAAGTCAAATGGGATAGGTTCAAGTAGGATCAGTTATTTCTGGAATCTAAATGAGCAAAAAGTAGGAGATGTTGAAGATACAAAATAAGACTCAATGACATCTCAAACTAACCTATGGTTTGGCTTTAAATCTTTGAAAAGGAAATTATGTTATATTTTGGTCCTGTAAGTTTTTTAGATTTTTGAAACTTATATTTGCATGTCATCTGCAAATGGCCTGAGGAAATGTGATGATTTATGTCATACCAAACGACAACCTCAGAATCCTAAAAAGTTTAGGACTTATATCGTACAATATAAAATCGTATAAAGTCCAAAGAGATAATGTATGAGGATTTACGTCGTGCCAGACAAACCACCTTGATGCCTTATAGGTATGTTATTTAAATCTATCGAGGTTCAGTTGAAGCTCCTCTTTCCACCTTCTATTGTAGTCTCAACCATTATCTGGAGATGAATCGTCACTCGCTCACATCGTCATCTTGTTCCGAGAAAAGTGATAAAGAAAAGAAAAAACCATGCCTCGAATGACCTATCCTAGGGTTTTATACAAACATGTTCGGAAAAAAATATTTAGAAGTATGAATATTGATGAATGTCTATAGTAAGATGCAGTACAGGGAAGGAATAGCTGTGTAGTAAAGTACTGTAACAGGAAAAGACTGAAGGAAAATTGTGAAAGTAAAGCAATATAAAGAAAAGAAAGATTTTGCAATAAAGAAAGAAATATGTAGTAAAGAAACAAAACTGAAACAACTAAATGTACCTGATTAAGTCTAGCGATGCTACAAAACATATTACAATTGCATGATATAAATGAGTTAGATAAACATTTGCAGATTATAAAGAAAGGCTAAGTGATAAGCATATGAAAATTTAAAGTGGGATATTAGCTTTTAATTTGGGGTTAGGCTCAGACTAGACCTCTCTTTTTTTTTATCACGATCCCACAGGCAACTGAAATATCTAAGTCAACCTATCAATATCAACTAAAGGTCACCNCCGGATATACCTCATATATCTAATTGTTTAAATAGTTGGGCACGACACCATAAATGATATATCATCTCGAATGATGAACATATCACTTATTAGTAGGCTTAACAATCTAAACTTAAAAGTTTATGACTCTATTGTGTTCTGTGAATTTATAACTGAGAAGTTCCCCTATATAATACACAGATTAGATAGGGTTTAGATTAATCTGGGTTCTTAATTCCCTATAGAGGCACACCCCTATCGTTAATTACAAATTATACAACCGAAGTCACCTAAGAAAACTCTTATTTAAGATCAGGGTTTTACCTTTAAGAATTCAATGTTTAGGTATTCATGATTGTTTATAGGAAAAGTCAAATGGGATAGGTCCAAGTAGGATCAGTATTTCTGGAATCCAAATGAGCAAAAAGTAGGAGATGCCGAAGATACCAAATAAGACTCAATGACATCTCAAACTAACCTATGGTTTGGCTTTACATCTTTGAAAAGGAAATTATGTGATATTTTGGTCCTGCAAGTTATTTAGATTTTTGAAACTTATATTTGCATGTCATCTGCAAATGGCCCAAGGAAATGTGATGATTTATGTCATACCGAACGACAACCTCAGAATCCTAAAAAGTTTAGGACTTATATCATACAATATAAAATTGTATAAAATCCTAAGAGATAATGTATGAGGATTTACGTCGTGCCAGACAAACCACCTTGATGCCTTATAGGTATGTTATTTAAATCTATCGAGGTTCAGTTGAAGCTCCTCTTTCCACCTTCTGTTGTAGTCTCAACCATTATCCGGAGATGAATCATCACTCGCTCGCATCGTCATTTTGTTCCGAGAAAAGTGATAAAGAAAAGAAAAAACCATGCCTCGAATGACCTATCCTAGGGTTTTATTCAAACATGCTAGGAAAACAATATTTAGAAGTATGAATACTGATGAATGTCTATAGTAAGATGCAGTACAGGAAAGGAATAGCTGTGTAGTAAAGTACTGTAACAGGAAAAGACTGAAGGAATATTATGAAAGTAAAGCAATATAAAGAAAAGAAAGACTTTGCAATAAAGAAAGAAATATGTAGTAAAGAAACAAAACTGAAACAACTAAATGTACCTGATTAAGTCTAGCGATGCTACAATACATATTACAATTGCACGATATAAAGGGTTTAGATAAACATTTGCAGATTATAAAGAAAGGCTAAGTGATAAGCATATGAAAATTTAAAGTGGGATATTAGCTTTTAATTTGGGGTTAGGCTCAGACTAGACCTCTCTTTTTTTTTTTATCACGATCCCACAGGCAACTGAAATATCTAAGTCAACCTATCAATATCAACTAAAGGTCACCAACGAATCATCCCTATAATCAGGCAGCCCTAGACCCTATCGTTTAAAAGATGTGTGAACCCAAATATTATCTGGACTTATCGGGGTGTGGTGTATCCATATGTGATATTAGGATAAGTGATGTATAGTACCTAGACTTATCGGGGAGTATAGTACAACAATGCCAAATAAGTGATATTAATTATGTAGTATCTGAGCTTTTGAAAGAAGTGTAATATTTATTCTTGTAGTATTTATCGTGTAGGATGTGATGTGTAGTATCTAATGCGTAGTGCCTATTGTGTATCGTGGTATTTGTTGTGTAGTATCTAGACGTATCAGTTAAGGATATGTAGTGTATGTTCTTTTCACAGGTGTAAGATCTGTAATATTTGTGTAGTGTTTATTATGTATCTATTCTTTTTCTTAACTACCAATTCTCAAGCCTTTTGAGGAAGGGTCAGGGCCACCGACGACTTAAGGAAGTGAAATGGCATCTCAATAATTGAATATTGATTTTATATTTTCTGTTCTAAAAAGAGTTGGTTAGTGGTTATTTGCATCATTGCCTGTTACCCCACATCTCGAACTTATAAACCACTTTAATATTCCATATGCTTCTTTTTTTTAATGAGAATTTATTATTCAAATGATGGAAGCGAGAAGTATAAATTCCCAAGAGAAGCTTTCACAANGGGCATCTCACTAATTGAATATTGATTTTATATTTTCTGTTCTAAGAAGAGTTGGTTAGTGGTTATTTGCATCATTGTCTGTTACCCCACATCTCAAACTTATAAACCACTTTAATATTCCATATGCTCCTTTTTTTAATGAGAATTTATTATTCAAATGATGGAAGCGAGAAGTATAAATTCCCAAGAGAAGCTTTCACAATTTTCAAATTCAAATCAAAAGAATGAAGAAAACTTTCTATAGAATATATTTTTTTAACTAAAAGAAACTAACTGTAGCTCTCCAATAGATATCAAAGGAGGCACAACATTGCGGTAATTTCAAGCCAAAGTACTTGGCATTTCAATCTTCATAACAATATTGAAAAAATGGATGTACCGTCTAATTATTCTTCATGAAGAAGAGAAGTGATTAGTAGAGATGGTACCAAGAGACAAATTCTCAGCACCACACAGAAATCCATCCGTGAACAAGCAAAACTGAGCTCATTAAAGGGGCAAAACAGTTCCATCACCAAGAAAAAAGAATGAGTTCAGTAAGAAGGGCCAAAATTAAGCCACCAAAAAGTAAATTACATAAANCTTCTCAGCACAACACAGAAATCCATCGGTGAACAAGAAAAACTGAGCTCATTAAAGGGGCAAAACAGTTTCATCACCAAGAAAAAAGAATGAGTTCAGTAAGAAGGGCCAAAATTAAGCCACCAAAAAGTAAATTACATAAAGCCTTAAAAACCCGAAGTTTGTTTCCACCATATATCCTGAATAGGGGCAGGAAATATGAAGTAAGACCGAGCAGCTAAAACAAATTTCCAAAGGCCCCAAACTCCAATAAAAATTCACCTGTATATATTTCAAGTAGGGGGAAAACACGGAAGCATAACATAAACACCCCCCCCCCCTCAATACATTTTTTTAAAGCTTCAATATCAAATCAGTTCAGCAAGGAAACCGTAGCCCATAGGGCTAAAACAACTCAAAAATCCTTCATTTAAAGCTCAAGTAGTAAGTAAATCCACCAGCTAATAAAAAAAATGCCCAAATAAATGTTCTTGAGTGAAGCAGCAGGAAGAATAACATAATTAACATAGAAGAACCCTCATATAGTAGGTTTTGGGTAGAGCAACAAGGAAACCACCAAGCTAACAACAAAAGGTGCCCAAATAGGTGTTATCAAATGAAGCAGCAGGAAGAATAACCAAATTAACATAGGAGAACCTTCACATAGCAGGTTTCAGGTAGAGCAACAAGGAAACCACCAAGCTAACAAAAAAATTCCCAAATAGGTGTTCTTGAGTGAAGCGGCAGGAGATTCGCGACTCTCTTTTTATACCAGGTAATGAGACTTAGATTATCAAACTATAAATATTCCCAGCCTTAGGTAGTAAGCCACAATATTCCAAAACACAGCAAAGGAAATTTAGCAACTTAAGGAAACAAAAATCCATAATCTCAAAACCAAATTCAATTCAGATTTCATAATGCAACAGGAACTAATTTAATTTTCTTTTAAAACAGATAAAGCAAAAGAAGAAAGAAAGGAAGAAAGAAAGAAAGAAGATAATAATTCCAATGCTTAATAGTTTGAAGCCAAAACTTGTAAGGAAGCTAAACCTCCTACTAAACAATCAAAATGATATAAACTGAATATGAGAACAATTTCAAAAACATGAATTAAGCCAAGAACTCGTATAAGATAGGAGGCTTTTCTACAAAACATTAAAAAAACTGCAGTTACGGTAAAAGAGAATCAAAAGGAAGCTTGTGAATTTCATATAAGGCCTACAAGATTCTAAATCCTCAATGGAAGTTTCCTCGTAAGTCCCTTTTATCTTTAAAAGAAAAGAAGTTAGGTTAACTTAAATAACTAATTATACTCACCACATTTCAACCTGCCTTTCCTTCTTTCTTGGAATTAAAACCACATTTGAGATATGTGAATGAGTATAAGAGAGGAAAAGAAAACCTCAAGTTCTACAAGAAAGCCACAAGCAAATTTTCCAAGCAAACGAACATAATTCTAAAGAGATATTAAAATTTCTATCTACTTCCTGATGCTGTAGCACAAATCCATCACATGAATATAAATTATTATATAATGCTTTTCCAAAGTAAGGAATCCCTTGAAACAGTCGAAGCAGAGAAGAAGAACTTACTTCCGAATGTTTCCAGAAGTTTTAAAAGAACTTAGAAGCAGTAAGCAAAATAATCTCCAAATCTCAGGAATGGAAGAGGCCAAATCCAAAAGAAATCACCAATCAACCGAAATTCCTCTTTAGTATATGAATTAGAAAATCCAACCCAAACTTCTCTCAAATGACTCCCATAAAGCATAGAATAAGCCTTAAGCAAATAAATCTTCCAATGGCCCAAAATGAAAAAAGAACAAAAATATCCCCAAACCCTTCCCCAAGGGGGTATTCATAGCCAAGAATGAGAGAGGGGTTCATCGATAAGGCTTACGCATTTGGGCGTGAAAATCCGCTGAACAAAATTACCGACAAAACGATTGGCGAGAAATTTGGTTAAGATCGGTGAGGGAAGAGATGACCAGAGAACTGGAAGAAACTCCGAGATCCGGTTAAGAGAAGAGAGGAGGAGGAAAAGGTCTGGTTAGGGAAAGAAAGGTTTCGAGAGGAGGAAGGGAGGAACGCATAAGAAGGATTAGATTTGGGATTTTTTTTAAAAAAAAACTTTTTATAAAAAAAGTTTATTATATATTTTTTTATTATAAAATATCAATTTTTGTGCAAGCACGGTATCCCAACAAAAATAAGTGTTCTTCCTAGCTAAAATCGGCGTTCCGGACACGACCACGTGGTTTGTTTTGTCATCTGGGGTCATCAGACAAATTCGTCGACGATCAAGCCAAATTAAATTTAATTTGCGCACGTGTCAAATGAAATTATTTTGACCTGATTGGAGTCGTTTAACAAGTATATCATTGACCGGTCCTCACAAAAGAGACAACCAAAGTCAAATAAACTGTTCACGGCAGAAAGTCAAACGTCACACACACTTCGTGGGGTCCACTTTATGTCTATCAAATTCCTATAGGAACTCAACAAGAGTTTTAATATGTTAGCTTTAATCGACTTGATTGGACGTCAAGAATCAGAAATTGTTCATATGAAACTTCAAAAAGCGAAGAAATGGCTCAAATCTCTAAGTGGTGTAGATCTCAGTCTAGTCCTCTAAGAGAGTCAAAATAGAAAAATTCTAAGGCTAGATCCTAGGGTATCTAGGAAAGGGAAAAGAAGACCTCAAAATGAGGTCAACAACATGCCCTTATCTGGCGTGATAAAAATTAGAACGATCCCTGCTTTCCGGGTGTAACTGTCTCTGATCCTTTGTCTTTTGCGGCTAATGAAGCTCCGTCAAACTACATCACCTAGCATTACGCGTTGGAGAATTCCATTTGTAATATCTATTCATTTGGCAATTCATCATTGAGTGGGAAACCAGCTGAAAGTGGGTGTGTGGCGAGTGGCGAGAAAATCTGCTAAAATTTGTCCCTTGATAGCACGAGGGGGGGGGGAACAAAAGTTATATCAAATTGTAATAAAATCATTGACCACCTTGCTAAACGTCTGAAAAGTGTTGGTCGGGTCATCAAATATTGTAACGAATTGACTTTTGAAATAAGGGTAATCTTATGAGAAAGCATGTAATGTCTAAGCTTTTGGGCCGTGAAAATTAAAGCTAAACCATGCTTCTCAATGGGCCAATAATTTACCTCTGTTGGTATTAGACGGTGACTCAAATAATAAAGTGAATTTTCCTTCCCCTCGTCATTGAGTTGAGATAACAGAGCTTTGAGAGAGTTGTTTAAGGCTGCGGTATAAAGTATCAACGGTTTTTTTGGAATAGGGGCTGCCAAAATAGGAAGTGTCATTAAATATTATTTAACGTCCTCAAAGGTCCGCTGACATTTCTCTTCCAAAATGAATTTAGCATCATTTTTAATTAATATTGAGAAGGGCTAACACTTACCTGAGAGATTAGAAATAAATGTCTCAAATATGCCAACTTTTTCTGGAAGGAACGTAATTGTTTCAAGGTTTTGGGAGGGGGCATTTCCAAGATAACTTTAATCTTATCTGAGTTTATCTCGATTCCCCGATGACGGACAACGAATCCTAAAAATTTCCCGGAGGTAACATCAAAGACGCACTTTAAGGTATTCATTTTAAGATTAAATTGTCATAATCATTCTAACATGATCCTCAAATCGTATAAATGGTGTATTTTTTGTTTACCTTTGATGAATAAATCATCAACGTAGCATTCTACTTGATTGTGAATAAGGTCGTCAAAAATTTTTGTCATTGCTCGTTGATATGTTGCTCTGGCATTCTTCAACCCGAACAACATTACTATGTAGCAAAAGATCTCAATCAGCATTCTGAAGGTTGTAAGTGTTGCATCCTCTGGAGCCATCCTGATTTGGTTGTATCCCAATGATCCATCCATGAAGGAAAAAAATTTATGTGTTGAAGCGATGTCCACCATCATTTATGGTATCGAAAATAGAAATTCATTTTTTGGACACTCTTTATTTAAATCCCTGAAGTTGACACATACACGGGTTTGTCCATTTTTTTTCTTAACTGGCACAATATTGGCTAACCATGTGGGGTATTGCTCTTATCTTACAAAGTTAGCGTCTATTAGCTTCTTCACCTTGGCAATGACTTGTTGCTCTATTTTGAGGCGCATTCTTCTGAGAGCTTGCTTCACTGGGTTATATATTTGTCCACCCCAAGTTTATGGACTGAGACTTATGCTGATAGTCCTGACATTTCATCGTAACTCAGGGAGAAGCAATCTTTGAATTCTGAAAGTAACTTAATCAATTCTACAGATACTTTATCATCGAGTAGAGAACTTATAAATGTTGGTCAGGGCTGTTCTTCCGTCCTAAGATTAATTTCTTTCAATTCATCAACAGTTGATTTAATTTCTTCCTCAAATTTTGGCGGAGCATCTTCTTTCAGTTGATCGATAGAATCATCCTCCACATCAAGGCAATCCTCTTTCAATTCACTAGTAACAACCATGTGAAATTCTGAATCATCGACTGGTCCTACTGTACCAAACCCGAGACCCTCTTTCGAATTGGAAGTTCGACTTTTAACATTCCATAATTTTTCAAAAAGTAGTACTTTATCTTTTGACATTTGTTTTAGCAAATATCCCTGTTAATTAACTTTTGTACACAGGGAGAAAAGTAACCAAATGGTAATTCCATTAATTCATCAGGAATCTCATCCAAATTTAAATGATTTTCAAGATTAGTAGAAGTAGAAGCATGGGAAAATTTGATCAGTTTTGGACCAGCGCTACAGACTTCCTTGACCTCTAAACTCTTGGCCTTTTAAGGGAGAATCAGAGTAAGGGTCATGGAATTCAAATAGTGGTTGATCCGATCATACATTGTCTCAAATTCACTTTTCTCCACATCTTTCAAGGATATGTCATATTGTGGTTTCTTTTATTTTATCATCATCATTTATTCCTCGGAGCTTTCTTCATCATCTATATTGATGGTCAGCTTAGTCCATCTAGCAATTGTATTGGTTCTTCCTCGTCCACATCCCCGGCCTCGATCTCGGGTATATGGGCTAAAAGAACCTCTACCACCTCATTGTGAAGAGATGATAGTGAATTGTTGAAATGGAGTTGAATGGCATCTTCTTTGTAATTCTTATGAATCTTCCACTTCATTTGCCACAGTTTCACAAGAGAAGACAGTTTTCTTTAGAGGCACGTAGTAGGCAACATCTTCACGATTGCCAACTTCATGAACTAAAAACAGTTGCAAATCTCCCTTGATGCAATGCTCTTTTACTTCCATGTAATACTTAAAGCATTGGTGTAGAGATGATTGAACCATGTTGTGTTCGTGAATCTACGGTTGATCCAATAGAGCATTAAAAGAGTTCTCGGCGTCGATGATATGGAACTTTGTGGTTGTTACTAATTCTTAATCTTTCATAAGTAATGTAATGGTTCCAAGGGCTCTCTCTCCCTTTCGGTTGAATCCTCTTAGCATCATTTTATAGGCCGTAAGCTCCTAAGCCTCAATATCCAAATAGGTCAATGTCCGTAAATTAATCAAGTTGAGTGATTCTCCTGGATCTACTAAAACTCTGGATAATATGAATCTATCGATGTTAATGGAGATATAGAGCGGTCGGTTATGGTCAACGGTGCCAAGCAAAAAGTCTTCATCTGTAAAAGTTACCCCAAGCTATTCTTTTAACGAGCAAACTTCATCCAAGGATGTGCTGGCCAACTGAGCTAAGTAAATCTTTGGATCAAACAAAGTTGTAACCAGAGACTCCCTCATCTCGTTCGATAGGATTAAAGCGTCATAGATGCTTAATTTAGACAAAAACTTTCAAAGATGATCTAGCACGTTGTAATCCACTTTATACAATCCTACAACCTTTACTTGATTATGTGTTTCTTCTATTAATGAAAGTGGAGGTAATTCTTCTTGAGCTACTATTTACTTTTCTTTATCTGTCGGAGCTGTTCTCGGGGGTAATACCTTTCCACTCCTTAAGTTTACTTCTGTAATTTCTTCTTCTTGAGATGTTATTGGAAAAATTTTTGGTGCTTCTTCTTCATCAGAAAGACCCAATTTTATAACAAGTGGTGCACCATGGTGCTTGAGAGTTGGTTTCTCATTCCCGACGCTATCGTAATCGGTATGGTTGATGTCTTCTTCAATCTTGCTAACGGGTTCATCAGACTTAAGTACAACTTAAGGATCAGTTTGGGAATCAAGATTGAGATTAGATTGAGCAAAATTAGTTACATCATCACCGCAAACAGTTAAAACGTAGTTGAAATCATAATCATTATATTCATAATACCCCGATGGGGCAAAAAGATAATCATACATAGTCAGGGGTTCGAGGATTTTCTTCCCCGAATCTGAGACAACTAATTTAATAGAGGCAGCCCCAATCGTACCCCAGTGCTATCAATTTTCACGACAATGTTCTTTTCTTCATCTTGTGGTTACGGTGACTTTTCTGGTGAAATCTCTAACTTGGGCTTGGCAGGCTGAAAACTCTGAACGCAGGCTTGTGCTGATGCGGTCTAAATCTGATTTAGTATTTTCTTAGACGACTTGTTCCAAATTGTTCTCCATCCATCTTCCTCTGAATAAGGGTCTACCGGAGCGATCGGCTTGGCTAAAATCATATTCACAGAACTTTTTTCTGGTTCTTTTAAATATTCTTTAAGGATTGTTATGTTTCCTTCTTTAAGGTTCTTTTTGAGCCAATGCTTGAAGATAAAACAATCATCTATAGTGCATCCAAGCATCCTGTGATACGAGTATTAGTTGGGTTGATCCCTTTTGTCAACCTCTTCGAGTTTCTTTGGATCTACTAATCCGAACTCGGGATTTTTCATTAGACTCCTGAACATCTTGGTTACCGCTTTGGCTTTGAAGAAATACACCATTTTCTTCCATTCTGAAATGGACAAACCCCTTCTATTCTCTGTTTGGTATGATCCTCCCTAATGCGGCTGCTAGCTAGACTGGTCATATTGTTGTGTTTGTTGTTGAGCATGTTGCGATGACGACTGAGAATCCTGACGAGAATTTTTTGCATGTCTTCATTGGTTGTTCTCCTTATCTACCGTTGATATTATCTCGGACTTCTTCTCGAATATTCGGGCTGTTATGTTCTCCAATTTATCATGGGAATCCATATGTTTAACTTCCTCTTGTAGATTACTAGCTTTGTTGAGTAGCTTCTCGAAGGACTTTATGGTGAGTCCCTTGAGCCTGAAAGCTATTGGCTCATGGATGCTCTTGAGTAAGACCTCAATTGCATGATGTTCCTATAGCTGTGGTTCACATTTCGTGCTAAGGTTTCTTCACCTCAAGATGTAATATACTAGGGTCTCATTGGGCTTTTGTTTCTCCATTATGAGATCTCCAATAGACACATGATGCTATGCTCCAGCAAATCTCTTCATGAACAACTATTATAATTTAGCAAATGTCTTGACTGATCTATTGGATAGTTCGGTATACCAATCAAAAGCTATCCCTGACAGGCTGCTGAAAAACTGTCGAAAGAGTAAAGCTTTGTTTCCTCCTGTGTTGCCACAACTAGCTCGGAAATGCGCTATATGTTGTATGGGAATTCTGGTCCAGTCAAATATCTTAAAGTTTGGTGACACAAAACCCTTAGGGTAAGGTACGACATTGAACTCTTCCGGGTAGGTTCTACCCTTTAAACTCAATGCACCACCCTTAGATTGGGCTAAATCCTCCTCAAATTGTTCGACCATTTGCTTGAATTCTTTTTCTAGTATAGCACTCGATGGAGAATCCTTCTTTTTTTTATCATCTCTGCTTGCTGAGGCAACTTCCTTCCTTTCATCGGTGATATGTATAATCTCCGACTGATTAACTTCTGGAGAAGCTAAGTGTTGGGGTTGAGATTGTCCTTGAGCTGTAGCCATAGCAGCCATGGCAGTGGCCATCTCTTCCATTCTTTTCTCCATTTGGTTGAGTTGCTCTTCCCTTAGAAAGACAGCTCTACGCAACTCATCAATGGCGTTCTCTTCGACGAGAGGTTGAGATTAGCGCACAAATGCAACAACTCTACTTTCGATGACAGGAATGTCCATGAAGTCTTTCTTGAGGTAATCATTAAATTCAAAATCTCCATCATCCTCATCATCAATAGAAACTCCATGTTCTTGAGCTAACTCAGAAATCTCAATTCTGAGCTTCTCAACCTTTTCTTCAATTACTGAATCTTGTATCACTTTAAGATCTGGAGGACTCTGCCGAACATCCTCCACTTGCTCATCCATCTCACTGGAAATAGCTATGAAAATGTCAGATATTTTGGACCCTCACTTCATTTCATGATCCTGCCCTACAGGTAATTGAACCATATCAGTACGACAACCTTAGGTACCCATACCTTTTTCTTTGGCGGTGATGTTTTAAGACGGGGTGTCTCAACATCGGTACGTCGAAGAGAGGTATCCCCATAGCGCAGACCAGATACAGTATAAAGTAACTTCCTCATCTTTTCTTTTGAGACTTCATGACGGGTGACTGGCAGAATTCTCGGACCCAAACGTGACTTAACTGGTCGACGACCTGTGGGTCTTGAAGTAGTAATAGTAATAGAATTGATGGTGGTAATGGTAGTATCAACTCAACTTCCTAAATATAATATGACTGAAATGCGTGCTGGCAAAACTTTGGTTGATTTCTGAGACTCCCGAGCAAATCTGTTGTCCCTTAGAATCTCTTTCTTCATGTGAGGGGATACTACACTTTCGGCTCGTTTAAGTAACTCAATGAAGGAACAACCTTCTTTGGCAGCTATTCTTTGGAACACTGTACTGACTCGGGTGATAGAGATGGGCTTCTTCCTATCCCCACCATGTTCATAAGATGACGGTAAGGCAGTGGCAATCTTCTGGATACTCTCGTACCCATCAATGTCCATTAAGGGATGGAACCTACTCCCTCGCAAAAGTGGATAGGTTTCCAGTAGCCTTGATTCCTCTTGATGAGAAATTTCATCAATAGACATTTCTTTAGAGATCTAAGCTTTAGTAGCCTTCTGAATCTTCCTACTGTCGTTCCTTCTTTGAGTTTGGGTTAACGGTACAGTCCTCGAACTCGATCCAATTTCAAATAGTGATGGCAAAACAACCAACCGTTCAGTCGGGTCTTCAACGATCATAACCTCTTTTTCCTTAGCAGAAATGGGAGCAACAGACTTAGCAGGTGTCATGGTGGCAGTAGTCTTTACCTTCTTGTAAGAAGGGAAATCTTATAGACAGTTCAGGTTGAACTCAATAGGCGGTTCCTGAGCTTCTGGGGCACCAACTTTCATTATGATTCAGGGAGCCTTCCCGAGGATGACTTTGAGATCCTTAAATCCAGCTCTAAACTTGATGGTGGGAGCAACATTACGGGCATCACTGCTTGTTGGCATATTGCATAAGAAATTGAGCGTTGGGAATGCCATTGCAGCGGCTTCAAAAAGAAGGCCCTAGGGTCAGCTATTTGGCCAATACCTCGCAATTCTAGTGTGATCAACTTTACAGAGGTTAATTAGTAAACTGGGTAAGTCTTTTAATTTGTGAAGATTTTAAACTTTAGTAAAAAAAGTTTTCAAGTGGAAATATTTAATTAATATAAGAAAATTTAAGGAGCAAGCACAGGACGACACAATTTGATTTAATTTGCAACATAGCTAATCAAACTCAAAAGGGAATAATAAAATTTAAGACCCAATGCGGGACCAATTTTACAATGCACAATGTTCGGGTGGAACTAATCTACCAACACACCTATTGGTGGTCCGACCCCACACAAAGATTAAAAGTCCTAATGAACTTATGAATGTCTTTGTTCAAAGGTGATTGAACAGATGGTCCTAAAGTCCAAAGGAGTTGACCATACTTTCCCAAGACAGAAATGGGTAAAGTATGTCAATGGAAGAAAGGTAATTTGGTCTATAAGGGACATGGACACGTTACCGATGTATGAAGATAATATTCCCTAATTTAAATTGAAAGAGAAACTATTCCTCAGTGAAGTTGCCAGAAGTTTTCGGCACTTAAAAGTTGAGGAGTTGCCTGTTGGAAGACGTCGGTCATCGGAATTGAAATCCTGTCGCCCGATTCAGAAAGGCATTTAATTTACATATATATATATATATATATATATATATTAGTTTAGAAAAATATGAAATCAAACTTATCTCATATCTTTCATAGTTTAGATGAAAGAGCACTACACCTCAATCTATGTATCTACCCTAAAAGATAAACACATGACTTGATAGTGAGACTCAATCAAAGAAACTGAGAAATGTATGACATCCGTTTGGTCTGCGAAAACTATTTTATTTATAAGCCAACAAACAAATTCCCCTATTTAATATGAAAAACTAACTATGGTTTATATTAAGCTGGGTTCGGAAAAGCTTCCTATAAGGGCAAGCCCCTATAGTTAATTGCATTTTAGATAACCGAAGTCCCCTAAGAAAACTTTTGATAAAAATCAGGGGGTATTGTCTTCAAAAAAGTCAAAGGAATAAGACTTTTCAACGAAATCGAACAAAGAGGTGTGAAAGGGGAATGTCTCAAATTTGGAACATTTTAAGGAATCCAATGAAAGTGAGACTAGGGGATGTCATAGATTCAAAGGAGAACCTCGATGACCTCCCAAGCTACCCTATAGTTTGTCTTTAGTTTAGAGGAGAAATATTTAAATGTTTTATCCTGCCAGTTTTATTAATTTACCAATATCCTGGAAGATGTGAGGGTTTAGGTCGTAACGAACAACAACCTCGGAATCCTAAAACGAGTTAGGGCTTATATAGTGTAGCAGAGCTATACGAAAGCCTAATGAAAAGTTAAGGATTTATGTTGCATAAGCAAATAACCTCAAAGTCCTATGGATTGTTATTTAATTCTGAGGAATGGTTTAGCTGATGTAGACATGTTTTGTTATTGAAGATCGTTGTGCTGCCCACAATGCTAGCTTCAAGCTCCTCATCGTGGCGAGTTTAACTTTTCTAATGTGTCAAGTAATGATGTCAAAAAAATGTTCCTAAGGGTCATGGTTATTTAAATATTATGGGGCATGTTAAGGTTGATTAGAGAGATGTCGGTTAAGATCATATGGTTCCCTCATTCTGGTATCACTATTTTCTTTTGGATTCACTTAGTACAAATAAATTTACTAAACTCAACTTAATGAGTTTCATACGTTCATTTGGACCATGGGAAAACTCATTAGCAATCGTAGGTTACCTCCTCTGAGGGATTCCCGATCATCCGACAGAGACGTTTTAAATTAGTTATGATTTTTTTTTTGTTTTGTGATATTTGTGAGTAAATTTTTAGTTGTCTTATATTTTGAATGTTGTGGCAGTGAATTTTATCTTGTTTGATTTTTAATTTTTTTTTTGGCAACTATAATAGTTTTGGTTTTCATGTAGAGTGACATCATTGTTTAACATGTAAGTTTGAAACAAGAAGTACAGAAAGATAAATGCAATATATTAAAAGCGTACCTCATTCCTCCACCTGAAAGGTTAGTACTTGCAAGACATGTATATAATTTTGCAGGGAATTTAAATATCAGGAGTAAATGAAGGTATAGCTATTTAACCCCAAAGTATGATTCTATTGAGCTTCTGAAGTTCTTAGTGGATGATTCTAGAACAAAATATGGCAAGTTCAACTTGTCCTCCAAAATATCCAAAAGATTTCAAAGTGCTCAAGGTTTGACCCTGAACTACTTTGAAGATCTCTTGAATTATTTTGAGTTTATTTCTGAACATATCATATCTTTTCATTAATCATCCGATTTTAGAGTGTGACTACCCCGTTGCCCAATGAAACTTAACAATTCAATTATCCTAATGATATGATACTCTGTCAATTTGACACTTTAGTTAAGAGCTATATGGATGAATGTCCTTGTGGCAAGCTCAAGTCATTAAAGATTTGGTGCTCATCACAAATGGGCTTGGAGTGCTTAAGAGGTGTTAGTCCCCAATCATATTATCTTCTAGATCCAATCAATTGAGTTTAGACATTTAGCGTAGGTCACTACCAAGCCCTTAACAATCATAATAGGGGAAATTGTTGGTGGTTAGAATTTTGGTTTGAGTGACACAAATTCTTATTGAAAGATCACATCATCATCAATTTTACGCTTAAAACAAATGAATTATCATCCTCCTAGCGTAAGCCCATCACTTAAGAATCATTTGATCTTAATTTACTTCCAAGTTGTGAAGATTAGGGAAATTATGATTTTGTTGATATTGTGAAAAGGTGGTAAGTGAGTTTTTACCTTTAACCCATTACATTTCAATCATCCAATGCATTCATTGAAGATCAAAAAAACCCATCCCCAATGGTTAATCCTAAATTTTGATTAAGGCACCAAAATCTAAAATTGTCTCTTTACCCTTGGGGCTTTTCCTCTTATAATTCTTCAAGTAAAATTCAAACGACCTTAAAAAACTTTGAGCATCCCCTCCATGCATTAGTTAAAATGTCAGGGAGGAGAGTACGATTTTTTCAAATTTTGATTTAATTTAAAATAATTATTTTAACCCAAAAATGAGATTTTCAATGTTAATTTATTTAAATAATCAAATNAGTCTGCGAAAACCATTTTATTTATAAGCCAACAAACAAATTCCCCTATTTAATATGAAAAACTAAATAGGGTTTAAATTAAGATGGGTTCGGAAAAGCTTCCTATAAGGGAAAGCCCCTATAGTTAATTGCATCTTAGATAACGGAAGTCCTCTAAGAAAACTTTTGATAAAAATCAGGGGGTATTGTCTTCAAGAAAGTCAAAGGAATAAGACTTTTCAACGAAATCGAACAAAGAAGTGTGAAAGGGGAATGTCTCAAATTTGGAACATTTTAAGGAATCCAAAGAAAGTGAGACTAGGGGATGTCATAGATTCAAAGGAGAACCTCAATGACCTCCCAAGCTACCCTATAGTTTGTGTTTAGTTTAGAGGAGAAATATTTAAATGTTTTATCCTGCCAGTTTTATTAATTTACCAATAGCTTGGAAGATGTGAGGGTTTAGGTCGTAACGAACAACAACATTGGAATCCTAAAACGAGTTAGGGCTTATATAGTAGAGCAGAGTTATACGAAAGTCTAATGAAAAGTTAAGGATTTATGTTGCATAAGCAAATAACCTCAAAGTCCTATGGATTGTTATTTAATTCTGAGGAATGGTTTAGCTGATGTAGACATGTTTTGATGTTGAAGATCGGTGTGCTGCCCAAAATGCTAGCTTCAAGCTCCTCGTCGTGGCGAGTTTAACTTTTCTAATGTGTCAAGTAATGATGTCAAACAAATGTTCCTAAGGGTCATGGTTATTTAAATATTATGGGGCATGTTAAGGTTGATTAGAGCGATGCCGGTTAAGATCATATGGTTCCCTCATTATGGTACCATTATTTTCTTTTGGATTCACTTAGTCCAAATAAATTTACTAAACTCAACTTAATGAGTTTCATACGTTCATTTGGACCATGGGAAACCTCATTAGCAATCGTAGGTTACCTCCTCTGAGGGATTCTCGATCATCCGACAGAGACGTTTTAAATTAGTTATGATTTTTTTTTGTTTTGTGATATTTGTGAGTAAATTTTTAGTTGTCTTATATTTTGAATGTTGTGGCGGTGAATTTTATCTTATTTGATTTTTAAATTTTTTTTTGGCAATTATAACAGTTTTAATTTTCATGTAGGGTGACATCATTGTTTAACATGTAAGTTTGAAATAAGAAGTACAGAAAGATAAATGCAATAATTTAAAAGCGTACCTGTCGATTCTTCTCGTTCCTCCACTTGAAAGGTTATTACTTGCAAGACATGTATATAATTTTGCAGGGAATTTAAATATTAGGAGTAAATGAAGGTATAGCTATCCAACCCCAAAGTATGATTCTATTGAGCTTCCGAAGTTCTTAGTGGATGATTTTAGAACAAAATATGGCAAGTTCAACTTGTCCTCCAAAGTATCCAAAAAATTTCAAAGTGCTCAAGGTTTGACCCTGAACTACTTTGAAGATCTCTTGAATTATTTTGAGTTTATTTCTGAACATATCATATCTTTTCATTAATC
This sequence comes from Phalaenopsis hybrid cultivar, assembly GCA_002079205.1. Lineage (NCBI taxonomy): Eukaryota > Viridiplantae > Streptophyta > Magnoliopsida > Asparagales > Orchidaceae > Phalaenopsis > Phalaenopsis hybrid cultivar. Next base: position 119,228 of record JXCR01145971.1, read on the forward strand.
ATCCGATTTTAGAGTGTGACTACCCCGTTGCCCAATGAAACTTAACAATTCAATTATCCTAAGGATATGATACTCTGTCAATTTGACACTTTAGTTAAGAGTTATATTGATGAATGTCCTTGTGGCAAGCTCAAGTCATTAAAGATTTGGTGCTCATCACAAATGGGCTTGGAGTGCTTAAGAGGTGTTAGTCCCCAATCATATTATCTTCTAGATCCAATCAATTGAGTTTAGACATTTAGCGTAGGTCACTACCAAGCCCTTAACAATCATAATAGGGGAAATTGTTGGTGGTTAGAATTTTGGTTTGAGTGACACATATTCTTATTAAAATATCACATCATCATCAATTTTATGCTTAAAACAAATGAATTATCATCCTCCTAGCGTAAGCCCATCACTTAAGAATCATTTGATCTTAATTTACTTCCAAGTTGTGAAGATTAGGGAAATTATGATTTTGTTGATATTATGAAAAGGCGGTAAGTGAGTTTCTACCTTTAACCCATTACATTTCAATCATCCAATGCATTCATTAAGGATCAAAAATACTCATCCCCAATGGTTAATCCTAAATTTTGATTAAGGCACCAAAATCTAAAATTGCTTCTTTACCCTTGGGGCTTTTCCTCTTATAATTCTTCAAGTAAAATTCAAACGACCTTAAAAATCTTTGAGCATCCCCTCCATGGATTAGTTAAAATGTCAGGGAGGAGAGTACGGGTTTTTCAAATTCTGATTTAATTTAAAATAATTATTTTAACCCAAAAATGAGATTTTCAATGTTAATTTATTTAAATAATCAAATGAAGTTTTAATTTATGGAAAAATTTATGATGGTTTGCTTAGGTCAAAAGAATACTTAGACAAAATTTCATGATTTTTTGAATAATATTGTAATTATTATAATTACAATTAGATGATCCGATTAGGAGAGTAGATGTTTTAAATTCGACTTGTGTTAAGAAAGGCGGAGGTAGACCTAGGAAGACTTGGGCTTATTGTATGAAAAATGATCTTAATTTACTAGAACTAAATGAAAATTTGACACTAAATAGGACGCAATGGAGAAAAAGGATTCATGTAGCCGACCCCACGTAGTGGGATTAAATCTTTGTTATTGTTGTTGTTGTTGTTGTATGCTTTAATATTTATTTTTTTAATCATATTATACGTTGTTGTTATTGTTGAAAAAGGATTCATGTAGCCGACCCCACGTAGTGGGATTAAGGCTTTGTTGTTGTTGTTGTTTGTTGTTTTTTAATTATTATAATTATTTAAAAATCATTTTAATGATTATTTAAATATAAAAATATGTTTTAATATTCAAAAATCACTTTTAAATTTTTATTAAACCCTCATAATTCCAAGAAACTCAGAGGAATAATTTTTTATATTTTTATGATTTATTTTGAAATTATTATAATTATTTTAGTAAGAAAAATACATTTTAGGCCTTTGGAAATTTATTTTTAATTTAGAAAAAATAGGAAAAATATTTTAAGGGGTCTCAAGTGATCATGGAAGAGTTGCACACATTTTGGAATTATGTTTTATTATATTTTTTAAAATTTTGATTATTTTAATTATTTTAATTCAAAATATACTATAAAAATAAAATGTTTTCACAAAAATAGATTTTATTCTTATTAAACTCCTTTGATCACAAGGAACTTAGAAAACTACTTTTCATAATTTTTTTAATCTTATTTAATTTAATATAATTTATTTTGTGCAAAAAAATATTATTTTTACTTACAAAATACATTTGAATGGCCAAATTAACTCAAATAAATTTAAAATTTTTTATAGTGAGTTGAAATGATTTTTATGAACAATATGGAATTGATTTTGTCAAATTTTGATTTATATTTAATTTAAATAAATTAATATAAGGTAAAAATATTTAATTAACAACAAAATTACAAAAAATTATTCAAACCATCACAATATTTTTTCTAAGCTTCTCTGACCACAAGAAACCTAACAAAATTGATCCCATAATTTTTCAAGGAATATTTTAATTTCTATGATTAAATAAAGCCAAAATAGCCATTTAGGTTTGAAAATTAGGGTTAGAATCACAGAGGTGCTCTCTAACTTTGGAAAAATTAGAGAAGATTCGCTTTGTCATGAGGAATCAACCCTGAAAATTTCAATCCATGGTGATTAGTATTTAATCATAATGAATTAAAATACCTAGGAGAGTATTTAATTACTTAAAAATCATATACTTGGTAAATAATATTTATTTTTAGTTCACATTATTACCCTCTATTCACTGAGCAAGAGGGTATTTTTTATATTTTTACGATTTTTCTATGCAATGTTATAATTTTTCAAAGATCAATCATTAAAATAAATAAAAAAATTCCCTTATTTATCTACTTATCCACGCGGCGCCACCTCAACCTCATTTGCTCTGAGCTTTACACATGGCGCTCCACCGTTTGAAGCCACCAGACACCTCAGTTGTTGTGCAAGATCAGACGACTCTTAGTCATCGTCCCCAAGTGACCTAACCCTTGAGTCGTTCACACTAAAACCTTAAGATCTTTTCCTAGACTCAACCAAATTGTATGGGGTTTGTTTCTAAACCTTCATCTACTCAAGACTAACATATCTATATGAATTATCAATCATGAAATCAAGCCATTACACGTGAAGAATCAAAAGAAGCTTGGGTTAAGGTTAGAGCTCAATACCTTTGTCTGAGAGGGAAGGCCTCAATCAAATAGTTGTGGTAGCTCTGATTGGGTCCAACAAACCTCCAAATGAAGTCTCAAGCCTTGGTGAATTGTCTAGCTATGTTTTTGATCAAATCAATTTTAGGTGTTGGTCTAGAGCTAAGATAGAGGCTGTTTGAGAGGAGGCTTTTGTGTGGAATCAACTTCTCTCACTGTGTGGATAGTATGTGCACAGTTAATTGAAATTTGGTGGACTATGGAGGTGTGGGGAAGAATGTCCCGGTTTCAGCTTGATTTTGAGCTCAAAATTGAACTCTCACAAAGGGAACTAGAGGGGAAAGATGGTTGGCTTAAGCTTAGGAATGCTTGGAGAGTCTCTGGTGAGATTTTGACAGAGTTTCTCCTATGATTTTGGTTAGCTCTCCTTTGTCCATGGAGGGGGCTGATTAAATAGAAAGGCTTGTGCTGGCCACCAACGACAATTGGTGGGTGAAGAGCTCTAGTGACCAATCCAACTTGGTCAGCTCATGTGTGTTTAATTTTGAGTTTTGGCCAATGGGGGCTCCTTTGGGTGGTTTTTTCTTGCGGCTGAGGAGGTGGTTGGCCAGAGTTTAGTCACTTCTTGGTTCAGGGAGTTCAGGGGAGAGTTAATTATGATTTACTCCCAATGGCAAGTGATGATGGCAAAGTATTTTTAAATAAGGCCAAATATGGTTAAGATCCCTTAAATTAAGAGACCATTGGTTCATAGCTCACCTAAGTGGTTTAGGTCGGTTTAGGCTGGTCAATAGGGTCCAAATTGTGGTTGTGGTGACATTAATTTGGTGAATTTGGCATAGCTAAGTCAATTTTGGTGAAGGGGTTCAATTTGGGTTTGTGAAAATTCTATTTTACCATGTTAAGATAGCTAGAAGTTGGGTTTGTGTTAAGATAGCCATGAAATTGACCCCAATTTATTGATCAATTTGGTGTAGATGATTGTCATGAAGAGTTTGGAAAAGATTTGGAGTGATTTTGAATTGATTTAGAGGTTCAATTTGGAGGATTTTGGCATTTGGTCAATTTCAAGGGTGTTGGGTTAGTCTTGGTCTTATGCTGGGCTAGAGTTTGGTTAAGCCCAAATTGATTGTTGAAAATGGTCTAGAGAAATATCATGAAGAGCTCTCAACATCAATTGGGTGTCAATTTTTGGGATTGNCAGTTGCACACATTTTGAAATTATGTTTTATTATATTTTTGAAAATTTTGATTATTTTAATTATTTTTAATTTAAAATATAGTATAAAAATAAAATGTTTTCACAAAAATAGATTTTATTCTTATTAAACTCCTTTGATCCCAAGGAACTTAGAAAACTATTTTTCATAATTTTTTTAATCTTATTTAATTTAACATAATTTATTTTGTGCAAAAAAATATTATTTTTACTTGCAAAATCCATTTGAATGGCCAAATTAACTCAAATAAATTTAAAATTTTTTACAGTGAGTTGAAATGATTTTTATGAACAATATGGAATTGATTTTGTCAAATTTTGATTTATATTTAATTTAGATAAATTAATATAAGGTAAAAATATTTAATTAACAACAAAATTACAAAAAATTATTCAAACCATCACAATATTTTTTCTAAGCTTCTCTGACCACAAGAAACCTAACAAAATTGATCTCATAATTTTTCAAGGAATATTTTAATTCCTATGATTAAATAAAGCCAAAATAGCCATTTAGGCTTGAAAATTAGGGTTAGAATCACAGAGGTGCTCTCTGACTTTGGAAAAATTAGAGAAGATTCGCTCTGTCATGAGGAATCAACCCTAAAAATTTCAATCCATGGTGATTAGTATTTAATCATAATGAATTAAAATACCTCAGAGAGTATTTAATTACTTAAAAATCATATACTTGGTAAATAATATTTATTTTTAGTTCACATTATTCTCCTCTATTCACTGAGCAAGAGGGTATTTTTTTTATTTTTACGATTTTTCTATGCAATGTTATAATTTTTCAAAGATCAAGCATTAAAATAAATAAAAAATTCCCTTATTTATCTACTTATCCACGCGGAGCCACCTCAACCTCATTTGCTCCGAGCTTTACACATGGCGCTCCATCGTTTGAAGCCACCAGACACCTCAGTTGTTGTGCAAGATCAGACGACTCTCAATCATCATCCCCAAGTGACCTAACCCGTGAGCCGTTCACACTAAAACCTCAAGATCTTTTCCTAGACTCAACCAAATTGTATGGGGTTTGTTTCTAAACCTTCATCTACTCAAGACTAACATNGACAGCTTCTTACGGGCAACTCCTCTAACCAAAAATAGTGCCGACAGGCCCAAATTGAGTCATCCAAACAGGGCAAAACCGAGCAGTCACAAGGCCAAATCGAGCCGGCACATAGCTAAAAAAAACAAGACATCACGATGCCAAAGCCATACAATAAATCCAGAAATTTCTTATTTAGATGAATTGTAGAAACCTCGTCTTGAAATTATGCAAACAACAAATCAAATCTCATGATTTCCATAAAACGAATACACATATGAATTTCCATACTTCCATAAAACAAGATGGTTAAGAGCCCCAACATAGACATTCATACATGACATCCAGTTCCTCATCCTTCAAAATGTTAATGTTAGATATCAAATACATGAGAGTTAGGTGGCCTATATGTAAACTCTTCTCTTTCTTCTTAGTGAAATAGACATATTCGTGCATGGGTTCAAAAAGCGTCAAAGCCATGTGTATATAAATATAGAAGCTTGCATGAGAGATATGAAAATACATAGGAACCTTATGCTACAAATCAAGACCTCCTAAACTTTCAGATTTTTTTTTAGTATTACAATTTCACCAAAAATAAAAGTTTCACTTACAAACATGGTACCCAACTTTCATGTATTCACATATTTAACACCTAGTTTTCAGACTTTTATAAATGAGCAAACCAAGATTTTCAAACTCAATTTAGAACTAAATTAGTTCTTTCACATAACTCTAAAACTTTTTTAAGGTAATTTAAGCATGCGTTAAATGATGTTTCAAATACAGAGAAATCAACCATAAATACTTCCAATCCATCATCAATTAATTTACTAAATATGGACATCATACATCTCTGGAATGTTGCAGGTGCATTACATAATCTGAAAAGCATTCTTCGAAAAGCAAAAGTTCCAAAAGGACTAGTAAATGTTGTCTTTTCTTGATCCTTAGGAGCAATAGAAATTTGATGGTAACCGATATATCCATCTAAAAAACAAAAATATTTATGCTCAGCAAGTCTATCTACTATTTGGTCTAAAAAGGGTAAAGGAAAGTGATCTTTCCTAGTGGTAGTGTTTAGTTTCATATAATCAATAAAAATACGCCACCCAGTAACTTGTCTGATAGGTATTAATTCATTATTTTCTTTTGTCTCAACAGTCACTTCTTTCTTAGGAATACAATGAATTGGACTTACCCACGCACTATCTGAAATATGATATATAATTCCAGTGTCTAACCATTTCAAAATTTCCTTCTTAACTACTTCTTTCATCATTGGATTTAATCTCCTTTGTGGATCAACTCTTAATTTATATTGTTCTTCTAATATAATTCTGTGCATTCATTCAGATTGAAGGATTGATTCCCTTAATATCAGTTAAGGTCCAACCAAAATCTTTTTTATATCTTTTCAATCTATCTAATAGTCTTTGCTCTTACAGATCATTTAATTCTGAAGATGTAATAACTGGTAATGTAGATGAGTCTCTGAAAAGCACATACTTCAAGTGACTAGGCACTATTTTCAACTCAAGTTCAGGTGATTTTATATTTGACGGAAATAGATTCTTATCAGCATTTTCCGTAATATCCAACATCTCAAATCTTTCCTCAACATAATCTAATTCTTTATTTTCTAATTCATCCAAAATAACTTCATCATTCTCTTCAAATTGTTCTTTATCTTCAAAATGTTCTTTAAAATGTTCTTTCAATAGATGTTCACTAATTTTCATCTGAAAACATTCATTATCTAATGTGGTTAGGCTGGGAGGATACCAGCTCTCACTTCAGAGCTCTCACGCTCCCCTCACCAGAGGGCTAACATCTACACTTCAGCATCCAAATGATAGGAACGAATTGGAGATTTTAGTCTGTCACTCTAAAATCTCCAATTCTACGCCCGATAATTTTATTTCCTTGGGGATTTTATTCTGTCACTCTAAAATCTCCAATTCTACGCCCGATAATATTATTTCCCTATTAGATTTTAGTTTGTCACTCTAAAATCTCCAATTCTACGCCCGATAATTTTATTTCCCTATTTAATTTGCTCACCTTGTCACTCTAAAATCTCCAATTCTACGCCCGATAATTTTTATTTCCCTATTTATTTGCACCTAACTTTCAAGGACTTTGACCTCCCTAAATCTTGGATGTAATCTTCACCTTAGTTGTAAAACTATATTTATTTGCACCCAATTTCCAAGGGCTTTGACCTCCTTGAATCTTGGATGTAATCTTCACTTTAGTTGTAAAACTCAACCATATCAAGGGCTTTGACCTCCCCGAATCTTGGATGTAATCTTCACTTTAGTTGTAAAACTCAACATATAAAGGCTTTGACCTCCCTGAATCTTCGATGTAATCTTCACTTTAGTTGTAAAACTCAACATATTGAGGGCTTTGACCTCCCTGAATCTTGGATGTAATCTTCACTTTAGTTGTAAAACTCAACTTATTTTAACAAATTAAACAAATCAATTGGCAGATTTGAAAGTAAATTAAGATCGAAGTGAAAAGATCATCACAATTTCTCAAACATTTTCATGGCTTCATGTAAATTAAGATCGAAGTGAAAAGATCATCATAATTTTTTTAAAATTTTCATGGCTCCAATAAATTAAGATTGAAGTGAAAAGATCATCACAATTTCTTTAACATTTTCATGGCTTCACCAATTCAAATTACCAAAAACATTTTCATGGTTTTGCCAATTATTCACTTTAGTTGTAAAACTCAACATATTTTAACAAATCAATTGGGCCAGATTGAAAGTAGAATATCAAAGTGAAAAGATCACCACAATTTCTTAAACATTTTCATGGCTTCACCAATTCAAATCACCATTTCACAAATCNATTGAGATCTACTAAACTTAATATGTTTTGCTTGAAAAATATCATCCTTAATCAAATTAATAAGGGCCCACCAAGATATGACCTAGGGTTAGGTAGGTCGTCAAAATTTTACTTCCCTGTTTCATATAAACTGCCTTAACATGCCTTTTGAGTTTCAGGTGGTGGAACGAGAAGACTCTCAAGGTACACTTTTATAGTTTTTAGCGTTGTCTTTCTTGTACTTTCATACTGTACTTTTATACCTTCAAATTTGCATGCTAAACAACAATGTTACCTTGCATGAAAACTAAACTATCAGGATAGCCACAAAACCAAAACCAAAACCAAAACTAAAACTAAAATCAACCAAGATAAAAATCACTGCCACAACATTCAAAATATAAAACAACTAAAAATTTAATCACAAACATCACACAAAACTACAATCACAACTAAATTAAGATGTCTCTATCGTATGATCGGGAATTCCTCGGAGGAGGTAACCTACGGTTGCTAGCGAGGCTTCCCACGGTCTAAATGGAATTATGGAACTCATTAAGTTGAGTTTAGTAAATTCATTTGGACTAAGTAAATCCAATAGAAGTCGGAACGAAGGAACCGTAGGATCCTAACCGGTGTCGCTCTAATCAACTTTAACATCCCCCATAAAATTTAAATGACTTCAACCATATGGTCACCTGATTTGACATCATAACTTGATACACTAGAAAACTCAAACTTGTCACAGTGAGGAGCTTGGAGCTAGCATGGTGGGAAGCACGACCATCTTCAATAGCAAAACTTGTCTTCCCCAGCTAAACTAATCTTCCTTCCTTATATATAAACAACAAAGCCATAGGACTTTGAGGTTGCTTGCTTATTCAACGTAAATCCTCATCTTATCTTTAGGCCTTAGTATAGCCCTACTATACAATATAAGCCCTAACTCATCTTAGGATTTTGAGGTTGTCGTCCGTCAAGACCCAAACCCTCATATCTTTCAGGCTATTTGTGTGATAGTTTCACACGAATGTAAGCTCTAACTAATAAAATTGGCAGGATGAAACACCTAAATATTTCTCCTCAGAAATGAAGCCAAATATTAGGATAGCTTGGGAAGTCACTAAGGTTCTCCTCTAGATCTATGACATCTCCTAGTTTTTCCTCTTTTGGACTCAACAAAACATTCCAAATTTTGTACCAATCCCTTTTACACACGTCTTTGTCTAATCTCATTGAAAAGTCCTACCCATTGAAACTCCTTGAAGATAATATTTCCTGATTTTTATCGAGAGTCTTCTTAGGTGATTTTGGTAATTTCAGATGTAGTTAACTATAGGGGCTTGCCCTTATAGGAAGCATCGACCCAGCTTAATATAAACTCTATTTAATCCTTTATATTAAATAGAAGAAACTATCGGCAAATAAAATTGTTTCGCAGACCAAACAAACGTCATATATCCCTTAGTTTATTTGGTCAAGCTTCATCCTCAAGTCTTGTGTTTATCCTTCGAGATAGATACATGATTTGAGGTACAATGCTTTTTCATTTAAACTATAAAAAATATGGGGTCAGTTTGATTTCATATTTTTCTAAAACTATATATATATATATANGATTCTTTACCCGTTTGGACCAGACATAAAGAACATTGACTAATCATATGTTTGGTTACTGAATCTGTGGCTAGGCTAGGAGGATACCAGCTCTAACATCAGACCTCTCACGTTCCCCTCGCTTGAAGGCTAACATCTACACTTCAGCACCCAAACGATAGAACCGAATTGAGGATTTTAGTCTGTCACTCAAGAAACTCTAACTCTACGCCCAATAATTTTATTTCCCGATTTATTTACACCCAACTTTCAAGGACTTTGACCTCCATAAATCTTGTATGTAATATTCACTTTAGTTGTAAAACTCAACATATTTTAACAAATCAATTGGCCAGATTGAAAGTAAATTAAGATTGAAGTAAAAGGATCATCATAACTTCTTTAACATTCTCAAGGTACAACCAATTCAAATCACCATTTCACAAAATCTAAAGACAAGGAGAAAGATATAGAAAACTACTCAAAACTCATGGAGAAATTACGACAAAAATTGGAATTTATATATAAAAGCAAAGTAATACAAACTTCAATAAGTAAATACAACTTACCTCTAATTCCTCCACAAGGAAACTACTTGAAGTTCCTCTGAATCTCTTCCTTTTTTTACATCACACAGAATTCTCCTTTGAAGCGGTAAGAAGGAAGAAATCTCTCACTTTCTTTCCACTCTTACAATCTCTCAAGGAGTTCCTCACAATACTAACCACTCTCTAAACTCTAATGGGCAGCACAAACAACAAAGACTCAGCGGACACCCCATGGACACCCTGCGGACACCACCTTTTTCGGCCTCTAAATTGTTTCTTTTAAGGTTGTAGAAGAATTTCCAAGAGTTGCCCAAGTGTCCCTTCAAAAATTGTCCACATTCAATGCATCTGTTGAGAGAACTGACGTGCTCGCCATCGGCGGCCTTGATGGCACCGTCGACGGCCTTCTAGAATATTTAATTCTAGACTCTCAGGAAAACGCCGCTGTCAGCGGCGTCGAGGCCGCCGTCGGCACCTAAGATCAAATCTTCATATATTGGTCATTTTTGCTCCAAATTCGCTTCTTTTTGCATCTTTTTTCTCCAATGACCATAATTCAACTTACCTGCAACAAAACATCAAAAATACCTTTTTTTAAAGTACAATATCATCAAAATCAGTGTAAAATAGGTATGAGAATCTCAACATATTTTTCTTTGGTCAAAATCCCCCAAACTTAACTATTACTTGTCCTCAAGTAATCAATATATTTTCCTTTGGTCAAAATCCCCCAAACTTAACTATTACTTGTCCTCAAGTAATTTTAGTTCTACATAAAAGTTATGATCTATTGTAATAAAGTTTTAATTCAAAAATACTATAAGTTTGATTTAAGGGGTCAAAATCCCACAAACTTAACTATTACTTGTCCTCAAGTAATTTTAGTACTATATAAAAGTTATGATCTATTGTTGGTAAAGATTTAATTCAAAAATACTATAAGTTTGATTTAAGTAAATACCATAATGTGATTTTCAGAAAAAAATTCAAGTATTTAAATTAATTCTATATGTACAAGACTATCTAGTCATCAAGTTTAATAGTTCTAGTTTTCTATTCATTTCGAGAATGACTATATGTTTTAATATCAAGTCACTTAAAAAATTCAAATGATAGGAACTTCATGAGAACATTACTAGTAAAAGATGTTATTCNGCTCAGATCTCATGGGGAAAACATAATAAAACTTGGAATTCATATATAAAATCAAAGTCATACAAACTACAATAAGAAATAAAATTATCTCTAATTTCTCCCTAAGAAAACTCCTCGAAGTTTCTCTGAATCTCTTTCTTTCTTTATAGCACACAGAATTCCTCTTCGAAGCAGCAAGGAGGAAGAAATCTCTCACTTTCCCTCCACTCGTACACAGAATTCCTCTTTGAAGTAGCAAGGAGGAAGAAATCTCTCACTTTCCCTCCACTCTTAGCACATAGAATTCCTCTTTGAAGCGGCAAGGAGGAAGAAATCTCTCACTTTCCCTCCACTCTTACAATAAATTCCTCTTCAAAGCGGCAAGGAGGAAGAAATCTCTCACTTTCCCTCCACTCTTACAAACTTAAAGAGTTCCTCACAATATTGGAACCTTTCTAACCTCTATGAACTCTCTCTAGCACCTCCTATTTCTCTTTGAAGTAGCAAGGAGGAAGAAATCTCTCACTTTCCCTCCACTCTTACAATCTCTCGAAAATTCTTCTTCAAAGCGGCAAGGAGGAAGAAATCTCTCACTTTCCCTCCACTCTTACAATCTCTCGAAGCAATTCCTTTTTGAAGTAGCAAGGAGGAAGAAATCTCTCACTTTCCCTCCACTCTTACAATCTCTCGAAAATTTGAAGTAGCAAGGAGGAAGAAATCTCTCACTTTCCCTCCACTCTTACAATTTTAAAGAGTTCCTCACAATATTGGAACCTTTCTAACCTCTATGAACTCTCTCTAGCACCTCCTATTTCTCTTTGAAGTAGCAAGGAGGAAGAAATCTCTCACTTTCCCTCCACTCTTACAATCTCTCGAAAATTCTTCTTCAAAGCGGCAAGGAGGAAGAAATCTCTCACTTTCCCTCCACTCTTACAATCTCTCGAAGCAATTCCTTTTTGAAGTAGCAAGGAGGAAGAAATCTCTCACTTTCCCTCCACTCTTACAATCTCTCGAAAATTCCTCACTAATATTGGAATTTTTCTAATCTCTAGGAACTCTCCTAGCACTTCCTTTACTCCCTATATTCTTTCCCTCGGAAAGGAGGAAGAAATCTCTCACTTTCCCTCCACTCTTACAATCTCTCAAAGAATTCCTCACAATTGACACTCTAATAAATTCTCTATACACTAATGGAACCTCTGCACGAAATTCCTCTTCGAAGTAGCAAGGAGGAAGAAATCTCTCACTTTCCCTCCACTCTTACAATTAAATTCCTCTTCAAAGCGGCAAGGAGGAAGAAATCTCTCACTTTCCCTCCACTCTTACAAACTTAAAGAGTTCCTCACAATATTGGAACCTTTCTAACCTCTATGAACTCTCTCTAGCACCTCCTATTTCTCTTTGAAGTAGCAAGGAGGAAGAAATCTCTCACTTTCCCTCCACTCTTACAATCTCTCGAAAATTCTTCTTCAAAGCGGCAAGGAGGAAGAAATCTCTCACTTTCCCTCCACTCTTACAATCTCTCGAAGCAATTCCTTTTTGAAGTAGCAAGGAGGAAGAAATCTCTCACTTTCCCTCCACTCTTACAATCTCTCGAAAATTCCTCACTAATATTGGAATTTTTCTAATCTCTAGGAACTCTCCTAGCACTTCCTTTACTCCCTATATTCTTTCCCTCGGAAAGGAGGAAGAAATCTCTCACTTTCCCTCCACTCTTACAATCTCTCAAAGAATTCCTCACAATGTTACACTCTACTGGAAATTCTATACACTAATGGTAACCTCCAAGGCCTCTAGCACTCTTCTATTTTTGGCCAAGACTATCTACACTTGTTTCACACTTCAATTTTGAGTCTCTCCCCCTCCAGAACCTCCAGAGTCTTCTCAATTTTCGGTCAAAATCTTCTTTTAAAGTTGTGGATGACCTTTCCCAAGAGTTGCCTAAGCATCCCTTCAAAATTTGTCCTCATCCAAAGCATGGTTGGACATAACCACAGAGCTCGCCGTCGGCGGCCACAAAGGCGCCGTCGGCGGTCCTTCTTAATGAATTAATTCAGGAGTATCGGGAAAATCTCACTATCGGTGGGGTCGATGGCATCATCAGCGCCCTAGTTCAATTCTTCATATTTTGGTCCTTTTTGCTCCAAATTCGCTCCTTTTCGCATATTTTTGTTCCAATAACCCTATTTCACCATTCCTGCAAAAAAACATCAAAAATACATTTCTTTAAAGTGTAATATCATCAAAAACAGTATAAAATAGGTATGAAAATCTCAACATATTTTCCTTTGGTCACATAGCCATCTAGAACCTTCCAGAACAATCGAAAACCACCATGAACCATCAAAAACCATCCCTCGATGGTTTCCAGCTTCTAGGCACCAGTTTTGGGTGCCTAGGTGATGTCTTCTTAGCCTGACTGGCATGTAGGTGCCAGCTTTGGCAACTCCACTGTTTCATCTCGTTTTACTCTGTTTCAGCTCCGTTTTGTGTTGTTTCAGCTTTTTTTCACTCCAAATTGTTATACCTACAAACTAAGATGAAAATAATTTTTTTTTAATATTTATGTGATAAAGGTAAGGTAGATTAAGTATACAAAGACATATCAAAATGTGCTAGGTCAAAATTTTCTTCATGGCTCATTTTGACTCCAAATTGCATCATTTTTGCTCTATTTTTTCTAAAAATCTATTTCTTGTACCTAAAACCAAAAAAAAGTGCAAAATATCTTCCTTTAAAGTGTAATATCATCAAAAAAATGTGCATAAAATAAACATTAAATGTATATTAAAAATAGGTAATTTTCATAAGGATCAATTCCTTCAAACTTAAGCGTTACTTATCCTCAAGTAACACTATAACTTTAAAAATCAAATTAGTTAAGCTGTGGCATTGGGTTTACTTCTTAGATAACTAAAAAATTATTTTAGAAATTTTATAGTTCAACTTAGAAGAATTTCTAGTAAAGCAGATGATATCTAAGATATCAGAACATTTAGTATTAAATTTAGGAATATTGATTTTCTATTTAATTTAGATTTAATTGAAATTTCCTCAAACTTTGGATTTTTAGTAAAATATTAATTTCTGAGTTTATGAATTCTATATTGAAAATAATTTTTAATAATAATTTTTGACATTAAGCATATGATTGATCTTAAGTTTTCTTCCTTAGAAAGATTCAAGTGAAATCAACTTTTTGTTAGATCTTCTTCCTCAAGTTTATCCTCCCTTTTTCATACTTTTCTTTTCTTTTCTTTTCTTTTCTTTTTTCTTTTTCTTTTTCTTTTTTTTTCTTGATCTTTTTAATCCTTACTTTTTTTTAGTTGAGGGTTCCTATATCTGGATAGGTCTTTAATGATTTTAAATGTCACTATCCCTTTTCTAAATTTATGAACTCATTTTCTTTCCTTAACTTAAAATCTAATATTAGTTTTTGAAAGAGAATTTTCATAGAATCTAAAATCTTTAAAAATTATTATTCTAAAAATCTTTATTTTTTCAAAAATATAATTATTCTTACTATAAATAGTAAAATCATTTCCCTAATATTTTCTACTAAATATCTGAACTTTATTTTCATCCTTTTTACTAACTTTTCTATTAAGTTACTCTCTATCATTTCTTAAAATCAAAATTTTTGTATTCCAAAGATAACACCACATACCACATATCATTTTAAGAAGTGATATAGAATTAAATACATGCTACTGAGGAAAAACAAAGTTAAGTTTTAAAATAAATTTTCTTCCCCCCAAACTTGATTTTAAACATGTGTGGCATTAAGTACATAAAATATAAGTCGGAAGAAAAATAGTTTAGAAATTTTATCTACCACAAATGTCCATCAGAAACATCTACAATTATTAATTAGGATAGAAAACATGTAGCTGAAAGTAAATCTAAACTAAACATGTCAAAATGAAATTGACTAAACAAAGTCTAACTAGCATAATAGATATCAGCATAAAAATATAAAATTTCTCTTCAAGCCATTTATATTGTTGTAACACAAAACACAGGCACACATGATGAAATAGGTTAATTCATCCTTTAACTCATTGCATCTCACTACCTTACTTCCTATTTCTAATGGAATCACTACATAGATAAATTAAGTGCCTTCCATGAATTTTATATGGTTATCCACATAGACAAAATTGCCCTTGTTAAGTTCGGTCACGAACACCAACCTCAGGCTTCACCTTATCCCAATAAGTATGCACCTATAACAGTTATAAAGATAGTGCAAGATCATCCACATGGTACTTATCAAGTTGGTTCATGACTCCTACCAAATGAAAACAAGGCCAGAGAAAAGAAATAATAGAATTCGGATGGAACTATCGTTGTCCAAACTCAAGATGTCTCATGTAAAACTCAAGTCCAGTTAAGACCTGAATCGTAGTGAACTCGTCAATCCAACAAATACAAGAAAACATATACAAGTCTAGCCATAATAAGAAGTTAAGGAATCACCTTCCTCATGACACACATAAAGATCAAATCAATTCTTAACCAATCCAAACATCCACCAACATTAATCAATTTGATCAATCCACACTAAAGCAAACACAATACAACACAAAAAATCACAACCCACAAACATACTAAATCCAAACTACAATGATAACCATAGGTTGCCTCCCATGAAAAGCTTAGTTTAACGTTGCTAGCCCGACAAAGGATTTCCTCCTAGATCAAATTTCCATCTATGTAAACACCTATCGATCACCAACTGTTTTCCAGATTCTTAATTTTTAGTTTTTCTTTCAACTTCTCAAATTGATTCCAATTATTTTTCCTCAAATTTCTTTCTAGATTTAATAATCTTTTACTAGTATTTTGAATTTGCATATTAATATCATCTTTAAAATAAATGGATCTCTATATAATAATTCTAGGTCTCTTAAATTCTTAGTTAGATTCTCCATAGATGACTCAGATTCTAGAGCAAATTCCACTGGGATATTCTTCTATCTTGTCGGCACTATTTTGGTTTGGGGAGTTGCCCGTAAGAAGCTGTCGGTCATCGGAATCGAAAACCCGTCGCCCGCTTCAGAAGGACATTTATGTTTAGAAAATTATGAAATCAAACTGACCTCATAATTTTATATTTTTAAATGAAAGAATGCTATATATCAAATTCTGTATCAATCCCGGAGGATAAACACAAGACTTGAGGATGAGGCTCGATCAAATAAACTAAGAATGTATGACGTCCATTTGGTCTGCGAAACCATTTTATTTGTCGACAATTTCCCCTATTTAATATGAAGAATTAAATAGGGTTTATATTAAGTTGGGTTCAGAAAAGCTTCCTGCAAGGGCAAGCCCGTATAGTTAATTGCATCTTAAATGACCAAAGTCGTCTAAGAAAACTCTCGATAAAAATCAAGAAATATTATCTTCAAGGAATTCAAAGGAAAGGACTTTTCAATGATATCAAACAAAGAGGTGTGAAATGGGATTGGCTCAAATTTGGAACATTTTGTTTTTAGAATTCAAAGGAAGAAGAATTAGGGGATGACATAGATCCAGAGGAGAACCGCGGTGCCTTCCCAGTCTATCCTATTGTTTAGCTTTAGTTTAGATGAGAATTATTTAGGTGTTTCATCCTGCCAAATTTATTAATTTAAGGCTTACATTTGTGTGAAGTAATCACACAAATAGCCTGGAAGATGTGAGGATTTAGTTCACCACGAATGACAACCTCGGAATCCTAAAACGAGTTAGGGCTTAGACTGTACAATAGAGCTATACAAATGCCTAAAGATGAGGTGAGGATTTATGTTGCACCAGACAAACAACCTTGAAGTCCTATGATTTTGTTGTTTAATTCTAAAGAAATACTTTGGTTTAGCTGGTGTAGATGTGTTTTGCTGTTGAAGATGGTCACGCTGCCCACAATACTAGTTCGAAGTTCCTTACCGCGACGAGTTTAAGTTTTCTAGGATGTTAAGTTATGATGTCAAATCAGGTGGCCATATGGTTAAAGTTCTTTAAGTTTTATGGGGCATGTTAAAGTTGATTAGAGCGACACCGGTTAGGATCCCACGGTTCCCTCATTCTGGCACCACTATTTTCTATTGGATTCACTTAGTCTAAATGAATTTACTAAGCTTAACTTAATGAGTTCCATAATTTTGTTTAGACCGTGGGAAGTCTCGTTAGCAACCGTAGGTTACCTCCTCCGAGGGGTTCCCGATCATCCGATAGAGATGTCTTAATTTAGTTGAAATTGTGGTTTTTGTGATGTTTGTGATTAAATTTTGAGTTATTTTATATTTTGAATGTTGTAGCGGTGAATTTTATCTTGGTTGATTTTAATTTTGGTTTTAATTTTGGTTTTGTGGCTATCCTGATAGCTTTAGTTTTCATGCAAGGTGACATTGTTGTTTAGCATGCAAGTTTTGCAAGTATAAAAAGTACAAGAAAGACAACACTGTAAACTATAAAAAGCGTACCTGCCGAGTCTTCTCGTTCCACCACCTGAAACTTAAAATGCATTTCAGGGCATTTTATATGAAGCGGGAAAGTAAATTTTTGGTAGTTTTCCTAACCCTATGCCATATCTTGGTGGGTCCTTAGGAGTTTAATTAAGGATGATTTTGTTAAGCGAAGCATATTAAGTTTAGTAGACATCTGAGGTATCCAACAAGTTAGGAGAAAAAAGCAGGTTCATGCTTCCCTCTCACTACCTGGTGAAAGGCATAGAGCTCATTTAAACTTATTGTGTTGCTTAATAATTTATCCAACGAACACCCTAATTCTCAATGAACATTGATGTCCTAATTATCCCTAAGTGTAGGGTAATTATCATTTGTAATTTAATTTTGAAGATTATGTGAATGAAGACCCTTAAAGGGTGGGGGCAAGCTGGTGTTGTTGGAACACTTAGCCAAATTTTGGTCCTAATTGGGCTTGTAGTGTTTAAAGGTCTTAAATTTTAGTTATATTTTCTTTTCTAATCCTTGTTTAATCAGTCTTGATTTAACTTAGATCACTACCATTCCCTTAAGTCCTAGGTGAGTGTCTTAATTAATTTTGAAAAGGTTAAGTTTTAGGTGATCATGATTCATTATTGAAATTCATTTGACAATTAAATAAGAGTATTAAATTGATTAATTATTGGCTTCAAAAGTCATACCCCTAAGTCCTAGGTTCTTTTAATTTTGATAAACTTCCAAATTTTAATAATTTAGAACTTTATTAATTTATCCTTTTAATTAAAAAAGTGAGGTTAGTTTCTACCAATTAATCCTCTTCTTAGTTTAAATCATCTTAACAAATTAATTAAGATCAGAGGTTTCCCATTTCCCTCCTTGAATTAAGCCTAAATATTAATTAAAGCCAAATTCCTAAAATTACACTTTTGCCCCTAAGACTCTAACACTTCATAATTTATCAAATTTAAATAAAATGACTTTGAAATTTTAATCCTACCACATCCATGGGTCAATTAAGACATCAGAGGAGAAAATGTGATTTTTCAAAATTTAATTTAATTTATATATATAGTTTTATGCAAAAATAGGATTTTTCAAAGAAAATTCCATAACTTGACCAAGACAAAGCCTAATCCCTTGAAATTTTTAAAGTATTTTTCAAAGAAAATTCCTAACTTGACCAAAGTAAATTATAATCCCTTGAAATTTTTAGGGATTCCTCAAAGAAATTTGCTAACTTGACCAAGGTGAAGCTTAATCACTTGCAATTTTTACTGTAGGTAGACCTAGACTAGAGAGCCATTTGGACAAAATTTCATGATTTTTTTAGTTTTATTTGAATTATTAGAATTATTTTAAGTTTAGGAGTATTTATTAAATATAAAATATTTTAAATGGGGAAAGTTAAGTCTTGTATTTTTGAAAAATTTCCTTGAGTTTAGAGAGCCTATAGAACCAAATTTTATATTTTTTTATTTTTTTTTATTTATTAGAATTATTTTAGTGGAAACCCTTTTTTTTAGCCTTTTAAAAATTATTTTAAGCTTCAAAATACAATATCTTTATTTAAAAAATCAGTAAAAATATTCCAATTATTTCTAAGTGTTTATAAAAAAATTTAGAATATTTCCATGAATTTTATTATTTTTGTGATTTTTATGAATTTTTAATTATTTAAATATTTAAAAAAGTAGGCTTAAAAATGAAGTTTTTATTTTAAATAAAATTTTATTTTTATAAAATTCCCCTAATCATAGAGAACTCTAAAAATAAGTTTTCATAATTTATTTGAGTTATATTTTGATCATTAAAAATCATTTTAGTGCCAAAAAAGATATTTAAATTGAAAAATTAATTTAGGCCATCAAATGGACTCAAAATACTTTGAATTTTTTATGGGGAGTTCTTTGGATCTTAGACAACAGTGGAGATCAAAAATAGAGTTATTTTAATGTTTGTATTTTCCAAAATTAATTATCTTATTGATTTAGCAATTAGACAAATTAGGTTTATTTTGAATGACTTGACTCATGAGAAATTTTCTTAAGGGTTTGCTAATCATAGTAAACCTTCCAAAATTTTCTTGGATTTTTATAAGTAACATGCTAATTATTATGATTAATTTAAGCAAATAATGTTCATAAAATTGAAAAATAAGGATCTCTGTCTAGAGGTCTCCTCTGACTTTGAAAAAATTACGGAATGTTCCCCTTGACAGAGGCTACGACATGCTAAAAATTCAAGCCATGGTGAAATGCCTATACGCATGAAGAATTAAAAGACTCCAGATAATGATTAATTAATTAAAAATAAAACATGCATCACATGTACTTTAAATTATTTCTACATTATTCTCCTCTATTCACTGAGCAAGCAGATATTTTTATTTTATTTTTGTGATTTTTCTACACCAAGATATGAATTTTTAAAGTTAGGGGTCATTTTCTGATTTTTTAAATCCATATTTATCTATTTAAACGTACGGCGCTGACTGGATCCTAGGCAGCTTCGAAGCTCCACGTGGCACGCTCTCATTTGACGCCGTTGTCCACTCTAGCAGCCATGCGTCTCGCAGTTCATGTAAAGAACCACTGTCTGACTTCATGTTGACCGTTCATCTGATGCACGCTCGATCGAACAGCGCTCCGTCATTGTCTCCAATGGCCTAGCCCGAGAATCGTCCATCTTTAAGCTTTGATATCTCCTTCATTTCTCAACAAAATTAAGTGAATTTTTTTTTAAATGCTCATCTAGACTAGAGAGACATATCTATACGGTTAAGATGACATGAAATCAAGCCCAAGCAAATGGAGAATCAAAAGAGGCTCGGGATAAGGAGGAGTCCAATACCTTTGCTTTGAGAAGGAAAGCTTCAATCAGAGATGCTTGGCATGTTCATTGAAGTTTAAAGAGGCTAGGGATTGAGCCTCTTGTTGTGGTGTAAGGTCTAAGTATGAATTCGACCAAGCTCAATTTCAAGTGTTGATCAAAGTCTATACTAGGAGCTCTGTGAAAGGGGAATTTGATGGGGCTTTGTCTTCTTTCAATGTTGTTAAGGAGTGGGTAAGTTTAATTTGAGTTTGGTAGACTGTGGAGGTGTATTGATCTCTGTCCTGATTTTAGGCAGAAGTTCTAGCTCAAAATTGAGCTTCCACAGTGGGGACTAGTAGGGGAAGATGGTCGGATTGCACTGAGGAGGTCTCAAAGAAGCTCTGTGAGTGATTTGGTAAGCTCTCTTTAAGAAAATTTCAGCACTCCCTCCATGGCCATGGAGGTGAGATTTTATAAAAATGGCTAAGGGGTGGTTGTCATGGTCAATTGGGGGGTGCAATATGGTGCTTAGGTGGAGGGCAGAGAGGCTCTAACATCTCATTTGGGTGAGGTGGCCTCTAGGTTTGAATTGGGTGAAGTTTAAGAGGGGGTGTCCCTCAATTTTGGCTTCTTCGGTGACTAGGCCGGTCGGCCATGGCAGAGGGAGGTGGCTAGGAGCTCAGGGAACCCAGGGGAACATGTCATAACAATTTAATGGGCTTGGGTTTAGTTTTGGCAAAAAGAATCTTAAGCAATTATGGCATGAAATCCCTTGATTTAAGGGACCATTGGTCCATGGCTTATCTTAGGTGGTTAGGTGAGTTTTGGCTCAGTCTTAGGGTCCAATTAATGGTTGTGGAGTCATTAATTTGATGGCTTTCGGGTGGTTAGGCTACATTTAGTGCATGGGTCCAAGTGGGTGCAATTGACCAAAACTTGGGTTGGGCTAGGCTAGCCATGTTGTTGAGCCCAATTGATTGATGCACTTGATGTAGTTGATTGTGATGAACATTTTTGGGGAATGATTGGAAGGATTTTGAGTTAAATTGAAGGGTCAATTTGAAGGAATTTGAAGATTTGGTCAATTTGGGCATGCTGGGCTATCCTTAGATCTAGATTGGGCTAGCCTTGGGCTAAGTCCAAATTGATTATTGAGAATGGTCAATAGCAATTCCATGAAGAGTTTTCAACATAAATTGGGTGCCAATTTTGGGATTAAGGCAATTAATTTGGTGAAATTTGGGGACAGCCAATTTGGGCATTTTGAACTTAAGTTGAAATTAAATGAAATTGAGACTTCACCAAGGCAAATTTATGGTCAATTTTGATGTGTAGTAATGTTATAAAGAGTTTTCAACATAAACCATGGCCAATTGATGGGGCTATGGATTCAATTTGGTGAGATTAGGCCATGTGTCCAAAATTGGGGGTTTGACCTAAATAAAAAATTAAGCTCAAAGAATGGGCCAATTGAGCTTGGATTTGGTTTATCTTGGTCACTTTGAAGGTGCATTTGAGTTTGAGATTGAAATTTTGGGAGATTTGGATCAAATTGATGGTCATTTGAAGTGGATTTAAGGAAATTTGGGCCTTTAAAGACAATTTGGGGGTCATGATCAAAGATGGTCAAATTGGCCATATTGGGTCATGTGGTAGTTGAAAAGAATTAAATTGGAAATATTTGGAATATTTTGGGAATTTTTGAGANGCAATTTAATGAGCTTAGGCTTAGTTTTGGCAAAAAGGTCTTAAGCCTAAAAAAATATGGAAATTAAATCCCTTAATTTAGGGGGACATTGGTCCATGGCTCACTTAGCTTCGGTTAGGTGAGTTTTGGCTCAATCTTAGGGCCCAACTAATGGCTGTGGAGTCATTAATTTGATGGCTTTGGGGTGGTTAGGCACATTTAGTGCATGGGTCCAAGTGGGTGCAAATGACCAAAAATTGAGTTTGGGCTAGGTTAGCCACGTCAATTGGTCCAAATAAATCTTTAATTTGGTGTAAGTGATTGTAAGGAACAATTTTGGTGAAGGATGAAAAGGTTTTGAGTTCAATTAAAGGGGGTCAATTTGAAGGATTTTGGAGATTTGGTCAATTTGGACATGTTAGGCTAGACTAGGGTCTAGATTGGGTTAACCTTGGCTAAATCCAAATTTATGGTTTAAAATGGCCAATAGGAACCTCGTGAAGAGTTTTCAACATTAATTGGGTGTCAATTTTGGGATTAAGGCAACCAATTTGGTGAAATTTGGTGACAGCCAATTTGGGGCAAATTTGGGAATTTTTGGACTTAAGTTGAAATTAAATGAAATTGAGACTTCACCAAGGCCAATTGATGGTCAATTTTGATGTGTAGTAATGTTATAAAGAGTTTTCAACATAAATCATGGCTAATTGAGGGGGCTATGGATTTAATTTGGTGAGATTAGGTCGTGTGTCCAAAATTGGGGGTTTGACTTAAATCACAATTGGGCTCAACAAATGGGCCAATTGAGCTTGGATTTAGTTTATTTTGTTCACATTGAAGGTGAATTTGAGTTTGGGATTTAAATTTGGGAGATTGGGATCAAATTGATGGACATTTGAGTTGAATTTGGGGAAATTTGGGCCTTTAAAGGTAAATTGGGGGTTCTGATCAAAGATGGTCAAATTAGCCAAATTAGATCATGTAGTAGTTTAGAAAAATGGAATTGGGAATATTTGAAATATTTTGGAATTTTTTGGGATTTTTTAGAATTTTTGAAATTTTGGGCCCATGAGGGGCATTTTGGTAATTTGGTAATTTTTTGTGATTTTGGGTAATTTGTGTATTTTCAAAAGGTTGAAATGATTTTTGAACAAGTTTGGGTATTTTGGATAAATTTGGGAATTTTGACCAAATTTAGGGTCACAAGGGTATCTAAGTAATTTGGGTAGGTTTAGGGACAAAAGACCAAGCTGAGTATTTTGGGTAAAATTGGGGAATTAACCACCAAAAGTAAACCATGGACCAATGAAAACCCTATTTGGGTCTTCTATGTACTGGTCTTAGTTAAACCCTAGCCTAGGGCTAGTAGGTTTAGGGGACCATCTATATGAGTATCCCAAAAGATTAAGGGACCAAAGTCTGGAAATTCTTGGTTTAGGGTAGTGAGTGATTGTGAGTGAAGTGAGTGCCTTAGCTCTATACCAACACCCAAAGTCAACCCTAAGGTCAAATAGCCTTATAGGAACTCTCCTTGAGCTCTCCCATAATGACCCTACCTACTAAGTGCTAGAGATTATGACCAATATGTGGAACTTCAAGTTGAGTAAATAAGAGTTTAGAATTTTTAATGGTGAGGGTGACTTTTTCTAGTTTTCTAAGAATTGTCAATAGGAAGGTCTTATGGCTAGACCCTATGCTACTAGATAGAAATACTAGACCTCAACCAAAAATGAGGTCAACATGTCTCAAGTTATCTTCTAATTCTTCTCATTAGTACAAAATAAAGGGAGGTGGTTTTTCTCTATTTATCTTAGTTGAGAAAATATGTGTTTCTAATTCCTTAGGAATTTCTTTCATTGGCTTTTTAATCTCCTTATCCTCATTTCTTAACTCAAAGTTCTTTTGAAACATATCCTCCATTTCTCTTCTATTTCTTAGTTTGATATCTTTATCTTGCTCATCATTTTTCTCCTTAGAGTTTATCTCAGGGTCACAAGGTAAAATATCTTCCGTATTAATATTAATTGCTTCAAAAATCCAGCCCAATTGGTTTTTTATATTCCTTATAACAGCCCCTTGACTTTTCAATTAATTTTTCATTTGATAAATAACCTCTTTGATAGACATCTCCCTCTCTTCATACAGTAGGTTAGAGTTAAATTTGAAAGGAAAAGAAGGTAAAAAGTTATAGTTTTCTTGATTATTCCAATTACTTAAAGGATCATTTTGTTCATAATCCTAAGATTAGTTTCCTTCTTCATAATTTTTAATCCGGTTAAAGTTGGAAGGGTTCTCCCAGCCTGGTTTGCTGTATTGAAATAAGGGTTGTTTAAGTGATCGTTTATCTCATCAATATTTTCAAAAGAGTTAGTATTGATCATCTGTCCAAATGAATTTTCTTGAATGACTAGGAGTTTATGAGTTTGACACATTGCATAATGATATAATTTTCTTGAAATATCTATGGTTTAAGAAGTTAAAATATTCAGTATATCATCTTCATAATAATTCATCATTTCTACAACAACTTCAAAAGATCTTTTCTGTTTCTTAATCCTACTAACAGTTCTCTCTATTTCTCAGTCGTATGATTCAAGGTCTGTAGCTCCTGAACTACACATACAAATCTAGAGACTTAACTAATATGATAGATATTAAAAATTTTATTGATATTTTTGGAATTTATTTATTTATTTATTTATCTTATAAAATAGATTCACAAAATTTAAACACACTAAATAATAATGCTATTATTTCAAAATTTAGTTCTTCTAAGTTCAACTAAAATTCTCTCGAAGTTCCTACCACAAAAAACATGACCTGACCCACAATTACGTAGTAATTTAGCTTCAAAAAGATGGATGAAAACTTGACCCAATTTATATTTTGCAGCTAGTGTACAAAATGGATATGCTATAAAATTTAGAATTTTTTATTAATAGTTTACACTCTAGGGGTACTGTACAAGTATACGTATCGTTCAAATAATGTAGGGCTTTCTTTAAAACCCCAGTATTGATCCCACAAAGAAGCGAGGTAAGAAATCCCTTAGGATAAGTTCTAGTCTACTGCTATAAAGTCTTCGTCTGGAATGTTGATTAAAGTGGTTTTTCTAATAACTATTCCTAAATGGAAATCTTAAATCTAAAGATAACTTATCTAGATAAATTGGTTTGGGGAATTTTGAGATGATAAAGACTACTCTTCTTTTGCAATGACCTAAATAATGTGTAGGGCTTAAAATATAATGTTGTCAGAGACAAATAGGATGATACCTTTTCTTTAACTCTCCCGAGCATAAAGAATGTTGGCCAATATAAAGTTGGTGTCAACATGTATAGTAGTGTTGGGTAGGTTCTAGCCTCTCACCTCTAGATTACCCACTGTGCCCTCTTTATATGGCATACCAGTGTCCCTTAGTTCCAACTCTAGACCAAATTGATAAATAAATCTAGCCTGTCACTTTAGAAACATCAATTCTAGGCCCATCAAATCTTATCTCCCTATCTACTTTCTTTTCCCTTGGGCGATCATCATGGCTCTTTCCAAAGTGAAATGAGGTATTCACTAGTTGGTGAAATCTTAGCCCTTCAGGTCATTAAGTTTTTTAACAAATTTTAACATTACAAGTGATTAGTTTGTAAAGTAAATTAAGAGATCATCACATTAATGAAATAATAGAAGATCTAAGGAAATCTAAATTCCTAAACATTGCTTCCATTTCATTGCTAAAGAAAAGTAAAATGAAGATAATGGCATAAGCAATAAAAAATTGATAGAATTATGTAATAATTTTTGTGCCAACAAGGAAGATATGTCTACCTATCCTCTTCTGAGTATATATCTAAGCTTAGTATTCTATTAATTTTATATAACTATCTGTCATCTAGAAGCATATAATAAAAACAAATCATTAAATTATATTTCCTTAAAAGTTGCATTGTCGTATAAACTATTTTACTAGCCAACCAGTCAATGTGAGTGCACTCAAGTTGCAAGATCATTGGTCTCCAAAGTCTTAGTTTCACTTACAATAAATTTTAACATAACATATTGTCACTTAAGTTATGTCAATGAAACAAAGGAGATATTACTCATCACATGAAAATAAGAATTATTTTATCATAAAATAAATTTTCCAACACATGCCACTACTTCATATTAAAAGATAAGAATAAAGAAAACTACTCGAGAAACATGAATAAAACAAAACAAAAAACTTCATTAAATGAGAGAAAATTCACTAAAAAGTGTTTACAAGAATTACAAGATATAAAGAACACAATACTTAGCTTTTTTTCCCCTGAAAGAAAGATAAAAATCTCTCTAACAAAGTCTTCTGTCGATCCATGCTCCTCTCATACAATTCCTTTACACATATCTCTCAAAATCCCTCACCAATCTCTTCAGACATGATGAAAATCTACATCACCATCTCTTCTCTACACTCACCCTAAAACTCTCTCCAAAACTCCCCTCTAAACTCCTCATGAGAGGCGTCAAGCCCCACTTTTTAAAGAGATTCCAAAATCTCCTTTTTACAAGAGACGTGCCTTTCACTCCAAGAGACACCTCTAGCCTTTCCAAATATCTAGATTTATTGCATGAGTCATCGGGGCGTGGCATAGCCATCCAAAACATTCCAGAATAGCCTGAAACCACTAAAAATGTCAAAAACCATCCCATAATAGTTTATGGTGCCTATGCACCACCCTACAGGCAGATCCATCGTTTTGCCTCTTTTCGCTTCATTTTAGCTCTGTTTAGCCTCGTTTTAGCATTGTTTCACTCCAAATTGTTATATACAAAACAAGCATGAAAATAACCTTTCTTTAAAGTGTATTTTTATTCAAAATATGGGATAAATGTAAGGAAGATTAAGCATAGAAAGATATCGAAATGTGACATGTCAAAATTTTCTTCCCTGCTCCAAATTACACTTTTTTTGCTCCATTTTTTCAAAAAATATATTTCTAGTACCTCAAACCAAAAACATACAAAATACCTTCCTTTAAAGTGCAATATCATAAACAATGTGCATAAAATTCAAATTAAATGTATATTAAAATTAGGTAATTTTCAGGTGGATCACCTGTAAAGGTAAGTAAAACAAAGTCCTCACTTTGGTGCGGACAACTGACGCTCATGCTTGTTGTCACTACAGCTTCCAGTTAGGTAGCCTTTGTCTACAACTACTTTTTAGTGATCCATGCAGTTTCATCAGCCTTTCTTTATCGTTATAAGCAATTGACTCCACCCATGGTGCCTCTGTCATTCGACTAAACTTTTGCGATAGCAACCCCAGTTAATAGTTATTGGCTTGATGTATTATTGGACTCAGAACCACTTCCCTTCAAACCTCCACTGCTTTGTCTCTTGTCTAAACTAGCATAATCTTCTTCTTATACACTCCTCTCATTAAGACAATCTAAATTTCCCAACCGTTAGAAGAAGGGACAAGGAAGAAGCACAATTTCGAATCTTTTATCTTGTTTTTTTAGGCACGACTAACAAACCTGTCAGATGAATGAAAGTATGTATCGCATTTCGGGATGGCCCAAAAAGAGAACATGTAAGCCAAAAAAACTCTAATTACCATGAGGTCCCCACTTGGAGGTAGTACATAATGTACAACATAATGGCAGTTATAGAGTTTTGCTAAATCTGAGCAAAAATGGCTCAATATTGATTGAAGATCACTCACAACTTATAGAAAATTTGTAGCTGCAAACCACTCCTAAATTGATCTCAATAGAAATAAGATCCTCCGTGAACAAGTTCAGCTCTCATTCTTTCTCTGAAATAGCTAGAGGCGGTATGACAGAGTCAAAGACATGGGTACCATGTAGAAGAGGCGCCTTGTCAGTGTCATAGTTGGCCTCTTGGTCACTATCACTTAACCAAAGTGTTGAGGGGAATTGTCATAACCATTCAAACAAAACACAAGGTTGAAGAAGTTAAGGGAAGCAAAAAGAGAGAGCAAAACATGCTGCATAAGAACCATTCCTTAGC
This sequence comes from Phalaenopsis hybrid cultivar, assembly GCA_002079205.1. Lineage (NCBI taxonomy): Eukaryota > Viridiplantae > Streptophyta > Magnoliopsida > Asparagales > Orchidaceae > Phalaenopsis > Phalaenopsis hybrid cultivar. The sequence goes on from JXCR01145971.1 coordinate 147,271, forward strand.
CCTATATATAGGGTAAAAGAAGAAGTGGAACTATCGCACACGGCCATACATCAATTTCAAAAAGGTGTATCACATCAACACAACATCAAGGAAGGAAAAAAAATTATTTCCATAATTTATACCTGGAATTTATTCTGAGAGTATGTATTTTATAAGCGGATCATCTGTTGCATTGGCTGAGAGAATCATTCACCAAAGTCGTCTCTTATACAAAACCTCTCGTCTACATTAAAATTGATATACTTGATGCGATTTGACATGGATCCTTAACATGGAGTAGATTTCCCTAACATCAAAAAGCTCCATGTGAAGGGCCACCAACTCCTTATGCATCTCCTTTATCTTCTTTTCTTACTGTATCCCAACTAATTAAGTGAAGGATCACTCCATCTCATCTTGACGGTGAGCCAATGATCCACGAGACATTTTGTATCTATTGATTGCCTCTCCACAGGCCACAGGCGGGCTGCCTAGGTGATCAGCCACATCTTCCTTTTTATAGACAGTGAGTGTACTACCATTACTGGCATCATGTTCAGATCCTGATTAGCATTTGTAGGATGTGAGTCATCGATCTGTATCAACTTGGATGCACTAAAACATAATCCATACAAAAGGAGGGGAAAATATTATTTAACCAACAATACCAAACCTCCTCATAATAAGCAGCCAATCAAGCTTAGACAATAGAATTGAAACTTTAGTCTCACCAGATGTTGATGGGGTGATGCCAACTCCTTACAGCTTGAGTGACCGTAGAGCATCAGCAGTCTCTTGGGCGGTCCTTTTGGATGGTGAGTACCAAGCCACAATATGAGGTTGATTCGACAAGCTAGCACCAGGGCTGCCTACTCTGCCTCCAACACCTTTATGATCCTTCCTTAATTGATAAACACAAAGTGAGATGGACGACACTACCTGGTTCACCCGCTTTTCTATTTTCATCATATTGATGGCTAATTTCTTCTTCCTTTCATCCTTCAGATGGAGCTGCTCCTTTGACGTCCCAAATGCCATTAAGCGCACATTCCAGTTAGGGAGGTCCAGAGGAGTGTCTGGCACCTTCTCCACAATAGAGCTTGGAAGCAGCCTAGCTCAGGAAAAAGACAGAGTAAATGTGGAATATTAAAAGAGCCTCATCATGCTCTATTTATAGGAATCAAGAGCCAAAAAATTCAAGACATTTATATATTGAAGCTTTGATTATGAACTAAATGATATCAACTTTTGTATTTGATTTTTATATTCTTATAGTAGCGTCGCTTTCAAGAATTAAGAGAATTAAAATATGTGAATCAGGAATGTTTCAACACTAACCCGATTGCGATCTAGTGGACTAGAAGGAAGGACTTACAATGAAGGAGGGCCCACTGATGGAAGACTAAAATACCCAATAATTTGACCAGATACAATCCTTTGATTAGAGGTTGGAGGCCAACTGGGTGTAGACCACTCGAACCAACGACTAAGGCTAATCGAGCCAAGCAACGACATTGACATCCCTACATCGCAACCCAACTCAAGAAATGAATTCAGTATTACAAGTAGTCTCATAGACAACACTGAAGTTCCTCAAAGGGGGCAAAAATTGACAATAACATAGGCCACAAACATTTCGAAGGACCCCCTTACTAAAGAATATTCTATCTATCGGGTTACTATGATTCATCCTCTGTTTGATACTCTAGTCTCATTCTACTGACCTGAGTTCCTTAGCCTTGAATATTACATTTTATAGTAAAATTTCAAAAAGTTTACAAAACAAGCAAAATTATGCCCAATGTACAGTAACAAAATAAGCCATATCCTCTTGCAAAAAAAAATTAAAAGAGCATCTTGATCATCCAAAAATCCAGGGTTGATAATCATGCTGAGTAAGCTCACCAAAATGTCTTGCTAACCAAAGAGGTGTCGTTGGCCCAAAGTCAGATAACAACAACCGACTGGCTAGGCCAATTCAGAATAGCCAATCAAGCAAGCATTACTTAACTGATGCCTATCAAGTTCAGCTGACCGAGCCAGAAGGTACTTGAGCTAGAGGCTCACATACGTAAAATACCTAGAATATCATGTAACGCTCCCCCATTAAAGCAAAGACAATTTTCTAAATTAACATATTTTACTCCCTTCTCTCTAAGTAGGAAGATCATTTTATGAGAAAGAGCTAATCAATAAGATTGATTATTATTCATTAATGTGTGTTTCCCTCTCTACTCTCTTTTTCTCCCTCCTACCTTAACCTCTATCCCTTGAGGTGTGATTCACAGAGAGATCCGAATCCAACACTAATCAATCGATTTACCACCACTTGGTAGGATCACTTCAATACCTTACCATCACAGGCCCAAACATTACACTAGCAGTCAACAAACTTTGATGTAGCTTCAATAGTGTATTCCATCAGCTTTCCCCTTACGGCTTATGTCCGATTTCAGTTGTTTCCACATCCTTGTCCTTCATGCAAGCGAGCATGTTGTACACTTTCCAATTTTTTTTGGGCACGTTCTTATAATTAGAAGCCTTGTATAAGAATATTCAAATAGAAAGATGAAATTTTTATCGGGCTGACCGTTATAATGCATTATTGGCTTCCAAAATATGATGACAATATAATAAATTCAAAATTTCTAAATATACCTTCACCGAAATGTTTGATCTGGACATTCTCACTAATTTCTTTATCATTTTTCCCCTCAAAATTGATACTAAAAATAATGATTTTGTTGCCATCTCGCCTAAAGTTTACGTCCAGATAATTATTTCTAAATTCAAAACTCTCTTGATAATCATTAAAAAATACAATAAATTTGAAATTATAATCTATATTTTCAAACTCGGACTCATATTTTAGAAAAAAATATTACATCAGGACTCCGCACGTAGAGTTACGTGCGGAATCCAATGAAATTATGCTATGGAGGTGATCGGCCTGGTAACACAAGAGAATATTCCCCTCGTGTTATTCCATATTGTTCAGGTGTTATTGTGTTCTAGGAATATTTCCAGTGTTATAATAACACAATAACACATCATAATACCTGAATAACACATAATAACGCCTGAATAACACACAATAACACTTGAATAACACTAGAGGAATATTCCTTATATTACTGGGCCGATCACCTCCACGGCGTAATTTCATTTGACTCCGCACGTAACTCTACGTGCGGAGTCCTGATATAATAATTTTTCCATATTTTACTAGCTCGATATGCATTCATAATCATAGAAGGCATAGAATAATAACACATCATTTTAAATAGTGAATGATAAATATGTGATAAAATAAATAAGTTTTACTGAAGTTATTTTATCATTTGTCTCAAACTTTTATATTTACTCACAAACCACTTTGATAATTTAAGCCCATATATGAAAATGTTTATTTTTCAAGGAGATACTGAAGCAATATCTATTTTTCATTGCACTAAAATTAATGAGCATGCATTAGAGAGAGCCTTTTGAAGTTAAGAAGAAGGGCTTTAAATTGCTTCTCTACTCATTAAATCCAACTGCAACAATAAATTGGGATTGGAGAGCGCCTCCTTCTTTGGTTAGTGGGTCCTCAAAAAGTCCATTAAAATAGGTGAATGAAAAGAAAGTATCATTTATACCACATACTTAACTATTGCATTTATGATACCTTGGTGTCTATAAACTTATATATATAAAAAATGTATTTAATGATTTGAGTGATATTTTACATGCATGTTCATGCGTTATACGTAAGAGTTGTGTCGTACATGTCTAAATGCCCCCATTTTTTTTTTTTGGAAAAGAAAGTTGAATGGATAATATGTATGATTTGAACCGACAATCTCACAGTTAGAAACTACACCCTCAACGATAATGTTGTGGATAAGTGCGAAGAATACCCCAAATTTATATGAGTTTATGGCGTGTGGTGCTTTCCAAATAAATCAACCTAAATAGGAGTAAATGCATCCGATTAACAAAGTATCTTGGTCTTCTAGTTAATTTTTTTACTCGTGAATGATAAATTTAAATAATAGTATACAAATACAGTAAGTAAGAAAATAAATAAATCAGTTGACTAAACACGAATCATGATATAATATTTAAATTAAAAAATCTATAATTAACTTAAGAGATTCTGAATCTGGATTTCAACAAGTATATTATCAAAATGATCATCTTATGAGACAGAAAAACGACATCATTGGTGGTCTAAAAGTTCAAATGACTTTCAATCAAGAATTTGTAGCATGAAAGAAATATCATAACACTACTTGATGGTCCAAATGATCACAAAGTTTTCCGCTCTTATTATCAACATAAGCATCTCAAAAAGTGAAATCTAATGAGCCCAAAGTCACACAACATGGATGCCATTAAGACACTTGAATGTCTTTTGGAACAAGCAATATTGAGAGAATCAACCAAAGCCATCCGATGGAGTGTTTGAAAATTTCAGCTTAAATTATGAAAATCCCAAGTTTATCACATAAGGGGACATGAAATTGGAGATATGGATCTAAAAAATTTTAGAGCTCCATCTGATGGTGGACACCACTCACACTAGAAACCATTCACTTAACTACAATTTCTCATTCGTCATTGTTATTATTACAAACCAATCATAGTCACTTGATTATCACCACCTTACTGTTCACAATAGATCATCATTGTCAGATCATTATCAACTAATTGTCACTACCCAACCTTTATTGCCTGACTATCATTGTTAAACAGTCATTTCTTAATTACATCGCTCCATTATCATTGTCTGATCATAGTCGTCAAGTATCATCATTCATGTCCCCCTTTTTAAAGAGAAACCAAACACCTTTTTTTTTCTAAAAGACACTCCTCTTCGCTCCAATAGACACACCTCTTCGCATTCCAAATGTCTAGATTCATTGTATAACGCTTTAGGGCATGAATAACTGTCCAGAAACTTCCAAAACAGCTCAGAATAGCCCGGAATAGTCCAAAATCACCCATTAACCGTTTCTGGCACCTAGGCTAGAATGTGGCGCATAGGCACAGATTTCTGGACGAGATTGGCACTTAGGCACCTAGGCGCCAACCTATTGGCAACACCTCTGTTTCGCCTCGTTTCAGCTCAAGTCCGCTCCAAGTGTTATACCTACATGATAAACATGAAAATAATCTTTCTTTAAAGTGAAATTTCATGCAAAAACATGTGATAAATATAAAGGAGATTAAGCTTGTCACTTACTTGTTGAGTTAGAACATTAAGCTTTTTGGCTGATAAAGGAATTTATTTATGATTTAAAATATGTTGGTGAGCAACAATTGTTGCATTTAAATGAGCTCGAGGATATTAGAAATGATCTTATAAAAAACTAGAATTTATAAAGAAAAGATGAAATATTGGCATGATTGAAAGTCTTTAAGAAAAGATTTCGAGCATGGGCAAGAGGTTTTGTTATACAATTGTCGATTGAAATTATTTCCCGGAAAGCTAATGCCCAGGTGGATGGGGTCATTTATTGTGATAAAAGTTTATCCTTTTGGTACTGTGGATATTAAAAATCCAAATATGGAACGTATAATTAAAGTAAACGGGCATAGATTAAAACTTTATATTGGTGAACACATGCCTTCTGATGAAGAAATATTAATGCTGGGTCAGTCTGAGTAAAACATTTGGATACGTCAGGTTGACGAAGTTAAAACAAACGCTTTGTGGGAGGCAACCAACAATAGTTTGTGTGGATTGATTTATGTTTGTTAGGGTTGTAATATCAAGTCTTACTAAAGTAAAATGGATATATAAAACACTATTTAATGATTTAAACATGATTGAGACTTGAAAATTTGATGTTTGGCAAAACGGTGCTTACTAAGGCAATGGTGCGTAGCCACAAAAACTGGCGCCTAAGCGCCAGCGCCCAGGCGTCAGATTCCGGACGTGGGAAAAACCACCCAATGTAATTTTTACCCATTCATTTCTATTTAAACTGCCCTATTTTCATCCTCAGTCCTCCAAATTTCGAAAATTAGGCCTGAGAAAAGAATTTAAGAGGGAGTTTAAGTTCTTTCGTCCATTCGCTTGTTTCCATGGAGAGTAAAAATAATGGTATAGCCAATGAAGATAAGTTTGTGCACAAAGATGCTCAAACCTACTTCAATGGATTTTTAGCGTAGAGTTTGGAAAGGATGACGAGCAAATTGGGAAAGATTGAAGAGGATCTATCATTTCTACACAAAAAGTTGTATGAGATGTATCATCATTACGAGCACTTGGAGTGGCAGATGAAACTCCAATCCAATCACATGACATGCTATCAGGATTATCAGGTAACCATGTATAGCAAAAAGAATTGTATTGACAAAAAAATGGCTATGGAATTTCCTCATGCTCCTTTCTTCCACACATTTGATCGTAGCTATTTAACATTGGAAAAGAGAAATGAAAATAAGGTCAACAAGGGCTGATATTTGGAAGGATTCTAGTGTTTATGGCAAGTTAGTTCAACTTTAGTAATGGATGTATTGAGTACAACGATATTTAATATTTGAATGTGTGTTTATTTCTTATTTAGTTTCTAATGTTGTATTTTGTTTTAATGTCTGTTGTACTATCACTTAGTGATTATTAATGAAATTATGTTTGTAAAACTCATGTGTTAGAGTGGTGGAATTAAACTCTATGATAAAAAATGATGATTAAATAATTAGAAGTTAAAAGATGTTGGAGAGAATATAAATATGAGGTTTGATGTTAAATTAATAAGAAATTTTGGTTTAGAGACTTTAGACTTGTTGTGCGACGCATACAAATCAAACTAATAAAAATTTTGGGTCTGGCGCCTAGGCGCGGAACTGGCGCCTACGTGCCAGACTTCAGCACCGCAAGGTGCCTAGGGGGCGAAACTAGTGCCTAGGTGCCGATTCAACTAAACCCGCCGAAACAGCTCTAATCTACTTTTTAAACCAAGGTCAAGCCATGTTCGATGCCTAAGCTTCATATTTATCTTCTTTTTCGTGAAAAATTGTCCTAGGGTTCCTCCTTGTGCTAAAATCTTCAAGCTTTTAAACTTTTTACCACCGAATTTCATCTTCTTGAGGTTAGATCTTCATTTTTTTATAGTTATTTTGTGATTTTACCATGGATTTTCTCACATCTAGAGTGGAGGTTGAAAATGGAAAAATTTTGGATTGTGTGGTGAAAAATCCATGAATCTAAGCCTCATTTACTTAAAAAAACTTATAGGAAGCCATTAATCTTATTTTAAAAACCTTTTAGAAATTTTCTTGAATTTTTAGATGGCTCCTAAGATTAAGAGAGAATAGGGAAAAGAGGCTTTTGACCATGCAAAGTTTGTAAATATGAAAGCACAAATTTGTTACAATGAATTTGCATTGTCAAACAAATTCATAATGGAAGAAGTTTTTACAGACTTGATAGTGCCATTGAGAATGTTATCGTAGCTTGGCACTGGGAGAACTTCTATTATTTCCCTTTTGTAGCTGTCATTTCTGGGGTACAAGAGTTTTATGCTAATTTTCCGGAAGCCTCTGATGATGAAATATTTGTTCGAGGAAGAGAGGTTGAGTTTACTTCTGAGCAGATAAATGTGGTGCATGGTCCACCTCCTACTACGAATTGCTTCTATTTTGAGTATACACCATCTGAAGTAGAGTTGGACCAGATTATTGCATATCTGATCGATGGACGTGGAGCTTGGAATATCCAAAATGATCATAAGGTAAAATTTTCTTCTTCCATGCTCAATGCCACCTCAAAAGCCTAACATTATTGTATTTCAGCTCGCCTCCTTCCTTCTAACCATTTGAGTGAAGTAACACGAGAAAGAGCCATCTTAAACTACTGCATCAAAGAAATGAAACATATTGATGTTGGCTCTCTTATTTTTGAGGCTATTAATGCTTCTGTCATAGTTAGTACTACTGTTGGTATGGGTTCTCCTTCTTCAATTTTTACTATTTGCAAAGACTCTAGAGTAAATTTTGATGCTTGGGAAGAGCAGTTGAAGCCACTTAAGCCCATTAATATAGAAAATATTGATGTTTATGGATGACCTTAAGGTAGAGATCCTGATGCACCATCTATTTCTACTTATCGACCTTCTATTTCTAGACCTACTTCTACTGCTATTGAGCCTCCACCTAGTTTCTAGGATGTGTTGAATTAGAGATACTTGGAGCACTAGTCAAAAATGTTTATGATACAGTGTAGTATGCAAGATATGGACATCAAATTCGATCATACGATAGAATATGTACAGAGGAAGTGTGATTATGATGTGACATATGACGAGGCATTAGTGAAATTTTTGAAGGGAGATCATTCAGTTGAGTTTCCTACATGCCTCAATTTTCTCCATATGTGCATCACAAATCCTTGGATGAAGATTTACCCTTTGATGATGAGGAGGATTAGACTAAACATATTTTTTATAGTAGATATGATTTTTAGACCCTTCTTATTGTGAACTTTTGATGTATGTTTTATGTAGAACTACTTTATGTACTTTTATTTTTACTACTGTATTTGCTCCTGTTTGTTTAGTTTGCTTGTGTGTTAAAGTTGTCTTGTACATTGCAAATATTCATGATCTACAAGTTTTAATTTAGATTTTCTACTACACAACACCAATTTTTACTAATTGTGCCTGTACTATTCCATGTGAAGAACTTTTAAATTTTTCTCACTTCATGCTTAATATGCACAGAAATGTTTTAAATTATTTAAAAATTTAAATTTGGGGGAAGGAAGAAAAACTTTTTAAAATATACTTTATTTGTCCTCGATAAACTATATATTTAAATTATTTTAACATAGTCTGTGATATGTGGTGTTAACTTTAGAAGACTATATTTTTGATCTATAATGTTATAATAGTCTTGCGTAAAATTTTTAAGTAGGAAAGGGTAATTCAAAAGTTAAGGTGTTTGGTATGAAAGTTTAGGATTATGCTTTTATTATTCTAAGTATAGAAATTATATTTTGGAAATGCTAAGAAATCTTAGACATACACTTCAAAAAGAATTGGAGACTCTATGAAAAATCATTTTTAAACTAATACACAATAATTAGTGAATAAATATGACGGGTTTTTAACTTTAGGAAGAAGATAATGAAGTTCAAAATCATTAAAGATTATCTAGATATAGTAATCCTCACCTAAAAGAAACGAAAAAGTTAGGATTAAAAAAAACTTGAAATAAAAATTAAAAATAAATAAATAAAAGCAAAAAAACAAATGTGAGAATAAGCTTGAGAAAATGCCTAATAAAAAATTGGCTTCACTAAAGAGATTTATTTACATTTCTAAGCTTATTCAAAATTTTAAAGTATTAGTATCTTTACTAGTAGAGTTTTCATAAAATTCTTTTCTTTTAATTTTTCTCAGACTTCTAAGTATGAAAAAGTACAATTATTTTTGAAATAAATAAAAAAATCAGAATTCTCAGACTTGATTATTGAATACTCTGATACTTTTGTTCTAATCTAAGTAATTAAAAATTTTTCTTAAGTTCTACTATCATATTTTTAAGATAAAAACTATAGGAATCTTTAAGTGGAACCCACTATCACATATTATAATGTTTTATTTAGTAAAAGGGTTACTTAAGGACAATAAAAACTATAGGAATCTTTAAGTGGAACCCACTATCACATATTATAATGTTTTATTTAGTAAAAGGGTTACTTAAGGACAAGTAACATTTAAATTTGTGGGAATTGATGTGCCTTCAAATTACTTATTTTATATGCACATTTTATACTCATTTTTTAGGATATTATGCTTTAATGATGGATATTTTGTGTTTTTGGTTGCAGGTGCAAGAAAAATTGTTTAAGAGCAAAAAGAGCAAAAATATATAAAAAAGGAGCAAAATATGCCAAATCAAGGCAATTGCAAAAGACAGTCGAATTGGTGCCTACGCGCCAGATACATTTCAAGGTTGGCGCCTAGGAACCAGAGACAGTTACACTTATATTCATTGAATATGTACAAATTTTGAAGAGATTTCTGAAGCAACCCTTGGTGATTTTTTATGCTTTATATATTTAAAATAATTATGGACGAAAGGGGAGAGTCTAGGAGTCATTTTGAGAAAGAAAAGAACCCATATACGTGGTCAGCCACTTTAGTAAGGTTTCTTTGAGTCTTAGTGATTTCTAGAGAATTGTGAGTCTTGTAAGAGTCTTGTGGAGTAAGAGAAGTTAGGGGACTTCAGAGGAGCACTTGGGGAAACCTTTTAGATAAGTATTTGTATTTTTGCTTTTTTATGTTAGATTTGAGTTTTATAAATATATTTTATTTTGATATCCCCAATAATTTTGAGTAGTTTTCTTCTTTCTCCTTGCAATAAGAAGTAATTATGTGGTGGATATGATTTGTTTAAAACTTCTTTTATTCAAAAAATTTGTAATGGTATTTTCACCGCTTCTTCATTTACTTTGCAAACTGGTCATTTGTTTTGTTAAAACTTGTTGTGAAACTTACAAACCCGAGAGGCTAAGATTTCTTTAACTAGTGAGTCCATATTTCACTTTGGAAAAAGCCATGGCGATCGCCCGAGGGGGAGTACAAATAGATAGGGAAATAAGATTTGTTTGGCATAGAGTTGATGTTTCTAGGGTGACAGGGTAGATTCTTTTATCAATTTGGTAGAGTTGGAACTAAGGGTCACTGGTAGATCCTATAGAGAGGACATAGTGGGTAATCTAAAGGTGAGATGCTAGAATCTACCAGCAGTACTATACATGTCGACAACAACTTTAGATTAGTCAATGTTCTTTATGCTTGTAAGAGGTAAATGTATGCTCCTATTTGTCACTACTACATTAAATTCTATGTATTTCATTCCTTCACATTTTTTATGTCGTCGCACTTGAGAATGGTAGTTTTTTACATCTCATACTTCACCAAACCAATTTATCCAGATAAGTTATCTTTATAATTAATATTTGCATTTAGGAATAGTTGTTATCCTTACATTTAATATTTGCATTTAGGAGTAGTTTTTAAAGAAAACATCATCTTAATCGACCTTCGAAAACTAAGACTTTATAGTAGTAGACTAGAACTTATTCTAAGAGATTTCTTACCTCGCTTCTCTATGTGATCGATACTGGGTTTTAGATAAAACCCTATATTACTTGAAATGATATGTATACTTGTGTAGTACCCCTAGTGAGTAAATTATTTTCTAAATTTTATAGCATATCAATTTTCCACACTAGCTACTAAATATAAATTTGGTCAAGTTTTTTGTCATCTTTTGGAATCTAAATTAACGTGTATTGCGGGTCGGGTTAAAGGCCAATGTAGGATATTTAGATAGAATTGGAGGTCATTGGACATACAAACCATGATGTTACCCATTGGATGTCATGAGACCAATGGGAAAGCCTATTTTTTATTCTCCATATGTTGGTCCTAGCTATCTTAGCCAAGGGCTAAGGGCTTAGAAGCCACCCACTTGAGTTTCCAAAAGAGTTGGGGAATGGTTTAAGTGTAGGTGTTTTAGGGTTTGTGATGTGTAATTTTGTGATAGGTTCAAGTGTGCATATGAAAGCTTGACCAAGTCCAAGCTAACCAAGGCTAACCCGAAGGCCTAACAATTTTATGGGGACTCTCATTGAGCTCCCTCATATTGGTTCCAAGCCTCTACGTTCTAGTGGTCAAAACCATACACGTGGAACTCCAAGAAGAGTAAAAAGTGTTTAGAGTTTTTAATGGGTAGGGTTCTGATACACCGAAAATATATGCATTTTTATACCCATATTCTATACTCATTTTTGGTGATATTGCACTTTAATGGAAGGTATTTTGATATTTTCTTGCAAGTTGTTGATTTTTAGGGCTTAAAGAAAAAAGAAAGCAAAAAGGATGAAATTTGGAGTCAAAATTACGTTTTTGAGGAAATACTCAGTGCCGACAGCACAGAACAACTTAAAGCTGGAGATTTTTACTCAACGCCGACGACGTCAGACCAGCGCCGACGGTGCTAAAAGCAGTGCAGACCTCATTTCTAAAAGGTTTGATGTATTTGGACGATTTTTTGAAGAATTTTTGGAGGCACCTCTTGGAGAACCAACCTTGGGCTCTGTTTGGGGTCGAATTTCATCAGAAAAAGTGCTCCTCTACATTTTTCACTCCTCTACGTTCATTTTTCGCACCACATCATTCCATTCCACTACCATATTGGAGTCAATTTTTTATTTTGCTTTCATAGTTTAGAGTTTTTGTGGTGAGATTTAGTGTGAAATTTTCTGTAAAAGTGTTGGAGAATGAGAAAAGTGAGAGATATCTTCTTCCAGCATTTTTAAAGAAAGGCTACAAAGTATTTGCTTTGAGAAAGAGTTTTCGGATAAGTATTGTTTGTTTATTAGTATTGTATGAACTTTCTTTTATATATGAAATTTGTGTTTTATTATTTCTTTCTCATAAGTTTGAGTAGTTCCCCTTTATTTTATATATGAAATTTGTGTTTTGTTGTGTCTTTCTCATGAAGTCTGAGTAGTTCACTCTAATCTTTTTCTCTACTCTGAGATATGATGAAATGAAGAGATAATATGGATGCGCCAATATTAAAATATAAAATAAATTGTGATGATTTTTCAAATCTAAACTTAATTTACTTTTCAATCTGGCCAATTGAATTGTTAAAATGTGTTCTGAAACATATGATCCGGGAAATAGAGTATGAGTTCTATAACAGAGTGAGGGTCACATTTGATTCCATTAAGGAGAACATCGTTCATGGAATTAAGTGCAAATAAATAGGGAAATATTCTTTGTTGGGTGTGGAGAAGAAATTTGTTCATGGATTTAAGTGCAAATAAATAGGGAAATATTCTTTGTTGGGTGTAGAATTAGAGAACCTTTAGGGTGATAGACTAAAATCTTCAATTTAGTCTTACTGTTTAAAAACTGAAGCGAGAGCTAGCCTTCAGGTGAAGGGAAATGGGAGCTCTAGAGTGGGAGCCAGTATCCTCCTAGCCTTGCCATGGATTTAGGGACTAAACACTAAGATTAGCCAATGATTTTCTATGTATTGTATCAGGGTAGAGAATTAAAATTGCTCCTATTTGGCACAATACATATTATGAACATTTATCTCATCTCATTTTACCATAGCCTCATTGTAGTGGGAAGGATGCTTTTTCACATAAGAATCTTCGTTACATAAACATAGTTAATAGATTAGTATTTACTATTTTAAACTTTACATTTTTTATTTGATAATAGTTTAGAAATTTAATTTTGATTACATCTCAATAATTGAAATTAGTGACAGTGATTTCAATTAACTTTCTGTGAATTTCCTAGCAAATTTATCATTTACAATTTAAACCTTCCCCGAGGGATCAATATTTGGGGCTTAAATAGAAAATCCGATATTGCTTGATAACGATACGTATACTTGCGTAGAATCTGAATATTAATTGATTATACTTATTTAAATTTTACACAATATATCGCAACAAAAAAAGTGGATCCAAGTTTTTGGTGTTGTTGTCGGGGAAGGTAGCAGTTAAATTAAATAGTTTTGATAAATTAGGAAATTTAGAGATAATATATATACCATAAAGAAATTAAAAAAATCAAAAATCCAAAAAGAAATATTTTTATTATAATTTTTATTTTACTTAACTTTATTTATTTATGCGAAATATTGGATCTGAAGGTTTAGTACCTTATGATTCAGAATTAGAATGTACTACTAGAAAAATTTAAAAACAACAAAGAGAAACTAAAAATTTACAAGAAATGGTGAATAACTTAGATAATCCAATAAATGAAAATCGACAAAGACCTTTGAAGCTTCTTGAAAAATTAAAAGATTCTGGTAGTTTTTCTATACCTTGTGCAATTGGAGAAAAGTTTTACGGAAAAGCTTTATGTGATTTAGGAGCGAGTATCAATCTTATGCCCATATCAATTTTTAAATGTTTAGATTTGGGAGACATTTCCCCTACTACTGTAACTCTTCAGTTAGATGATCGATTAATAACTTATCCAAAAGGAGTTATAGAAGATGTGCTAGTAAAAGTGGATAAATTTTTTTTCCCTGTAGACTTTATAATATTGGATATGGTGGAAGATAAAAAGATTCCTATTATTTTAGGGAGACCATTTCTCGAAATAGGGAGAGATATAATAGATGTGCAAAAAGGAAAATTAATAATGAAGGTTAATGATCAAGAAGTGAAATTTAACATAGCAAAAGCTATGAAATATCCTGCAATAGAAAAAGATAATGAATGTTTCAGGATGGAAGTAGCTAATTATCGAAGTAATGAGTAGTTTAAGAATGAGTTCAAAGATAAATTAAAGCAAGGAGAAATTTTTGATACTGAAAATGAAGTAAAAGAAAAAGATTTGGATTATATTCAGGACAAATTTGAAGTAGTAGACTTGTTAGAAAATGATAGTAAAAATCATATTCCTTCAAGTATTAAACCACCTGAACTTGAATTGAAGATATTACCTGCCCATTTAAAATATGTATTTTTAGGAGAGTCTTCTACATTGCTTGTTATTATATCTTTTAAGTTAACTAAAATTCAGGAACAAAAGTTGATAGAGATATTGAAAAAATATAAAAAGGCTTTTGGATAGACTTTAGCAAATATTAAAGGAATTAATCCTTCAATTTGTATGCACAGAATTTTATTAGATGAACAGTATGAACCTAAAGCAGATCCTCAGAGAAGATTAAACCTAATAATGAAAGAATTTGTTAAAAAGGAGATTTTAAAGTGGTTAAATGCTAGAATTATATATCATATTTTAGATAGTGCTTGGGTAAGCCCAATTCACTGTGTTTCGAAGAAATGAGGAGTGATTGTTGAACAAAACGAGAAAAATGAATTAATACCAATAAGACAAGTAACTTGTTGGCGAATTTGCATTGACTATAGAAAACTAAATATGGCCATCAGAAAAGATCAATTTCCTTTATACTTTCTAGACCAAATGTTAGATAGATTGGCTGGGAACAAATATTATTTCTTTTTAGATGGATATACTAGATATCACCAAATTCCAATTACTCTAGAGGATCAAGAGAAAACAACGTTTACAAGCCCATACGGAACAATTGCTTTTCGTAGAATGCCTTTTGGACTATGCAATGCACCTGCAACATTTCAAAGATGTATGATGTCAATTTTTATCAATTTTAAAGAGCATGGAATAGAAGTGTTTATAGATGATTTTTCTGTATTTGGGACTTCGTTTGAGTTATGTCTTAATAATTTAGAAAAATTTCTAGAAGTAGATGAAAAAAATTAACCTTTTAAATTGGAAAAAAATGTCAATTTATGGTTGCAGGAGGTATTTTTCTTGGGCATAAAATTTTTGAAAAAGGCATGGAAGTAGATCCTACAAAAATCCAAGTTATAGAAAAATTACCACCTCCTAATAGTGCTAAAGGGGTGAGAAGTTTTTTAGGATATGTTGGTTTTTACAGGCGCTACATAAAAAATTTTTCAAAAAAACCTAAACCCCTATGCCAACTTTTAGAAAAAAATACAAAATTTGATTTTTATGAGGAATACATAACAACATTTGAATTATTAAAGAAAAATTAATATTGCATCTATAATAGTACCATCTGACTGGGAGAAACCATTTGAAATAATGTGCGATGCTAGGGATTATGCTATTGGGGTTGTATTAGGACAAAAGGCACGACAAATTTTTTAAAGTTATATATTATGTTAGTAAAACTCTAAATAATGTTCAAATTAATTATACTACTACTGAAAGTGAGTTATTAGCTATTGTTTATGCCTTT
Source organism: Phalaenopsis hybrid cultivar (assembly GCA_002079205.1). NCBI lineage: Eukaryota > Viridiplantae > Streptophyta > Magnoliopsida > Asparagales > Orchidaceae > Phalaenopsis > Phalaenopsis hybrid cultivar. The sequence continues at coordinate 163,048 of JXCR01145971.1, forward strand.
GATAAATTTAGACCTTATTTAATTGGAACTATATGTGTAGTGCATACAGTTCATTATGCTATTAAATACTTAATGCAAAGGAAGAATGTTAAACCAAGATTAATTAGATGGATACTTCTATTGCAAGACTTTGATTTTACCGTGGTTGATAGAAAGGGAAATGATAATCAAATAGTTGATCATTTGTCTAGAATAGAAATAGAAATATTAACTAAAAAATGATAATCAAATAACTGATCATTTGTCTAGAATAGAAATAGAAATATTAACTAATTTTGGCAATAAAATTTTAGAAAATTTCCCTGATGAACATTTATATAGTATTGATGAAATGGATGTACCATGGTATGCTGATATAGTAAACTATATTGTAATTGATATTCTGCCACCTGATATCAATAATCCACAATTAAAGAAATTTATCTATGATTCGAAAGACTATTTTTGGGATGACCCATATTTTATAAGCAATGTAAAGATATAATTATTAGAAGATGTATGTCTTATGAAGAAACTGAATAGATAATTGAAAGATGTCATGATTCTGAATTTGGAGGACATTTTGGAACAAATAAAACTGCTTATAAAATTTTGCAAGCTGGATTTTATTGGCCTACTATTTTTAGAGATGTTAATGAATATTTTAAAACATCCGATAGATGTCAACGAGTAGGAAATATTTCTAGAAGAAACAAAATGCCTCTAAATTACACATTAGAAGTGAAATATTTAATGTGTGGGGATTGGACTTTATGGGACCATTTATGCCATCATTTGGAAATTTATATATATTACCTGTTGTTGATTATATGTCTAAGTGGATTGAAGTTATTGTTGTGCCTAGATGTGACGCTAGGTTTGTTTTTAAATTTTTAATTAAAAATATTTTTACAAGATATAGAATGCCGAGAGTAATCATTACTGATGGAGGATATCATTTCAGGAATAAGATAATCAAAAAATTGATCAAGAAATATGATATAATACATAGATTCTCTACTGCCTATCATCCTCAGACTAGTGGTCTAGCAGAAACATCAAATCGGGAAATTAAACGCATTTTAGAAAAAGTTGTAAATCCTTATAAATTGGATTGGTCTACTAGACTAGATACTGCATTATAGGCATACAAAACTGCTTATAAAACTCCTATAGAAATATCCCCATATAGATTGATTTTTGAAAAAAACATGTCATTTACCAGTAGAATTAGAACATAAAACAATTTAGGCTATTGAAGAATTTAATTTTAATTTAAAAGGCACTGGTAAGAAAAGGTTATTGCTACTCAATGGACTTGAGGAGATTAGAAATGAAGCATATGATAATGCAAAAATCTATAAAGAGAAAATGAAAATATGCATTTGCAACTCAATGAACTTGAGTAGATTAGAAATGAAGCATATGATAATGCAAAAATCTATAAAGAGAAAATGAAAATATGGCATAGAGACTATTAAGAAGAAATTTGAACCTGGAGAAGAAGTTCTACTACATAATACAAGATTGAGATTATTTCTAGGAAAACTAAAATCCAGATGGTTATGACCATTTAAAGTGATTAAATTCTATCATTATAGAATTGTTGTTATTAAAGATCATAACACTGGAAAAATATTTAAAGTTAATGAGCATCGTTTGAAACATTATTATGAAGGGCACATATCTCAGCTTAAAGAGTTTTAATGTTAAGTCACCCAACTAAACAAATGGTATGTCGGGCTGACGACGTTAAACCAAGCTCTTTGTGGGAGGCAACCCATACTTATATTGTTATGTATTACTATTTTGTTTGATAAAGTGTCTTTTATATTAGTAGTGAATAATCCTACATAATCGCATTTGTTATAAATTAAGTCAAATATTGGTATTGGAGGAAAATTTGGAATCGAATTGAACAAAATTAAAAAAAATGATGTAAGTCACAATTTTGGCCACTGGCGCCGACGACGCCCTAGATAATGGACATCAGCGCCGACATCGCCAATCGAGAGCGCCGACGGTGCCGAGTACTGTTAAACGGTTTTAGATGAATTTTGGCGAATTTTGGCGCGATTTCACTTCATAATAACCGTCGAAAAGAGTTTAAAAGGGCCTAGAAACATTCTTGGACGCCTAGACACTTCCTATTTTCATATTTCATGGCTTCTAATTCTAGAAATACTTTGAAGTGTGGAGTTTTCAACAAAAGAAAGTTTATTAATTTTTACGCGCAGCGATTATACGATAAAATTATTACGAAGAGGTGATTGATCAAGGAAAGAGGATTTGTTAATCATGGAGTGATCAATTCAACTGGTCTGATTGATAAGATCATTCTGCAAAGGCATTGGGAAGTTCTGTGTTACACTTCGTCTGCAGTTATTGTACCTGTGGTGAAGGAGTTTTATGCAAACTTACATGGAATTACTCAAGGTGTTTTCTTCGTACGAGATAAGGCCGTACCATTTACTCCTGCAAGGATTAATAAATTGTATATGATAGACAACGTTCTAATCTGTCATTATACAAATTTCTTTCCTACATGAAATTTGATGCAAGACATGTATAATCTTTTGATGGATCAAAGTGAGATGTGGGAGTTACAAGATGAAGGATATGTTAGTTTCTCCACTTCATTACTTAATCCAATCTCAAAGTAATGGCATTTCTTTATTGCTGCAAAGTTACTCCCTACAATGAAAATTAGTAGAGTCACCAAAGAATGTGTTATTTTAAATTACTGCATTCAAATGAAAAAACCCATTGATAAAGGGTCTATTATATTTAAATCTATTATGAGTATCCTTACTAATGGACCAATTTATGGACTTTGGCATCCATCTACCATCTTTTTTATTTGCAATCAAGCCCAAGTACCATATGAAAGTTGGGAAAAGACTTTGTTACCTTGGGAGCCCATGATCCCTATTGATGAGAATTATTTTAGAAATGGGAATGAAGTATTAGAAGCCATCATAGATCAATCTTCACATGCTTCAACTCCATTAATACCACCAATAGTTGGAAGTTTGCTTGTTTCGGAAAAGAAATTGAAGAAAATTAAAGAGGGAACTTCAGATTATTATAAATGAAGTAGGAGATCTTAAATACCTTTTTGATCACCTAGATTAGAGATGAAAGAATTTTTTTATCACATTGGAACTTTTGAAGCAGGATTAGTTCTAATGTTTAAAGAAAATGGGTGGATCGAAGAAAATTTGACAGATCAATTCCCGTACCAATCCTTCTACAACTTATATGTTCATTACCAATCTATGAAAGATATCAGAGGAGGAGAAAGCAGTGAAAAAGAGGCGTATTAATTGAAGACTTTAGATTCTCTATCTATTTTAGAACATTATATATATTTAGTGTAATTGTGTGGATTTAATTTGATTTTGTTTGTTTTTGCCTTAGAATTTGGAACTTTGATTGTGTGTATAGTTTTGTGACAGCGTTTAGTGTTGTGGTTTGATTTTGACGGTGATTTATAATTAGTTTGTTTAATATGTGTGATTGTGTAATTAAAAAAATGTGTTTGTAAAAAGTGTAATTTCATATATAAAAGTTAGTTTGTTGTTATTTGTGAAACGTTTTGTTTGTAAATTATTGTTATATAAAAATTTGTGTCTAAAATACTAAAAATTTTTGGAGTAAGTTGATAGGAAATTGAAAAATTAAAAAATCAAAATATGAAATTTTTCGGGCCTTCTGCGCTGACGGTACCCTCGACCCGACAGCCGATTAAACCCCTAAAAATTTGCAATTTTTACTGTGGCCACCATTTTTTATGCTTAAGTCATCTTCAACCTTCGATTTTGGGTGGCTAGGGCTTGATTTTGGGCAGATTTGAGGCGATTTAGAGGTTAAAAGACTTCGGATTTCATCTTCTCTAGGTAAGAGCTACACTTTGAATCAAAAATTTTTTATTTTCACTAAAGATTTATCTCGCATTGCATGGATCCAAAAATATGGAATCTTTTTTAGAAATGTTTGAGAAAATCCTTTAGTGATGAACTCTTATTTAGTGATTTGAAGTTTAAAATGATTTACATTTTTTATTTTTGGAATTTTGGGATTTATTCAAATTTTCAAATTTTTTTTAGAGTTCCCATGGCACCTAAATTGAGCAAAAGAAAAATAGAATATGACGAGCAGAGATTTGTTAGATTTAGAGCCAATGCTCAATTTCATAGTTTGCAAGAAAATAAAAAAGTGATTCAGGACCGAATTTTAAAAATCCGGGAGGAGAAGTTGAACGTTTGATTATTGCTCGACAGTGGAAAAATTTTTGCTATTTTACTGTCGATGCGATAGTTGGGATTGTAATGGAATTTTATGCCAACATTCCTGAAGCTTTTGATGATTTTGTTTTTGTTCGAGGAAAAAGGGTGAAGTTTACTCCAACAAAAATTAATGAGTTTTATCAGTTAGAAGATGTGTATAAATGCCAGTATCATTCTTTTTCTGCTACAAATCAGGTTTTTGATGAAGTTATTTCTTTTTTGACTAGTGAAAAAGGGGCTTGGAAAATAAAGAATGAAGTTAAAGTTAACTTTCCCTTTTCTATGTTAAATGTAGTATCTAAGGCCTGACATTATTTTATTTCTGGGAGGATGATTCCAATGAATCATCATAGCGAAGTAACCAAGGATAGAGCCATCCTGAACTTTTGTATTCAGCAAGTGATGGATATAAATGTAGGCTCTATCATTTATATGAACACTCGATTTATTGCTCTGGGAGAGACCACTGGTGGATTGACACACCCTGCTCTGATTTATACATGTTGTGAGCAGGCAGGAGTTGATTTTAGACCTGATGAGGAGAGGATTGAGCCTCAGAGACCGATTGGGCTTGCCAACATCAAGACTTATGAGTCCCATGTTGATTGGAGATCTGGAAGACAGGCCAGGGATATTCCTTCTACTTCTAGAACCCCTAGTGAACCTACTTCAAGTGATCCCAACAATAGGGAGTTGTTGGACCAGATGATGATTCAACAGGGAGATATTTTGAGGATGGATCACAGGATGCAGAATATGGAGGCCAGAAATGCTCATTCTGATGATCTGATTCGCCAGAAATTTGAATATGATGCTGTTTATGATGATGCTTTAGTGAGACATCTGAGGGGTGACCATACAGTTTAATTCCCTATTCACCCTACTTATACTTCATATCAGCAGCAGAAGTTAGATGTCGATGATGACAAAGATAATGACTGGTGATCTATTTTATTTGTTTGTTTGTGTTTGTACTATGTGATTGTATTATTTGTGTTGTGATGTTGTTGAGACTTTGTTTGTTATGTTATGTTAAACTGTAATGTGGAAAACTATTTTCATTTTTAGAATTTAGTTTAGTTTTGTTTTTATTTTCAGCACTTTGTTATATATTGTGATTAGCTCTTTCTCAGCAAATTTTATATGTATTATGTGCAATTTAATGTTTTTAGCCTTGTAGTTTTCAT
>JXCR01145971.1:168523-180190 GCA_002079205.1 Phalaenopsis hybrid cultivar
AAAGAACTTAATTTTATTTATCCTCACTTAACTATATTTTCAAAATTTTAAATTTAACATGATAGAGGTTAACTTTGGATAACTATATTTATGTTTCTAAATATATAGTAAATTTAAGTAAAAATTTTCAATAATAAAGGTTAATTTTAGGGGCTAAGATATTTGGTAAAAGAGAATAAGACTATGGTTTTTCTATTTTTAGTAAAAGAAATTTGTATTTTTGAAGTATTAAATATCTTAAAGAAATTCATGTAAAAAGAAAAGAATTAAACTTTATAAATCTTTAAGTTAATATAAATTTGTTAAGTGGAAAAAAAGTAAAAAAGTTTTTAACTTTAAAAAGAGGATAGTGAAAAATCATTAAAGGCTATCCAGATATAGTAATCCTCAGAAAAAGAAAAGAAAAAGAAAAGAAAAGAAAAGAAAAAGAAAAGATATGGGGAGAAGCTTGAGGAGATACCTAATTAAAATTTTGTTTCACTTGAATCAACTTAAGAAAAAAAGACTTAGACACATTTTCTAAAGTTTTTATTTGAATGTTAGCTTAATTATTAATAAAGTTCTAAGAAGCACTTTTTCATATGAATTTTTTAAGTGACTTTAATATGATAAATTGCATTTTTTTCTTGAAAGAAATAGATGATCAGAAACCTTAGACTTAATTACTGAATATCCTTACACCTTTAGTATTAACTAGAATTGTTTTGAATTTTTCTTAAGTTAAATTATTATATTTAGAGAACTAAAATATGGAAATCTAAAAGTTAAATTCTTGACCATAAGTCATATTTTTTATGTAGTAGAGAAGTTACTTGAGGACAAGTAACATGTAAGTTTGGGGGATTTTGATACACCGAAAAAATATGTATTTTTAGACCCATATTTTATACTCATTTTTGGTGATATTGCACTTTAATGGAAAGAATTTTAATGTTTTCTTGAAGGTTGTAGATTTTTAGGGCTTAAAGCAAAATGAAAGCAAATAGGATGAAATTTGGTGTTAAAATTACGTTTTTGAAGAAATGCTCAGCGCCGGCAGTGCCGACGGTGCAAAACAACTTAAGGCTGAAGATTTTTACTTAGCGCAGATGACTCTAGATTAGCGCCGGCGGTGCCAAAGGCGGTGCTGACCCCGTTTCTAGAAGGTTCGATGTATTTGGACGATTTTTTGAAGAGTTTTTGGAGGCACCTGTTGGAGAGCCGACCTTGGGCTTTATTTGGGGCCAAATTTCATCAGAAAAAGTGCTCATCTACATTTTTCACTCCTTTACGTTCATTTTTCGCACCACATCATTCCATTCCACTACCATATTGGAGTCAATATTTTATTTTGCTTTCATAGTATAGAGTTTTTGCGGTGAGATTTAGTGTGAAACATTCTATAAGAGTGTTGGAGAAGGAGAAAAGTCAAAGATATCTTCTTCTTGCATTTCTAAGGAAAGGCTACAAAGGATTTTCTTTGAGAAAGAGTTTTCAGATAAGTATTGTTTGTTTATCAGTGTTATATGAATTTTCTTTTATATATAAAATTTGTGTTTTGTTATTTCTTTCCCATGAAGTCTTTGTAGTTCCTTCTATCTTTCTCCCTACTCTGAGATATGGTGAAATGAAGAGATAATATGGATGCACCAAAATTAAAATGTAAAATAAATTGTGATGATTTTTCAAGTCCAAACTTAATTTACTTTTTGATCTGCCAATTGAATTGTTAAAATGTGTTGTGAAATATATGATCCAGGAAATATAGTATGAGTTCTATAACAGAATGAGGATCACATTTGATTCCATGGAGGAGAACATCGTTCATGGAATTAACTGCAAATAAATAGGGAAATATTCTTTTTTGGGTGTAGAATTGGAGAACCTTTAGGGTGACAAACTAAAATCCTCAATTCAGTCTTATTGTTTAAAAACTGAAGCGAGAGATAGCCTTCAGGTGAAGGGAAGTGAGAGCTCTGGAGTGGGAGCCAGTATCCTCCTAGCCTAGCCACAAATTTAGGGACTAAACACTAAGAGTAGCCAATGATTTTCTATGCACTGTATCAGGGTAGAGAATTAAAATTGCTTTTATTTGGCACAATACATATGAACATTTATCTCATCTCATTTTACCATAGCCTCATTGTAGTGCGAATGATGCTTTTTCACATAAGAATCTTCGTTACATAAACATAGTTAATAGATTAGTATTTAGCGGATGCTTTTTCACATAAGAATCTTCGTTACATAAACATAGTTAATAAATTAGTATTTACTATTTGATGCTTTTTCACATAAGAATCTCTGTTACATAAACATAGTTAATACATTAGTATTTACTGTTTTAAACTATGCATTTTTGATTTGATAATAGTTTAGAAATTTAATTTTTATTACATATCAACAATTGAAATTAGTGATAGTGATTTCAATTAAGTTTCTGTGAATTTCCTAGCAAATTTATCATTTCCAATTTAAACCTTCCCCATGGGATCAATATTTGGGGTTTAAATAGAAAGTCCATTATTACTTGATAACAATACACTTACTTGCATAATATTCAAATATTAATTGATTATACTTATTTAAATATTACATAATCTATCGCAATAGGTTCCATCACTAGTTCTCTAGGATAGTTTACAGGAAAGTCTTATGGCTAGATCCTAGGCTTTTAAGGAAGAAAGACTAGACCTCAAAAAAAGTGAGGTCAGCATGGTGATGTTGGTCAGGGCTAAGGTTTTGAGGCCTTTTTAGCTCATTTTAAACTTAGTAACCTTAACATCATGGAATGTACTCTCATGGAGGATGAGTGAATATTTTTTTTTACGAATTGGTTGACCAAAAATGAGTTAACTGTCAAGCTCCCTTTCCGAACATCAATCATCACTCATTCTATGGCTAAAAAGGTCTACCTAAGATTATAACGATCTACTTATTTTTCTCATTATCTAATACTATAAAATCTACATCGAACATAAACATATCAATCATAATAATAACTTCTTCTTTTACTAACCTATGATATGTAAGAGATCAATCAGTTAGTCACAGTGTAACTGTGATTAGCTAGACTTCCCCTAATCCTAATCTATGGAAGATAGATAGTGGCATGAGATTGGTGCTAGCTCCAAGGTTACACAAGGCCTTTCCAAATAATTTCTCTCATAAGGTGCAGGGAATGGTAAAACTACTTGGGTCCTTAAGTTATTGAGGAAGTTTCTTCTGAAAAATTGCACTACACTCCTCACTCAGAGCTACAATCTCAAAGTCACCTACTTTTTTTTATATAGAAAATATTTTTCATGAATTTTACATAAGTAGGCATCTGCTATGAGACATCGACAAATGAAATGTTGATTGTGAGCTTTTTAATAACTTAGAAAAACGTTGAGAACTATTTATTAAATTTATGTTTTGAAGCCTCTTACTTCCTAAGAAGAGTGTCAGATTTTTTTAATTCCTATATCAATTTTTAACTAGATCCTTTGGTCTTGGGCTTAATTCTTCTATACTAGTCTCCTTCCTAGTCACTTCTTCCAACTTCTTCCCACTTCTTAATTTAATGGCTTTCACTTGCTCCTTTATATTCTTTTTAAAATTCACTTATGTGTTACTAAGTAACATCTTACGGTATGTTACTAAAAAAAAAAAATTATTTGCCTTAATTGATCCTCAATGTTTATTATACTTGCAACTTGACCTTGCAAATAATTACCCATTTTTATCGTAACTTGTTAGAAGGATAATTTCTTCTCTTTGAATTGAAGATTGTATATGAATCCTAATGGGTAAGTCAATATCGAGTTGGTATTGCCCTAGTTATTCTAATTATTATAGGTATTAGTTGATTATTACCCCACTACTGGTTTCATATACATTAATTATTATTATTCCAGTTGAAATTGAGGTTGTTCTTCTAGTATGAGTTATAGATATTAAAATATGGGCTATTAAGATGAATTCCTATGGAATTTAGGGTCTCTGCAGGCGTAGTGCTATAATCTTCTATTTGTTTATAAGTTAGTTCATCACTTGGTAGAAATTTTTGCACTAAATTCAATCCTAGGTTATCTAACTTTCTAAATATATCAGCAATTTCAGAAGTCAAAATAACTAAAATATCTGTGTAGTGAACATCAGATACCTTCCAATGGCTCAATCTCTTAACAAGCTATTGAAAATGTTTTGACATAAGGGACACCTCAGTTGCAACATCTATTATCAACCTCAAAGATCCTACAACTCCATTATAAAATGTTTGAACAATAAGCCAGTCAGGTAGTGCATGTTGTGGGCAATTTCTATGCAATTTTTTGAATCTCTCCCAAGCTTAATAAATTGATTCTCTATCTTACCCGACAAATGTTATTATATTGTTACTAAATTTGATAGTTTTGGATGGAGTAAAATATTTTGTTATAATTTTTTGGGGCCCAAAAAAATTATAATCTATCTTGATGCTAGGGAGTTTAGCGACATCTTGGCCTTATCCCTAAATGGAAAGGGAAAAGTCTTAATCTAACAACATTGTTGGACACATCATTACGTGAAGATGACACACAATTCTAAGAAATTGGCTCAGTTAAGGTCAAAATTTTTTGTGGGTGATCGTCCAAACTGTTTGTTCTGAACCATTTGGATGATATTTGGTTTGCGTTCAAGTTAATTTCTTCTATGATTGGGTTGGCATACTCCCTAAGTGATCTAGGCATGAAATTAAACTTAGGTAGGTTATTTTCTTCTTGAGTTAAGTTTGTGACTTCACCTAAATTCTTTTTAAGTTTTTTGTTAATTTTCTTTTCTAAGTTTTCTTATTTTTGTGATAGTTTTTTTAAGTTCAATCTCATAAAACACTAGTTCTAAAGTTCTAGTCCAACACATACACATCTAAAACTAATTAGGGATTATAAATTAATAACAACTCACAACAAATAAAATAATCAAAGTAAAAAAAATATAAATAGTTTTATTTTACTGTATTTCCAAGTTATGAATTATTTAACTTTTATTTACCTCGTTTATTGTGCATTATTGCCATATGTTAAAACTTTTGGTTATAAACTATTGCATATCATAGTTGCTATGCACCATGCACTTTTTTTTACATTTTTTTTTGTTTTATACTCTCTTGAAGAAACATTTAGCATAACCATTGCTATAGTTGTTGGAACACACTATTTTATATAAAATAACCAAATTTTTGTTTAAATCATATTTAAAACAGCTCGAACCTAATTAAATCATACTCAAACATTACTTGAACCATATCAGAATCATTCCAAACCATCCTTGAATTTTGTTCAAACTCTACTCGAACCTTACTCAATCCATACTCAAAACTATATTTGAACTTGATTTAAATCCTACTTCAATCTTTTTCGAAACATGTTCAAATATAATTCGAACAATACTTAAACTATACTAGAATTATATTTGAAAACTATTTATTTGAAGTTGCAATGAAGTTTGAGTTATATTCAAATGGTATTCAAATCCCGTTCAAATATATGTTGGATTTAAATTTTATAAATATATTTTATTTTGATATCCCCATGAATTCTGAGTTATTTTCTTCTTTCTCCTTGCAATAAGAAGTAATTATGTGGTGGATATGATTTATTTGTAACTTCTTTTATTCCAAAAATTTGTGATGGTATTTTCTCCGCTTCTTCATTTACTTTGCAAACTGATCATTTGTTTTGTTAAAACTTGTTGAGAAACTTACAGACCCGAGAGGGTTAAGATTTCTTTAACTAGTGAGTCCATATTTTACTTTGGAAAAATCCATGGAGATCGCCCGATGGGGAGTGCAAATAGATAGGTAAAAAAGATTTGATGAGTATAGAGTTGATGTTTCTATGGTGACAGGGTAGATTCTTTTATCAATTCTGTAGAGTTGGAACTAAGGGTCACTGGTAGATCCTATAGAGAGGACATAGTGGGTAATCTAAAGGTGAGATGCTAGAATCTACCAGCAGTACTATACATGTCGACAACAACTTTAGATTAGTCAATGTTCTTTATGCTTGTAAGAGGTAAATGTATGCTCCTATTTGTCACTACTACATTAAATTCTATGTATTTCATTCCTTCACATTTTTTATGTCGTCGCACTTGAGAATGGTAGTTTTTTACATCTCATACTTCACCAAACCAATTTATCCAGATAAGTTATCTTTATAATTAATATTTGCATTTAGGAATAGTTGTTATCCTTACATTTAATATTTGCATTTATAAGTAGTTTCTAAATAAAACATCATCTTAATTGACCTTCCAAAACTAAGACTTTATAGTAGTATACTAGAACTTATTCTAAGAGATTTTTTACCTCGCTTCTCTATGTGATCGATACTGGTTTTAAAGAAAGTCTTATATTACTTGAAATGATATGTATACTTGTGTAGTACCTCTAGTGAGTAAATTATTTTCTAAATAGCATATCAATTTTGCACACTAGCCGCTAAATATAAATTCAGTCAAGTTTTTTGCATCTTTTGGAAGCTAAATTACTGTGTAATTGCGAGTTGAGTTAGAGGCCAAGGTAGGATATTTAGATAGAATTGGAGATCATTGGACATACCAACCATGATGTTACCCCTTGGATGTCATGAGACCAATGGGAAAGCCTATTTTGGATTCTTTATGTGTTGGTCCTAGCTATCCTAGCCAAAAGCTAAGGGCTTAGGGGCCACCCACTTGAGTTTCTAAAAGAGTTTGGGAATGGGTTAAGTGTAGGTGTTTTAGGGTTTATGATGTGTAATTTTGTAATTTTTTGATAGGTTCAAGTGTGTGTATGAAAGCTTGACCAAGTCCAAGCTACCCAAGGCTAACCTGAAGGCCTGACAATTCTATGGGGACTCTCATTGAGCTCCCTCATATTGGTTCCAAGCCTCTAAGTGCCAGTGGTCAAAACCATACATGTGGAACTCCAAGAAGAGTAAAGAAGTGTCTAAAGTTTTTAATGGGTAGGGTTCCATCACTAGTTCTCTAGGATAGTCGACATGAAAGTCTTTTGGCTAGATCTTAGGCTTCTGAGGAAGAAAGACTAGACTTCAAAAAAAAGTGAGGTCAACATGGTGATGTTGGTCAGGGCTAAGATTTTGAGGCCTTTTTAGCACATTTTAAACTCGGTAACCTTAACATCATGGAATGTACTCTCATGGAGGATGAGTGAATATTTTTTTTTAAGAACTGGTTAACCAAAAATGAGTTAACTGTCAAGCTCCCTTTCTGAACTTCAATCATCACTCTTTCTATGGCTAAAAAGGTCTACCTAAGATTATAAACATCTACTTATTTGTCTCATTATTTAATACTATAAAATCTACATAGAAGACAAACATATCAATCTTAACAATAACTTCTTCTATTACTACCCTCTAATATGTAAGAGATCAATCAACTAGTTGCAGTGTAAATGTGATTAACTAGACTTCCTATAATCCTAATCTATGGAAGATAGATAGTTGCATGAGATTGGTGCTAGCTCCAAGGTTACACAAGGCCTTTCTAAATAATTTCTCTCATATGGTGCAAGGAATGGTAAAAATACTTGGGTCCTTAAGTCATTGAGGAAGTTTCTTTTGAAAAATTGCACTACACTCCTCACTTAGAGCTACAATCTCAAAGTAACCTAATTTTTGTATATAGAAAATATTCTTCATGAATTTTACATAACTAGGCATCTGCTCTGAGACATCGACAAATGATATGTTGATTGTGAGCTTTTTAATAACTTAGAAAAATGTTGAGAACTATTTATCAAGTTTATGTTTTGAAGCTTCTTCCTTCCTAAGAAGATTTTTTTTAATTTCTAGATCAATTTTCAACTAGATCTTTTGGTCTTGGGTTTAATTCTTCTATACTAGTCTCCTTCCTAGTCACTTCTTCCAACTTCTTCACACTTCTTAATTTAATGGCTTTCACTTGCTCCTTTATATTCTTTTTAAAACTCACTTCTGTGTTACTAAGTAACATCTTAAGTTATGTTACTAAAAAAAATTTATTTTCCTTAATTGATCCTCATTGTTTATTATACTTGCAACTTGACTTTGCAAATATTACCCATTTTTATCGTAACTTGTTAGAAAGATAATTTCTTCTCTTTGAATTGAAGATTGTATATGAATCTTAATGGGTAAGTTAGTATCGAGTTGGTATTGCCCTAGTTATTCTAATTATTGTAGGTATTAGTTGATTATTACCCCACTACTGGTTTCTTATACATTGATAATTATTATTCCAGATGAAATTGGGGTTGTTCTTCTAGTATGGGTTATAGATATTAAAATATGGGCTATTAAGATGAACTTTTATGGAATTTAGGGTCTCCACAGGAGTAGTGCTATAATCTTCTATTTGTTTATAAGTTAATTCATCACTTGGTAGAAATTCTTGCACTAAATTCAATCTTAGGTTATCTAACTTCCTAATATGTCAGCAATTTGAGAAGTCAAAATAACGAAAATATCTGTGTAGTGAACATCAGATAGCTTCCAATGGCTCAATCTCTTAACAAGCTATTGAAAATGTTTTGACATATGGGACACCTCAGTGGCAACATCTATTATCAACCTCAAAGATCCCACAACTCCATTATAAAATGTTTGAACAATAAGCCAGTCAGGTTGTGCATGTTGTTGGCACTTTCTAAGCAATTTTTTGGATCTCTCCCAAGCTTAATAAATTGATTCTCTATCTTACCCGACAAATGTTATTATATTGTTACTAAATTTGATAGTTTTGGATGGAGTGAAATATTTTTTTATAATTTCTTTGGGCCCAAAAAAAATTATAATCTATCTTGATGTTAGGGAGTTTAGCTACATCTTGGCCTTATCCCTAAATGGAAAGGGAAAAGTCTTAACCTAACAACATTGTTGGAAACATCATTACCTGAAGATGGCACACAATTCTAAGAAACTTGCTCAGTCAAGGTCAGAATTTTTTGTGGGTGCTCCTCCAAACTATTTGTTCTGAACCATTTGGATGATATTTGGTTTGTGTTCAAGTGAATTTCTTCTATTATTTGGTTGGCATACTCGCTAAGTGATCTAGTCATGAAATTAAGCCTAGGTAGGGTATTTTCTTCTCGAGGTAAGTTTATGATTTCACCTAAATTCTTTTTGAGTTTTTTGGTTAGTTTTCTTTTCTAAGTTTTCTTATTTTTGTAATAGTTCTTTTAAGTTCAATCTCATAAAACACTAGTTCTAAAGTTCTAGTCCAACACATACACATCTAAACCTAATTAGAGATTATAAATTAATAGCAACTCACTACAAATAAAACAATCAAAGTAAAAAATCTGAATATTTATGTGTTTAAATCACAAAGCGAACTCAATACAATAATTCACAATCTTGGAAATACAATAAAATAAAAATACTAATAAAGCAACAAAAAATTGGATGTAAGAAACACTATTTTTTATTTTTCTAATACAAAAAATAACAAATAAATACAATAAAAATATGACACAATAATTCTAAGATCTAAATACTAAGAGTTCAACTAAAATTTTTCTATATTAGAGATTAGTATCATTTTGTTGATAACATTGCCAAAAACTTGATGCCTGAAATGCTGTGAAACATCAACAATCACACAAGTATATACATCACTAAGTAATATACATATTTGAGTCCATGTATTGATCCTACAAATAACTAGTTAATTTCTAAATCCTAAAAATTTCTAGCATACTAATTTTAATTCTAGCATGAAATGTTCAAAATTTGGTGATTTTAAAGTTACTAATCTTAAAATTTGCGAAAAGTGAAGCATAAGGAAAAGTAGTGAGAAAGTTGTAAGATTTTTTATGAATTGAAAAATTCTCCCCTGAATTAGATATTAGGGAACAACATTTAACTATGATAAAATTTATGGGTGACTTTCAGGAATTGATCTCCTCTTTATCCTATCTTAGGCATCTAAGAAGGTTAAAAGCCAATCAGGTCTAGTTCTTTAAATTAACTGATTTTCATATGATTTTGCTTTTTCCCTTCACAATTACACTAACCTATAAGCAAAATCTAAATTCTCCAAATTCCATGTGAGTTAACCTATTTGCTCCGCTAGCCTACTACTGCACAACTAGATCACAACACATATTAATGCATCAACTAGCCAAATTGAGAGTTAATGAAGCAAGAAGTTTAAAACATCACCACTAAGTAATTTTAGTTTAATCACAACGTAAAAATTAAACACAAGATTCCTAGATTACCAATTTAAAGGAAAAAAAAATGTAATCACCACTCATGCATTGACAAAAAAAAAAGAAGATATTTTAATCATCAAAGCAAAATAAATACAAGAGTTTAGAAATTATAGAATAGATAGAGTACACCCTTTTATGATTTCACTAGTCTTTGTTTCTTCTTCATAAGAGTAGAACCATATACAAAACAAATAAGAGAACTCTTTCAACTCCTCTCTTAAACCCTTACTAAAACCTTTCACTCTTGCAGGCTTTGGACGCACTAGAGCACTGGTAGAATGCATGGCAATGTAATCAAGTATGTTTTAGAAAATGCTAGCACTTTCCTTAATGGTTCTAATCTTCTTTCTAGCTATGATCTAACTATTGTGAGCAATGAAAGACTTACATAAAGTATTGCACAGATGAAAAATATGAAATATTTGAGGGGTATTTACACACATGCCTCCCAATTCTTTTGAATTTAGATATCTAACATCAAAATTTTACTTTTTACATTTAATACCACACAATTCTTTCTTATCAAATCAAAAATATCATTATTTTAACCTTTATTTACTCGCATTTATTGTGTATTATTGCCATATGTTACAACTTTTGGTTATAAACTATTGCATATCATAGTTACTATGCACCATATACTTTTTTCTTACATTTTTTTTGTTTTATATTCTCTTGAAGAAACATTTAATATAACCATTGCTATAGTTGTTGGAACACACCATTTTATATAAAATAACCAAATTTTTGTTTAAATCATATTTAAAACAGCTCAAACCTAATTAAATCATACTCAAACATCACTTGAACCATATCAGAATCATTCCAAGCCATCCTTGAATTTTGTTCAAACTCTACTCGAACCTTACTCAATCCATACTCAAACCATATTTGAACTCTATTTAAATCCTACTTCAATCTTTTTCGAAACATGTTCAAATATAATTCGAACAATAATTAAACTATACTAGAATTATATTTGAAAATTATTTCTTTGAAGTCGTAATGACGTTCGAGTTATATTCAAATGGTATTCAAATCCCGTTCAAATATAGTCTGAACGAAGCTCGAATGTTTCATAAAAAAAATTTAGCATTGTTTTTTATTTTTGTAATCTTGTTCTAGCCATGATCTAAGTATTGTGGATCTCGAGGGACTTAAATTAAATATTTGATGGTCAAAAGATAAGATGTTTTAGGGGCATTTACATACATACATACGACCTATCGATTTTTATGTATTGACAAATCTATCACCTAAATCTTACTTTTTACATCTATACCAAACGAATCTTTCATATCACATAAATATACATCTATTTTAGCTTTTAAGAAGTGGAAGAGGCATTTTCATGCATAAGTCAGGTGGCATTTATGTAAAAATGCATGTAAATCTTCCAATAATTAAGTGACATGCATGTAACATCTATATATATATATATATATATATATATATATATATAT
>JXCR01145971.1:194300-215040 GCA_002079205.1 Phalaenopsis hybrid cultivar
TATATATATATATATATATATATATATATATATATATATATATATATATATATATATATATATATATATATATATATATATATATATATATTAATGACAAGAAATCTAAAAAGAAGGCTTGGGGTACCGGTTCGTGTTGGAAAGAGGCAAATCAAGCCATTAAAACAATGTTAAGGTAAGGCTTTATTGATTTTCTACTTTAATTATATAAATTATTCTAATTAAAAAGTTATTATGGTATATTAAATTGTATGGATTAAGTTCAGTAATTTTGTTTGACAAACAATTGAATTAAAGGACCAATAAGATTGAGATCAGATCGTCCAAAAGAAGAAAAAATGAGGTAAGACTAGTGTTTATTCGATAATTATTGATAGTCAAATTAATTATAAATTGCTACATATTAATGTTAGAATATCATGAAATATAACTCAGTGAGAAAATTGAAATTGTGAAAGAAAAAATTAAAAGATTTGGAAGGGATAATTTCATAAGGTGAAATCAATGCAAGTACTTGTACTTTTAAATTATAATAGTATTTAACTTCTTCTAAATCTGATACATTTTGTAAATTATTCAGATAAATTTTATACTACAGAACTATAAATTAAAAATGAATTTATCTTCTTTTTAAGTTCATTTGGTCATTTTAAATTATATTTTGCTTATATTTGTATAGGTCCATCAAATGTATAAATTAAGGTATTATATTATGTATTGAATGCTATGAAAAATAATAATGAAAGTAACTGTTTTGATTGTTTGCACGTGCATGCTGATTATAATGGAGTTCACACCTTTATAATATTAGCTCTAGAATGCTAAAGTACCCGTGCATATAAATAGAAAAAGCTCTTGATATTGATGTAACCAAAATTATACAATTTTAGACAGTGCTCCTGTGACAGTTATAAATAAAATAAAATAGATATGAAAATGGTATGTATGACATAATATAATTTTAAAATATTTTGATCGATCATATTCATAAATATGGAAAGTCAAATTATATTGATTTATTAAAAGTTTAGTTAACATGCATAGTATTTTTTTTCAATGAGTTACAATACTTTAGGAGAAAGCATATTAATTGTTATGGTTAGCTTAGTGTTGTTTTAATTTAACATTTTAGATTTAATTATTTTATTAAAAAAATGAAGCATAGAAAACTTCAGAAGATGCCAACAAACTGAATTAAGGTAAAACTTTAACTATATTACTTTAATTTATTTCTCTAGTGACTCTTTCATTTATTTTAAAATGATTAAATATTATTTATAGAAAATTAAAATAAAAAATAGAAGAATTTGATTATCACCATCTAACCATCCTTTCGTCATTGGTTAATTTCAAGGCCTAGGTCAGGTCGTGACAATTCTATAGGCTAAAAGTTCTTTTCAATTACATAATTCCGAACTTCCAAATGTAACTGTTAGTTCTTCAAAGCATATAAAATAGCTGAAATATAACATCAAAATATCGCTACAAACCCACTTAATTACTTGTCACCTCAAATAAATAGAAGGATTAGATGTGGAATGGACCTTGAAAAGGATTAACTGAACAACAAACAAAGTATATTATTTACTGATTTGTGTTGCGGGGCAAATGCAAAAATGAATAGGCTAAATAACAACTTGGTTATCAGTTAAAATTGGACACATATCAAACATTATGCTGCTAGATCCCTTATGTTTTAAATATTCTGAAGAGGCCTTCTGTTGATTAGACCATTAAAAGATAAAGAAGAAATACTAAAGCATTGAATGCTCCGCATAACCATTATCTCAAGAATGAAGTCAATATAGATTGCATCCCTACCACTTCCTCCCGCCTATGCGATGGATACTAACTAATAACTCTTTAGTTAGGCATTCAATAGCAAACATAAAAGTTTTATCCAAAAACTATGACATGAATCATTTTAAATTATTGTGTCAATGTGAGAGTGCCTCCTGAAATTAACTAGCTGTATGACATTAAAATAGTGACAAACCCAGCTGTAGTGTTAAATAGACAAGAATTCTCACATTATGAACGGATGCAGACAAAAAAATCGGTCAATGAAAATAAAATTAGGATATGAACTTAAAATATAGCCACTCGCCTAGATAAATTAATGAAATTAATATATATTATGGTTCATATGGAGATAAATATCTTATATATTCAAGAAACTAGATGGATTGGAGAAAAGACTATAGAGATTAATAGTTTAGGTTTTATACTGTAATATTCAGGCATGAATCATGCTAGATATGATGTAGGTGTGAATTGATAAAAGTTTGAAAGATAATATTATAAAAATTAATAGAATTGAAGAANCATGAAAAAGGTATGTATGACATAATATAATTTTAAAATATTTTGATCGATCATATTCACAAATATGGAAAGTCAAACTATATTGATTTATTAAAAGTTTAATTAACATGCATAGTATTTTTTTTTCATTGTGTTACCATAGTTTAGGAGTAAGCATATTANTATGAAAAAGGTATGTATGACATAATATAATTTTAAAATATTTTGATCGATCATATTCATAAATATGGAAAGTCAAATTATATTGATTCATTAAAAGTTTAATTAACATGCATAGTATTTTTTTTTCATTGTGTTACCATAGTTTAGGAGTAAGCATATTAATTGTTATGGTTAGCTCAGTGTTGTTTTAATTTGACATTTTAGATTTAATTATTTTATTAAAAAAAATGAAGAATAGAAAACTTCAGAAGATGTCGACAACCTGAACTAAGGTAAAAATTAAACTATATTACTTTAATTTATTTCTCTATTCACTCTTTCATTTATTTTAAAATGATTAAATATTATTTATAGAAAATTAAAATAAAAAATAGAAGAATTTTGATTATCACCATCTAACCATCCTTTCGTCATTGGTTAATTTCAAGGCATAGGTCAGGTCGTGAAAATTCTATAGGCTAAAAGTTCTTTTCAATTACATAGTTCCGAACTTCCAAATGTAACTGTTAGTTCTTCAAAGCATATAAAATAGTTGAAATATAACATCAAAATATCGAAGATTTGTGACTACAAACCCACTTAATTACTTGTCACCTCAAATAAATAGAAGGATTAGATGTGGAATGGACCTTGAAAAGGATTAACTGAACAACAAACAAAGTATATTATTTACTGATTTGTGTTGCGGGGCATATACAAAAATGAATAGGCTAAATAACAACTTGGTTTTCAGTTAAAATTGGACACATCAAACAATATGCTGCTAGATCCCTTATGTTTTACATATTCTGAAGAGGCCTTCTGTTGATTAGACCATTAAAAGATAAAGAAGAAATACTAAAGCATTGAATGCTCCGCATAACCATTATCTCAAGAACGAAATCAATATAGATTGCATCCCTACTACTTCCTCCCGCCTACGCGATGGATACTAACTAATAACTCTTTTTAGTTAGGCATTCGATAGCAAACATAAAAGTTTTATCCAAAAACTATGACATGAATCATTTTAAATTATTGTGTCAATGTGAGAGTGCCTCCTGAAATTAACTAGTTGTATGTCATTAAAATAATGGCAAATGTGCAAGGGTCACTATACCGGCTCCCAGCTGTAGCGTTAAATAGGCAAGAATTCTCACATTATAAACGGATGCAGACAAAAAAGTTGGTCAATGAAAATAAAATTAGGATATGAACTTAAAATATAGCCACTCGCCTAGATAAATTAATGAAATTAATATCTATTACGGTTCATATGAAGATAAATATCTTATATATTCAAGAAACTAGATGGATTGGAGAAAAGACTATAGAGATTAATTGTTTAGGTTTTATACTTTAATATTCAGGCATGAATCATACTAGATATGATGTAGGTGTGAATTAATAAAAGTTTGAAAGATAATATTATACAAATTAATAGAATTGAGAAAAAATTATAGTTCTAAACATTATCATTGATAATATGATTCTTAATATTATGCTTCCCAAGTAGGTTTAGATTTGGAATGACCTAAAAAAATTAATACAATNAGAAAAAATTATAGTTCTAAATATTATCATTAATAATATGATTCTTAATATTATGCTTCCCAAGTAGGTTTAGATTTGGAATGACCTAAAAAAATTAATACAATGAATATCTCTTGTCAGAAAGAATTTTTATTGGAGGAGATTTAAATGAATATGCTGATAAAATAGTAGAAACTTTTAGAAGCATTCATGTTCGTTATGATTTCGAGTTACAAATGAAGTAGTCATATGGAATTTTTCTTTACCTTATGATTTTGTTATTGCTAATACTTTATTCATGAAAAAAGTAAGCATATTATCACTNAGAAAAAAAATTTATTGGAGGAGATTTAAATAAATATGCTGATAAAATAGTAGAAAATTTTAGAAGCATTCATGTTCGTTATGATTTTCAAGTTACAAATGAAGTAGTCATATTGAATTTTTCTTTACCTTCTGATTTTGTTATTGCTAGTGCTTTATTCATGAAAAAAGTAAGCATATTATCACTTATAAGAATGTATCTAATAAAATACAAATTGATTATTTTCTTATGAGAAAAATAGATTGTCGAGTTTGTAAGGATTGTAAGTTTATTCCAAGTGAAAATTTAAATACCTAACAATAATTATTGGTTTTGGATTTTAAGATGAAAGATTAAAAGATGAAAAATACTACGAAATATTATCATAAAATTATATTGGGGTATCTAAAAGAATTAATTGAAAACTTTTTATGAGAGCTTCGAGATCTTAATATTTGAGATATTCATGAAGTTAAAATTATGTGGGATAAATTAACAAGTATTATTAAGCAAGTTAAAATATANGATTGGGGTATCTAAAAGAATCAATTGAAAACTTTTTATGAGAGCTTCGAGATCTTAGTATTTGAGATATTCATGAAGTTAAAATTATGTGGGATAAACTAACAAGTATTATTAAGCAAGTTAAAAAATGTGCTTGAAAAATCTAAAAGGAAAAATCTTGTGAATAAAAATAGTTGATAGTTGAATAATAATGAAAAAAGAAAAAGAAGAAGAAAATTTAATATAAAAATTGGTTTAATGTAAAAATTTAGAGAATTAGAAAAAATATAAGATGCTCTATAAGGNAATGTGCTTGAAAAATCTAAAAGGAAAAACCTTATGAATAAAAATAGTTCATAGTTGAATAATAATGAAAAAAGAAAAAGAAGAAAAAAATTTAATATAAAAATTGGTTTAATGTAAAAATTTAGAGAATTAGAAAAAATATAAGATGCTCTATAAGGAGTCTAAGAAAATAATATGTGATTCTAACAAAACTATTTTTAAAGATCTTTATAATATATTAGATTCTAAAGATGATGATATATACATACATTTGTGTGTGTGNAAATATATGTGCTTGAAAAATCTAAAAGGAAAAAGCTTATGAATAAAAATAGTTGATAGTTGAATAATAAAAAAAAAAGAAGAAAAAAATTTAATATAAAAATTGGTTTAATGTAAAAATTTAGAGAATTAGAAAAAATATAAGATGGTCTAGGAGTCTAAGAAAATAATATGTGATTCTACGAAAATTATTTTTAAAGATCTTTATAATATATTAGATTCTAAAGATGATGATATATACATACATTTGTGTGTGTGAGGGTGTGTGTGTATATAACAAATAATAATAAATATGTTTATCGGTAAGCTCTGCTAGGGTTTCGCCCGATGGTGATTTCATTTGTCTTCTTCTTTGAATCATCTACCTCGTTTGACTTCATCGCCTTCATCGACTTCATCTGCTTAGGCAGATCTGTTTGACTGCTTTATGCGGCTTTGTCAGCTTCGTCAGCTTCGTCATCTGCATTGTTCGTGATTTGGCCGTCTCTTACGGCTCAAATCGTTGATCAAGCCCCACGTTGTGCTCGAAGAAGACGGGAAGGGGATTGTGTCGCAGCTCGTCGCCTCGTCGTGCTCGAAGTGGGTAGCGCCAAAGTACAGCCTTGTCGAGCCCCAACCTCTCGCTTCCTACGAACAGATGTCGACACCTGCTTGACAACGCCCCCTGCGATACCCTTCTTTCTCATCTGCAAACGTTATTCTACAGCTTCGTTCTCAATTTTTTTGCCTTTTGTTTTGATGGCCACTGTTCCTCCCCCGAATCTGCCCCTACATAAAGAATCCTTAGTTGAGACGCTTGGTAAGGGTCTAGACTCTTATAAAGTTGTCGACCATATGGTGTTTTCTCAAATCTATCATGATTCTCTTAAAGGGATAGCCGACTGTCCGTTTGTTGAGAGGGCTTGTGGAAATGGTGGTAAGGCTGCTTTTATCTTTTCAGACTTCGAAGACTCTACTTTGGTTGAAAAATGCAAATTCACTCTCATTGGAAAATTTCAGTTCGGGCATCCCAAAATAGAGGTTATTCGCAAAGCTTTTGAGAATCTCAAACGTGTAGAACAATGGAAGGTGGGTCTATTAGATGGGAGACATATGATGTTACATTTGATTATGGGCAAAGACTTTGCTAGGATTTTTCCCAGGAAATACCTCATCATTGAAGGAATAACTATGAAGTTGCTCAAGTGGTTTCCTAAATTTGATCCAAATCAAGAACTATCTACTGTACCAATATGGTTTAAGTTACTTGGGCTTAAGTTGCATCTTTTCAATCATTAGGTTCTTTATTCCATTGAGGTCATGCTTGGGAGACCATAAATGGGGATGTTATTAGTAGAATTCAAGTTTAATGGTTGAACTAGAGGAATACATTGGGTTCATTATTGGATAGAAATGTACCGCTTAGACTTAAAGGAAAATTTTATAAGGTGATGATGAGACCTACAATGCTTTATGGCACAGAATCTTAACCTGTAAAAAAGAAGCATAAGATTAAGATAAGTGGTTTTGAGATGAGAATGCTTAGGTGGATGAGTGTTTTTATACTTAGAGATAAAAAGAGAAAGAAATATATCCGTGAAAGTGTTAGGGTAGCTCCAGTGGCAAACAAGAATAGAGAGTCGTCTTAGATAATTTGCTCACATTAAATATCGACCATCTGATGACCCTGTTAGGAGATAAGTTTTTAATGTCACTTATGCTAAGAAAGGTGGAGTTAGATCTACAAAGACTTGAGCATGTTGTATAAAAAATGATCTTAATTTTTTATAATTAAATGAAAATATGATACTCAATAGGAAAAAACAAAGAAAAAAGATTCATGTAGCCGACCACACTTAGAGGGATAAAGGCTTCTTGTTGTCTTATAGATGCACACACGCACAGCTCATAAATTCCCTAGTTTAAGCCAAAAGGAACCCTAGTGCATAGGGGTGAGCATTCGACCGGTTCAAAAGAATCGGTTTGCAAATTGGTATCGATTGTAATACAAATTCAAAAAACCAAACCAATCAAAATTTTGATCAAATTGCACCGACCGAACCATTTTAATTCGGTCTAAACAGTTCAGTTATGAATAAGCCCAAATTTAATTATTTTTTGGAGCTTGGTTATGAACAAAATTACGAATTACTTATATCAATGTCTAATATCAATTTAATTTTATGAATCTTCCATTTTTTTAATCAAATATTGCATATATGGTAAATTTTGATTTTTTTTCTTGAAATTATCCAATAAGATTTGCATACATCGCACTTAACTACTATGCATTCACATATCTAACACCTACACTACAAATTTTACATTAATGCCACATTACATATGCATGAAAAAGGTGTATTTCATTTAATAATTAGTTCAAATGGTGGTAGTTTAATGAAATATGAATGATTTGGATGGTATAAATGTAAAATGTAGAGTTTAGGTGATAGATATATAAACACATAGCAATTGGTGGTATGTATATAAATGACCCGAAAATATAATAACAAAATTTAATTAAATTTTATTTTTTTTGGTTTGTTCGGCTAAATAAAAATTCAAACCAAACAAATAATCAAAAAACCTAATAATATTATTTAAAAGAAAAATTGAAATACATTTTTGAAACCAAATTGAACCAACCACGCTTGTTTGGTTCATTATGGTATTGAACAAATTATGTGCACACCTACTAATGCATTGTATTGTGTTTAATATTTAAAACATTAGTGGAGAACTTAGGAAAAGAGACTTCTTTGGTTGTGACATGTAAAGGTAAGATAAAACCCTAAGCTGCCATTTGCCAATGCCTGTCCTTGTCTCATTGTCCACCATCTCCCCCGATAAAAGGCCTAAGACCATCATAGAAGAGTTTACAGTGAAATGTCGTGTGGAGATGATACTGTTGTTGAGGAAGCTGACAACCCAAAGAATAAGGATGAATGAAAAAGACATCAGAAACTGACAACCCTTTGCACCTACACCAAAGTTGGGATATTATGACCCATTAACTATTAAGGTCTTACTATATTTAGAAATGCTGCCATTCTAGTTTCTTTCCCTTATTGAATGGCCTAACAATGAACAACGATAACTTTCCTCGATGTTGCATTCACATCTTGCCATGCCTTAGATGATGAACATAACTTTCCTTTATCTATATGTATAATGTACTTAGCAATATAAAAGAAATGAATCGAATATGTTGTGACATGACAGATACCGACTCCATAATTCTGTCATCCATATAATATAAGGATTGATGGGATCACTAGGTTAGACCTCACATGTCAATTGCTCCATAATAACTAAATGATTATGACTCTCACCATGCATAAAGAGTGAAGTGTAAGCATGAATAACACCATGCATTTGTTACACGATTTTCTTGGAAATATGAACAATGACTGAAATATTGAGCTTTCATATCTTTTATACAGCAAAAAGCATTCCCTTGAGCCCTACAAATAATGTTTCAAGTTTCAACTCCAAGCGACAAATTGGCACAAGATGGCGGTGCCAAAAGTTGGCCATCATCATGGGTCAACAGGCCATGTTGTCATGTTTCTCATCTCATGCTATATGGATAAAAACATTAATATATAGATTTAGTGTATAAAAAATGAGAATGATAAGATAATTGTATGGTAAATTTGTAAATTATCACTTTTTGAAAGAAATGTTGTAGCAACATCTATTGAAATAAAGGTGATTGAAAACATACTCGGGAAATTTAAAATGTATAAATTATACAATTTAATAAATTTGTGTCAAATAATTAAGGCTGCAAATAGGTAAATCCTAAGTAACATGGATATATAAGTTATTCAAAACGAGTTAAACAAAATTGAGTTAATACCTCTAATGACACCCAACAGGAACTATTGAAAAATAAAGATTCATAATACCGGCCCAAAAAATTTAAAAAAGGCTAATGCTCATGATGATGTGCTTGGTCTTACTAATAGAATCTAATCATTTCATACCAATACTAAGAACTTTATAACCTCCAATCAGTAATACTAAAAATATATTTTACTTTTTATGATAAATTCTACAATGATTCCACACGCCTTCTAATTATTGCCTCTTGATGGGAATGGAAGGTCTCATGAGTTTTCCCTTTAGTGTCAACTCTGGGATTTAGCCTCAAGTGCCGAGCATTGCGCTAGCCCATAAGTGTTGACCCAAAAGTGCCAAACCTAATGGAGCTAGAAACGCAATCAACCTACCGATTGCTATCCCTAGTGGGTAGGTATTGTGTCAATTAATGTCCTTGAGCTACCAGCCGAACCGGGTTAGTCCGTATGGAACTTGACAAAATTGATTCAGTACAGATGTTTCAGACTACTGAACAATTGTCTGCTTAGGAGAGTAAGGGTAGAGAACTAAGCCACTCAGCATGCATTGGCAAGTAAAACCTTGAAAAAAATGAATTAGATGTATCATTGCAAATGGCANCTTGACCCGAAAGCGCCAAACCTAATGGAGCTAGAAACGCAATCAACCTACCGATTGCTATCCCTGGTGGGTAGGTATTGTGTCAATTAGGGTCCTTGAGCTACCAGCCGAACCGGGTTAGTCCGTATGGAACTTGACAAAATTGATATCAGTACAGATGTTTCAGACTACTGAACAATTGTCTGCTTAGGAGAGTAAGGGTAGAGAGCTAAGCCACTCAGCATGCACTGGCAAGTAAAACCTTGAAAAAAATGAATTAGATGTATCATTGCAAATGGCACACACCAAAAACCAATAACTAAACAATATAGAAATAATTTGCTAGTTGAAAACAACAACATTGATCTTGAAGCCAAAAAGACTAGACCACTCAGGGAAATGGGAACACCTAGAGCCAACAATAGAACAAAAATTTCAGCAAAATGGGTGAAAGAGATTCCNAATATAGGAATAATTTGCTAGTTGAAAACAACAACATTGATCTTTAAGCCAAAAAGACTAGACAACTCAGGGAAATGGGAACACCTAGAGCCAACAATAGAACAAAAATTTCAGTAAAATGGGTGAAAGAGATTCCTCAACTATTAGGGAAAGAGAGCAAAACTACAGTGATATATAAAGTTTTAGGAAAACGTAACATTTTCATAATATACATANATCTTTTTGGAGAAATTGTGTTTAACTTTTTTGGGGTATAATTGTATATTTTGGTTACTTTTTTAAGTNCTCATTGATGATCAACTCAGTGATAAGTTGGGACAACCCTTGGAAGATAATTAGCAAGTTTACAAAACCAGGAAGAAAAAAAAAGAACTAAAAGAACTCAAGAAATTATAGGAGAATGCTTTGCTAGTTTCGGGTGGAAGCCCCCATCACAGTTTGCTNATCATTGATGATCAACTCAGTGATAAGTTGGGACAACCCTTGGAAGATAATTAGCAAGTTTTCAAAACCAGGAAGAAGAAAAAAGGACTAAAAGAACTCAAGAAATTATAGGAGAATGCTTTGCTAGTTTCGGGTGGAAGCCCCCATCACAGTTTGTTGCTCGACTCCCTCTCTAGATCCAGGGAGAGAGGAAAGCTCACTCATCATAATTAAGCTCTCTGGTGGAATTCTGCTCCTCCCGGGTAGCCCGCAGACTATTTTTATCTTTTTGGAGAAATTGTGTTTAACTTTTTTGGGGTATAATTGTATATTTTGGTTACTTTTTTAAGTTTTGTATGCCTTGTGAGTTGGCTCCTAACAACTGCTCACAAAAACCTTTGTATTTTCTTCCCATCAATGAAATTTTTATTTTGGCAAATACACACACACACACACATGTGAGTGGGTAGGTGGGTGTATTAACTAAGTCAAATAGAGATAAGGAAAAGTAAAAATTTAGTCAATATAAAGTGTATTAAGTATGAAAAATAAAAAATATTTTACTTAGATGATAATATTCAATATAAGTTTATGAAATATTTTGATAATTTTTTCAAAGAAGATTGTGAAAATACGACTAATTTTAGTGATCGATATCAAAAAAAATTTTTTTTTTTATTTCCACAGTGGCATTAGTAAATTGAAGTTAAAAAAAATTTAAAGAAAATGAAATGTGAAAAAACAGTAGGATCCAATGATATTCCAATTGAGGTGAAAGTATTTAGGAGATCGGANGATATTTTGATAATTTTTTCAAAGAAGATTGTGAAAATACGACTAATTTTAGTGATCTTGATATCAAAAAAAAATTTTTTTTTTATTTCCACAGTGACATTAGTAAATTGAAGTTGAAAAAAATTTAAGGAAAATGAAATGTGAAAAAACAGTAGGATCCAATGATATTCCAATTGAGGTGAAAGTATTTAGGAGATCGGAAAATTTCTTGGTTTAACTAAACTTTTTAATATTATTTCAAAAACTAAATGATGTTTAATGAGGGAAAAAAAGAGTA
The DNA here is from genome assembly GCA_002079205.1 of Phalaenopsis hybrid cultivar. Taxonomy (NCBI): domain Eukaryota; kingdom Viridiplantae; phylum Streptophyta; class Magnoliopsida; order Asparagales; family Orchidaceae; genus Phalaenopsis; species Phalaenopsis hybrid cultivar. The sequence goes on from JXCR01145971.1 coordinate 206,054, forward strand.
TATTGGTTCATATTTTTAAGAATAAGGAGATGCACAATAGAGTGCAAATTATCGAGGAACTAAGTTAATGTGTTATACATTAAAAGTATGGGAGAGCGCAATTCAACAAAGATTATGATGTGAAATGAAAAATTCTCGAAATCAGTTTGGATTCATGTCGGAGCAAGTCTACTATGGGACTTATATATTTATGAGTGGTTTTGTGGAAAAAAATATAGAGAGTAAGGAGGATCTACATATGATTTTTATTGATTTAGAAAAAACATGTGATAAAGTTCAATAAAAGTACTTTGAAGAGTTTTAGAATAGAAAGTGTTGATAATGCTTATATGCAATNTGAAATCAGTTTGGATTCATGTCGGAGCAAGTCTACTATGGGACTTATATATTTATTGAGTGGTTTTGTGGAAAAAAATATAGAGAGTAAGGAGGATTTACATATGATTTTTATTGATTTAGAAAAAATATGTGATAAAGTTCAATAAAAGTACTTTGAAGAGTTTTAGAATAGAAAGTGTTGATAATGCTTATATGCAATTCATTGACTATATGTATAATAGAGTTGTGTTCAAAAACAAGGAGTTGTGCTCGAAAACAAGGAGGATTGATTAAAAATGTTCATATTTCAATTAGATTACATCAGGAACTGGCTTCAAAGCCCATACCTTTTTTCCTTTAGTTATGGATGTTCTTACCGAACATTAACAAAAGTATGNGAAAACAAGGAGTTGTGTTCGAAAAAAAGGAGGATTGATTAAATATGTTCATATTTCAATTACATTACATCAAGAACTGGCTTCAAAGCCCATACCTTTTTTCCTTTAGTTATGGATGTTCTTACCGAACATTAACAAAAGTATGNATATTTGGACATATGTATGTATGTATGTGTGTGTGTATGTGTGTGTGGATAGATAGATAGATAAGGCACGCATGTGCGCGCATTACATGTAACAATAAAAAGTAGAATTTGAAGTGAAAAATTACCCTGAGTCCATCTTCATGTGATGTGCATTGAAGAAAAACACAGTCGAAGGAATTAGTACAATATCAAAATATTTGGCATAAACTTGAACCTCCTCAGCATCAATAGCTACTAAAGCTATAATTGCAAATTTACTAATCTCTTGAGAAGACTTTGCGAGCTGTTCAAAGAATAGGATAGAAAGAAAAAATTAAGAAAAGAAGGCAGAAAGATATAAGAAAGTACAGCAAACAAGGAAGCCCTCACACCAAAATAAAACCAAAAAATTTTAAGTGCCAACCAAGAATGGAAAACAAGCAAGAAAGATAAAATGTGATCAGAACACGTTTATCCTGATATATAACGTGGCAATGGCAGGTCAAATTTTGCATAAACTTCATTATTCTGAATATTATTTAATCCAATTATTCTCTTTGCAAAAAAAAAATTTAGAAAATCTGTCCTCAAATAGTTTGAATAAGGCTAATGATGATGATGATAATCAGGACTGACATTCAAAAAATCTAGATTAAAAAACAAGCATTTCATAATGGAAAAGAAGCCAAAGAAACAATGTCTGTTAATAATTCGTCTAAAAAATTTTCCTCCATGCATGCATTGCGTTTCTACTTCTTAAAGAAATTAAGATGGCAGAGATCAACACTTTGTTTGCATATGAATTGAAATTGATAAATCCAGTGCAATGATGTACATGCGTAGATAACTAGCATGATATAACAGATCAAGAGCACAGCATCGACACAAATTTACATGGTGAATGAAGGAAAAAAAAGTGCAGTAAAGCAAAAATAATCAAATTTAGTTGCATGAAGGAGCAAAATATGTTAGTGAACTGACGATAGATGGCAAAAAAAACAGGGACACTTTCTCTACCGCCGAGATATACACTCACCTTTCAGAAATGTATAGTATTCACGATATCAGGCAATAATTATGCAAACTATTGAACGAATGAGATCCATTTGGTCTCATTTTTAAAAAAAATTAAAACACGCTACTTTCAAAACCAAAAATATATACCTCTTATATTTAAATTAAATTTTAAAATTATTTTCAATATTTTCAAAATAAAAAAGTTGACCGAAATGTCATCAAGAGAAATTTTGCACGTATCAAATCAAGGTTAAATTAGAATAAAGTCATTCTCCGATAAGGTCAAACCCACACAGGGATAAACTTTGTTCAATTACGACTAACACCATATTTTATAAGTTTAGATCCTAAAAGTATAAGATTCTTAATAATTTTGGATACCATACAAACCTTTTGACACAAAGTTTCATTCAATCTTAATGAAAACTTATGTCTTCACTCTATTCTTGGTAAAATACATCATTATTTGTCTTAGACAAATGATCCACCAACAAGAACATTTGATGACAAGAAAACTAATAATTCTTATTATCATTAAGTAAAAGCGTTTAATGAGTTAATGCAATATGGGCATATTAGTTTTCCTGCAGTACACCCTGTAGGTGTAGCATATCCTAGAAAATAACCAATTATTCCAAAAGCGTTTAATGAGGTATGAGTTCACACACGCGAGAAAAAACTAATCCTCACAACTTCTTCTCATATTCCATGAAACTCTAAACCCGAATTTTCATATTGCAACTTATTGATCATCATCCTCTCATTACTTTACAAATAAATCCCAATCAGAAAATCGCATGTAATTTTTTCCTAGAATGTAATTGTCCTCTTCAAAATCTTGCATTATCCCTTTCAAAATCATTCAAAACTAGTTTACGAAAAATTGACTCCCATGAAGCTATGACCATTGGGTTCAAAACACTTACTTAGAGATTAAGACGAACAAAAGGGAGGCAGGACAAGTAACTGTCTTAAGCAGGAGAAACATGGCAAGCCATTGTTGAGGTAGACGGGTTTGTGGTACAAAGTGGGGCCGGTTGTGGAGGTCTGGCAATGCACAATATAAGCAGGAGAATAGATTGGTGAGTGAAGGAGGCTGCCTATTTTGAGCTAGAGGCTGAAAACACATGTGCTTTAGACGGGAGAGATCACAAAAATAAAATTTTTGTGTTTGCACGAAAGATTTTTCCAATTTTTGGTATATTTTTGGTTAATTAGATAAAATTTTCAGGAAAAAATTCGCCATTAATTTGCCATTATCACCATTTTTTTCAATTGGATTTTTGCTAGTGAATAATGCTATTAAGACTTCATAGGATTGGGATATTAAAGACTAGTGGAATGCCAACCAAAAATTTGTTTGTATTACCAATCATTTTTACATATAAAAGTAAGGATTGAATTTTGAAAATTATTTGGCATGTTACCTAAAAANTAGCTTAAATCTCCCCCAAATCTCACTCAAAACAGGCAACCGAACGGGGTTTGTTGTGCATTGGAAATGTTGATCAAGAATTCTGGGTTTTCATGTGTTTTATTTTGATTTCTATGTATTTATAAAGCATTGTTGATGTATGAGATATTTTATCTTTTGAACTGGGATTATCTTTGATTGTTAGTTATTGATGATCCAGGGGTTAGATATGGAGTTTAAATTCCCTAAATCTTTTTTATCTGATCATTTTTTCTTAAATTTGGTGGTTAACGAATTGAAGATTTATTCGCACTTGATTTTTCTTGAGTGGTGGTTTTCAAATTCAAAATCAAGATCTTGGTCTTTCGCACCTACCATCTCATTTTGCTCTATAAGAAAGGGATAAATCAATGGTTACTTGACATCCATAACAAGAAGCAACAAAGAGGAGACGAGGAGTAGAAAAGGAGGAGATGCCACTTGACAAAGAATGGAAAAAGTTTTTCAGGGGCTTGCAAAGAAGAAGTGTTGCAGTGTTTTTTGGTTTTAGCTAAGGGAAAAGCCCGTGATAGAGAATAGCTCTAGTTTAAACTCCTATAGTAGAGAGGGAATGAGATTAACTACTATGTTTTAAAAGTTTTATGAAGGATTGAGGCGAGTTCCTCAATTTAATCGAAGTATAGGTTTCTAATTAAATCAAGATGTAGATTTTGAAATCAAACACAAAAATTCAATAAATTGCTAAGAAATAGAGAGTATACAAAGTTCATAAAAAATATAACCTTAATTCATAAATGATATATTATAAGAGACCTCACAAAGTTTAAAATTTCTAATAAAATTTCTAAGTTAACAAAATCATAAAAATTAACAACCGAAGATGTAACTAGATTATAACTGAAGTCTTTAATGCCATAAAATCANAAAGTCTTTAATGCCATAAAATCAGCAATCATCATATTCATCATTACTAGTAAAATTGTTTAACGAACCATTGTGACATCTATGCCCTTCTCATTAATCTCATGTGAGTCATTCCGTTCATCTTCTTCCTTATCAAACACTATGACATTCTTCTTTCTTGCATTAAATCTATTATAATAAGTACAATCATAACTATCAATTTATTACATATTTCATAATGAATATAATATACTACATTGACCGTTCGAGATATTTGATATTTCATATCATTTGTCTCCGGTGGTTCTTTGCAAATTTTCACTAATTTCTATTACATTAGTGTATAAATGTTAATTTCTTCATCATCTTCTATTCAGACAACACTTTCTTTGTATGTTTGTCATCTTGGTTGTTCACCCATTCATCATCTGATGGCAAATCATCAAGAATGAATGGATCATCAACATCTATGCGCAAAGTTAATCTATGGTGTCTATATTTTTAACTTTTAGTGTGCTTGATACAAACTAATGTGTTCATTCTAAGCTCATACAAATAATTTCCCCCCTTTGCATTCTCCCGATTGATTGTACTCCAGTTTAGTTTAAATAAAGCGGTTGAGCGTGTTAGATTTAGGAGTTTTACTATAATTACTTTGTGCAGAGATTTTGGTGTTTATCTTCAATGTGCATCCACTAACGCTCTAAATTACGAGTTAGAAAAAAATAAAATTAGAATAATACTAATTACATATCTAATAAAATTAATCATAAGTAATATTAAGTTTCATAGGCATCTTGCCAGATGAATGTGTGGATCATAATTGGGTAGCTCTCATGCTAAACATTCCCTTTTTGTGATGATTTCTTAAAGTTCTTTATTAGTTTTTTCAAAAGGTTCTAATGGGCTTATCATTCTCATCTTATATTTTTTACAACTTAATCTTAACCTCTATGCATTTAAAAAACCTATCATCAAAATGAAATAGAGTTGGAAAAAAATTCTAGTAAATCATGACGTAATTTTTTGTCCTATTTTTATTAACAATTTCCTAATCTTTTTGTAAGCTTAGCCAACTAAATTTTTCACTATTTATTTTTTTGTCTTGTCTATATAGTACTTTAAGTAAAGCCTTTTTGTAGGGCACTTTTCACCGTCCACCATTCCCAACACTAAACACAAGGCTTTGTGATTTTAAGAGTATTTATCACACTTTGTAAAAAATTATAAAAATTATAATATCTCAGAATAATATCTTTCATTTGTCTATATATTTTGGCCCATGCATTATCATTTTATTCTTCACTCTATGAATGCCTTACAAAGTCAAATAGGCAATAACAAATTGCGATGGTTAGCTGACGGGATCATTATTAGTAATGAGTCTCATCAAACCCAACATCTTATTATGGTTGTAAATAAAATTGCTAATTTCCTTGTTAAAATTAAAGCATCTTAGGGTGCATTTGTTTGGGCTTTTAAAACCGCGTTGTTAAGCCAACCTCATTTTAGGGTGTTTGATTCGTGTGTTTTCATCCACCATTCCCGCACGCCATTTCAGATTGTTCTTTATTCGCGTTCGCGGGTGCTGGGATGCATTTCGTAGTTCACGAATAAATGCACTAGCCCCTCAAATCTACCCTCCCACGCCTCGCCTACTCTCGCTAGATCATGCCCTATGCACTCACCTCGCGTCGTCTACGCTTTCGTCGAACGTCTGCCTTCCCCTAGGTAACTTCTCCGCCATTCTTCTTCTCCGCCATATTTCTTGTTCTAAAGTCTATTTTCTTTTACCACATTTATCTTCTCCCCTTTCATTCTCTGATTTTTCTTCTACCTTCTAGATCCAAACCTCTGCATTCCTTCTCGGTAAAATATGCTTTGATGAGTATGTTTGTTCATATATTTTTTTTTATAAATGGGAAGTGTTCATTGGAAGTTTTCTTGGGATATGCTGTATTTGCATGGAGAGGCCGTGGTTGCATCAAATATACCCTAATTTACTTTATAAGATCCTTAAACTCTATCTTTCAGTTCCAGAAATACTCTCAATTCAAATAATTTTACAGCAAACTTCCATCTTCAAATTGAGCACCTCGTTGTTGAAACGGTAAGTCCTACATAAATTCCTTGTTGTCCATTTGAACAATAAAATCCTTTTTACACCGCATACTTATAGCGAATTGGCCACTGGTTTGTCCTATTTTAGCCGATAGTATTTTACCAATCTTTGGGGTGGTTTTATTTGAAGTCTGTCACTGCTAACATCTTGTGATTACCCTATGGTGAAGAGGTAACACTGACAATGGAATTTGCTAGATTTGAAGTTATAGCTTTTATTATATTTTTTTTGATGTGAAGTGTTCAACGGAATTTTTCTTGGGTGATGTTTTCTTAGCATGGACAGGCTATAGTTGCATCATTTTCTGATGGTAAGTTCTTATGGAAGAAGTTACTTTTAGCAATTGTTTTAGAGATGTGACCTAAACTTTTTGGTACAACGAGTAATGATTCGATTATATATATGAACAAACATGAACGCTTCCCATTTTGTGAAATTGAAAATGAAAGGTTCTTGATATTCTTGAAGAAGTGCTTTTCTTGAATAGTTGGTTGAATCACAACTATTGGTTGAAGTGCTTGAATAGTTTCATCAATATCAAATTCATCCATTTTTTATGAGATTTATTTAGTAGATTTTACACAATCAGATGTTACATAGTTGATGTTACTATATTATTTTATCTTAAAGTTATCTTATTATCTTAACTCTTAGATGCAGGGAGAGGGACGTCATAATTTATGTATTTCGTAATTTGTTCTACTAGAATTTAAATTTGATTGTTTGTCTGTGATAAAAAGTTATGTAGCAAAAAGCAACAAGAGTAATGAAGAATGACATGCACACAATGAAAAGTGATGCTATTAAGAAAATAGGATGAAGCAGGAGGCTAAGGTTACTTGGAACAAATTAAGATGTGGAGAAGTTGACATAAAATTGCTAATTATATTAAGGGTTATGCAGTTGATTAGACATGATGATGAAGGGTTGTTTAGCATCCAATTTTATGTATTATTTAAGCAATATTTAGCTTAAATCTTGCCANGGCTAAGAGTTTTTTGATTTGTTAAAAAAAGGGATGTAGTGTAAAAGTAATGTAGCGAAAAAGAAAATGTACTACATTGAAAAATAAATATTGTTGTTTGGATGAATAAAATATGAACACATGAATATTAATTTTTAGGTTTGGGTGAGTATACTGCAAATGCAGTATAAAATAAATTAGGGTGGCAGGTGGCAAGCTGCCGTTTACTGGAAATGATGGGAGTTCTGTGGAGGCAGCATTCACCCAAATCTAATGCATTCAAAATACGTTGAAATTGAGCTAAAAAAGAAATTTCAAAAGTATTAAAATTTTACACTGCATTTGTTTTTCTTCCAATCANCGGCAAGCTGCCGTTTACTGGAGATGATGGGAGTTCTGTTGAGGCAGCATTCACCCAAATCTAATGCATTCAAAATATGTTGAAATTGAGCTAAAAAAGAAATTTCAAAAGTATTAAAATTTTACACTGCATTTGTTTTTCTTCCAATCAAACATTATGATTTTCAAAACCCCTACCTACCAAACTACCCCTAAATTTCCCAATGATTGAAAAGCTTGAAATTACATGTTGCATTTATTGCCTTTATCTATACGTACAAACATACATGCATATGTATGTATCGGTATGTATATCTAGATATATGTATGTATGTATGTATATCTGGATATATGTATGTCTGTGTGTGTGTGTGTGTGTGTTTGTGTGTGTGTGTGGATAGATAGATAGATAGGGCACGCACGTGCGCGCATTACATGTAACAATAGAAAGTAGAATTTGAAGTGAAATTACCCTGAGTCCATCTTCATGTGATGTGCATTGAAGAAAAACACAGTCGAAGGAATTAGTACAATATCAAAATATTTGGCATAAACTTGAACCTCCTCAGCATCAATAGCTACTAAAGCTATAATTGCAAATTTACTAATCTCTTGAGAAGACTTTGCGAGCTGTTCAAAGAATGGGACAGAAAGAAAAAAATTAAGAAAAGAAGGCAGAAAGAAATAGGAAAGTACAGTAAACAAGGAAGCCCTCACACCAAAATAAAACCAAAAAATTTTAAGTGCCAACCAAGAATGGAAAACAAGCAAGAAAGACAAAAGTTGATCAGAACACTTTTATCCTGATATATAATGTGGCAATGGCAGGTCAAATTTTGCATAAACTTCATTATTCTGAATATTATTTAATCCAATTATTCTCTTTGCAAAAATAAATTTAGAAAATCTGACCTCAAATAGTTTGGATAAGGCTAATGATGATGATGATGATGATCAGGACTGACATTCAAAAAATCTAGATAAAAAAACAAGCATTTCATAATGGAAAAGAAGCCAAAGAAACAATGTCTGTTAATAATTCGTCTAAAAAATTTTCCTCCATGCATGCATTACGTTTGTACTTTTTAAGGAAATTAAGATGGCAGAGATCAACACTTTGTTTGCATATGAATTGAAATTGATAAATCCAGTGCAATGTTGAACATGCGTAGATAACTAGCATGATATAACAGATCAAGAGCACAGCATCGACACAAATGTACATGGTGAATGAAGGAAAAAAAAGTGCAGTAAAGCAAAAAAAAATCAAATTTAGTTGCATGAAGGAGCAAAATATGTTAGTGAACTGACGATAGATCGCAAAAAAAAACAGGGACTCTTTCTCTTGCTCGCATCTTAAAATGCTTAAGGTTTCAGTATACTTATC
>JXCR01145972.1:0-17014 GCA_002079205.1 Phalaenopsis hybrid cultivar
TTGTCATGGCCCCATTTGTCACTATCCTTGGCACCCCAGCCAGTATTAGCACATCGCTGAAACATAAAGTTTATAAAAGTAAATTAACATCGATGATACATAGAGATGGATATACATGCTTAACAAGCCAAATAGAAAACAGTCAAAAAGTTTGCAATGAGAACTTTGAGATCAAATCACATCAGCTTTTAAGCGTTTACTGAATTATAACATCGGTTGCCAAAGATTATAAATAATCTTGGTAAGTCGGAGCAACTCGTCCAGGGACACACTTATCATCTTCCTATATGGTGTTATCGAACTCCGTCCAGCCCACCATCATCTACATCCTCCAACGCAAACCGCAGCATCTCTTCCAACTTATCCAACTATGATGTTGCGCCATTGAATAGCCAATTAACTGCGATCTTCTACAAAAAAAAATGGCATAGGCTTCCTGGCTATTGGGGTCTCTTCATGGAATTGACAGCCACACACTGAATCTCGTCTGTTAATGAGCCTCACTTGCTTATGAGATAGTTGGTGGTATTAGTTATCCTTAAATTCTTATAAAGAAATAATAGCTATAATTTCTCATATGACAAGAAGAAAACGAAATTAAAACTTGGATATTTAAGAGATGAGCACAAGCATTTAGATTTTCTTGTATCTTTTGGCCTTGGGTTTGAAATTACTTGTCATACTTACCCTAGTTCATTCAAAACTTTATTCAAATTTTGGGGATAGGTGAGAATATAGTAAAGGTAATACAACAATATATGGATATGCATAATTTATTTTGCAATCAAGGAAACATTTTACTATTCTCATTTATGAAAGGAGATGCTGTTTTTCTATTGTTTGATTAGCTTGCTTGATTTTGTCGAGTCATTCAAAATTACTAAAAATGAAAGAGAAAAAAAGTTATTAGATAATCATGATAAGAGGTCCACTCATGTTTGATTTAAGTGTTGTGACATTGTTTTATGGTTAAATTGGGGAATGTACTAAATAAATACGGCATTAGTCATGTTAGATAAAATTTTGCATAATTTATTTATTCATTATTATCGTAAAGCTTAATACAGTGCATGAACTTCTCACAAATGTGGGTTTGGAAGGAGCTGATGTACATATATTAATGGAGGAAGACTTGCTACTCCTCAAAGTCCCCTTATCATATTCTTCGTTCATTTAAATTATAATATTTCCCCTCCATTAAATTTCTATGAAGCTTTATGCTATATTGGAGAGAGGTTGTATAATTTCTTTGATTTAAGCTTGTGGCCTATATATTATCATGCAGGCTATTTAACAATTATTCTATGGCTCAACCTACACGGATTCCATAGTGTTATAACAATGGATAATGTATAGGCGGACAAGTAAAATGTGAAATAAGCACGATTTGCATCTAGATTTAACTCTATAATTTATATCTTCATCCATAAATACAAAAGTACTTTTGTGGTTTGTATGTAAATACCCCTTTAATTTTTTTGCTAGATGTCCTTTGCTTAAATTTTTGAACTCACGTTTTTTATATTTCATTCTTGTGATCTTTTCTCTTTTTTTTATTGTTCAAAAAATTTTGAAGAATATTAATTATTATCAATTACCATTTGAAATCATATATCAAACTGATAGACACATTAGCAAATGGGCAACACAAATAACGGTGCATCATTGAGACTAATTAAAAATCCTATCAAGAGGGATGTTTTCACGTCCATGGCACCTGAAGAAGGGTTCATTACTGGCACTTCTACGAAAATCGCTATGTCTGATTAATTCTGCTTCTATGTGTTTTGAGTGGAGTACACTTGATATTTTAATATAACTACTACTTCTAACATGATTTTTTTTTTGCAGAAGGTCTAATCGTGATGTATTTTCATTTTATGATATATTTTGACATAACAATTACTTTTGATGTTAGCACTTGTGACATGTCATCTCATTTAATACGTTCAATTTTTCTTCTACATGTGTTAACTTGTGATATCTTTTGATGTTAGGAGTAGTGATATTTTCTGTTGTGCTTTTTATACTTGGGATGCATTTAGTTGCTATAATTGTGTATTTTGGTATGATTCACTAACACTTGTGTGATTATATTCCCAAATATAACATGTGATATATCTTTTGTATAACAATGTTCATGACTTTTACACCTACGAATCCCAAAGATAAAGTAGGTAGAGAGAATTGCAAGAAAATTATTACAACAATTGTATGTGTGTTGACTGTTACTATGAATCATACAACTCTTGCACTCCATGTATGAAGTCGACATCTGCTTGGGCGTCATCTAAGGAGATTTTATATCAAGTATCGTATGAGTCAAACAATCTTTATTAATCTTTTGAATGAACTGTACAATGGTCATGATCTTCGTGGCTCTTCTATAATGATGTCAAAAGAGGTATTGGCTATAACACTATATTTTATCGCATAATGAATCGATAAAGACAACTTATGAGAGATTTCAACACTCATTTGAAACCATCAATAGATATCTCTATTGGTTTGAATCACTTGATATATATATATATATGCTTCTGAAATTATTAAAGACTGAAGATCCAACTTTCCGCAATATTTCTAGAGAAATATCATGCGATAATCGCTATATGTCATACGTCAAGGTGTATTGAAATTATTTTTATTTTCTTCAAAAATAAAATTAACTTTCAAATTTATACTGATTATTATTTGATATAGTATTGTATTGGTGTTATTGATGGGACACAAATTCAAGCGCGTGTCAATTACTGATAAGGTTGCATACATTGAAGATTGTGGTTCATCTACGCAAAATGCAATGCTTGTATGCAACTCTAATATTTTTTACTTTTGTCATGGCTGGTTGGGAAAACAGTGCTCACGTTAGTCAATATTTAAGTTTGCAACACGATTTCTTATGCGTAACTTTCTCTTGTCTCCTCCAGGTTGGATAACTATTTCTTAGACCTTATATTAACTTTTCATAGAGTAAATCATGGTTGACTATTCTAACAAAAAAGTACTATTTAGTGGATATTGGATATCTATTACAACAGAGATTTCTAAAATCATTTTTTAGCACAAGTTATCACATTCCGGACTTCGAAAGGGTTACCCAAGTAGAGCAGGAAAGAAGAGAAATGTTTAATAAACGACACTCCTCATTAAAGGGTGTGACTAAGAGGCCTCGGAGTTTAGAAGAAAAAATAAGTTATTTTATGAGTTATTTCAACATATTCTTTCGAAAAACAGGTTAAAATTGTCGCGGCAATAATAACACTTCATAATTATATATATCATCTTTCATATTTTGATGTTGACTTCGATAATAACACTTCATAATTATATATATCATCTTTCATATTTTGATGTTGACTTCGCAAGTGTAGATAATGAATCAATGCCTTCGGAAGCATATGAATATTGCTTGGGCGAATCGACAATGGATATTGATGATATTATCAACCCCTGCGTAGGTGATCGAGAATGTGCTAATGAAATAGCTGAGTTACAAGAGCATATAACTGATGCTTTAGTTAATGCTTGATTTAATATTTATATGATTGATTTTATTAGCAGGAGTTGTGTAATACAAGTGACGAATGGCTAAAGTGCAACTGTGTTAATTTTCTTGATAGAACTACTCATGTTACAGTTTATTGATGCTTCAAGAATTGCTAAAAAAAATTATAATTGATTGTAGATTTATTGCATTTCAGATGAATGAATCAAATACGTAAGTTTGCTTTTAATGATGCAATTGGACCTTCTAAATTTGTTCTTCTATTTGTATTGAATTTAGCATTAAAAGTGAGAAAACAATGATGATAATCTGAATGCATTGTTCTATTGAGTTTCTATTCCATTTGTCATGGAAAAAGGCAATGTAGTCTTTGCCTCAAAAGGCTGCACATACAAAAATATGGTTAAAAATTTTCAAAATTAAAATGGATCACTGTCCATTTTGAAGATGGAGATATCATATCAATATTACCCCAATTCATTGGCATAAATGCCCCAATGTCACCTCAATACCACCCCAATATCACCTCAATATCACCCCAATAATATATTCTTCCAAAACCCACAATACCACATCAATGTCACCTCAATACCACCTCAATAATATCTTGGCACAAAACCATTAATATCACATCAATATCATATCAATACCACATCAATATTATCATAACACCACTCAACTATCACACTAATAACATGTCAATATTATCATATTTTATAAATACATTGAAAATGTGGTGTGTATGTAAATGCTCCATATTTTATAAATACATTGAACATGTGGTGTGTATGTAAATGCTCCTTTAGGTTCTCATGGTGCATTTTGTTGAATTTCTTTTGGTCTAACACATTTTTTTAATTTCAAGGCGAAGCTAACTCTCATTGGAGAAATTTGTTTTTGGCACTTAATTGGGGAATTTTGGAAGGATTGAAACATGTATTTTACTTTTTTATACTTTATATGGTTGCATTCTTTATGTAGTATAAAAGATTTGGATGGTATCACCGTAAAAAATTAGAGTTTTTGTTAGATAATAAATGCAAATGACTTCAGTGGTATCTTTATAAATATCATTCTTTATTAAAATTCTGCATCTCATTTTCTTTTTACCTATTCACTTTTTCTTTATCAATATTTGTGTTAATCAATAATGTACGGGATTATATTATCGAAAATGAGCTCAAATGATTCCACAAGCTACAAGTGGACAAAATATTGACCAGTATTATGTGATTGAAACTTGTTATGTGTTATTTCCACGACCCATAAAAGTGACAATATTGGACAAAAAATTATAGATCTCAAAAAAATTTAACGAACATATATTACAAAATTTTTCAATGATGGATTACCCGAGCGATGCAATAATGGAGCAAGGTAATGAAAAGATAAATTAATATGATGATATGATAAAAGTATGATCTCAAAGAATTGAAATTTCTTCTGAAGACCTTGCACTTGTTTAATTTTGTAATCATAGCACTTATGTTATTGTTGTTAACGTTGTATTTGTTTAGATAATGTTGATATATTTTGGAGGACAAACTGCACTACTTTAAGTTTTTTTGGTAAGCAAGCTCGTTTGTTTGGCTGAGATGAAGCTTATGTTGAATTAATTATGTTTAATTAATTTTTTTATGATTATTTTGAAGGCGGCAAATTCGGTTAATGTCCCCTTCAATTTTCTTATATTATTGTGAGTAAAAATAACTTGATGAATTATTATTGGATTTATTCACAAGAAGCACTCTCAGAACTGCGTTTTTCAAACAGAACTGTGTGCATATACTGAAGAATATTACAGTCATTAGTCCACAAGCAGCACATTCACGTTGTGTTTTTCAAGCAAACTAACTGTTACTGAAATATCAGTTTCTGAACAATAAATTTTTCAACAACAGTTTTTATACAACCACAGCCGAAACAAACACACCCTAAATCAGCACGGCTCATAGTAGTTTGATTTATTTCTGAATGAATTGAATTGTGCATATTTTAAACCAATCATTGTTTGACATCTAATGTAGTCGTATGACTACTACACTGATACAGTTGATCTAAAACAGTTGATCGGATATTTTATTCAGAACATTATGAAGTTATTTGGAATCAATTTATGTTATTATTTTAAAAATAAAATAAATAAATAAATATTTGTTTATTTTTTCTTATTATTATTTTATTTTAGAAAAGATTTGCATTTATTTTAAAAACATAAAAACAAGTAAATTTATATTTAAAACATATTTCCAGACCCTACCAAACCCACCCCAATCATGATATCTTCTTTCGAATAACCCTACTTTCTAATATTCATCTCCCCCCACTTACCCTTTCCAGGGAGGCCAACACCAACAAGCGATGATGTAGACGCTGAACGAATGTCAAGGAAGGCTTTGAACTAGACGTCAATATCTAGAAGAGAAAACCAAGAGGCGGTGATTGAACTCAAGGAGTACAAAGGTGATTTGGAAGCTATGGTCATGAGATTTATGTTTCCTCAAGTTGAAAATTAAACACATATTATGTTTTTTTTTTATTTAAGTGGAACACATCAAAACTCTCTCTCTCTCTCTTCCATATACAACTTATTTCTTATAATGCATGTAAATGAGAAAACGATGTTAATTAAGATGATGAAGACATTTAACAGCACATTACTATTTCTCTCATCGGATCCACAGCTTACAAAGTTTTACAATTAAAGATATTAAATAAGGGATTCTTTGGAATTAATTTTTAACTTTTTTGTTTTTTTATCCTTTGTTTTTTAAAATATGTTTTTTCACTCTATTTTTAATATAATTTTAATTTTTGTTTCTAAAAAAACATTTTTTTTAAGATGCTCAATTTAAGTATTGTGAGTGTTTTCAAAAACAATCATATCTTAATCAAACACACCAAACATCTTTTGTAAATTGAACATATACTATTTTAGCTTTTCTCTATTTAAACGGAACTCATCAAAACTCACTCTCTCTCTCTCAACATATTACTTCTTGTATTGCATGTTTATGAGAAGACGTTAATTAAGGAGACGAAAATTTAACAACGCATTACTATTATTCTATCATGTTCCACAGTTTAAAAAGATTTATAAATAAAAATAATAATTAAAGGCTTCTTTGAGATCAATTTTAACTTTTGTTTTATTTTCATTTTTTTCATTGTTTTTAAAAACATTTTTTTAATATTTTTTTAATATATTCTTAATTTTTGTTGCTAAAAATATCTAAACATGTGTTTTAAAATACTCAAAAAAAAAAAAAAAAACCTTTAGGNCAAAAAAAAAAAAAAAAAACCTTTAGGTGTTGAGTTTTTTTCAACAAAAAAATCATACCTTAATCAAACAAATCAAACATACTTTGTTTTAAATCAAAACAAACAGCAACAACAACAGTAAACCTTTATCCCACTAAGTGAGGTCGGCTACATGAATCCTTTTTCTCCATTGTGTCCTATTGAGTATCAAATTTTCATTTAATAAATTAGGATAAATTTTTATACAATATGCCCAAACCTTTCTAGATCTACCTCTGTCTTTCTTAACATAAGTCGAATCTCAAACATCTACTCTCCCAATCAAATCATAAGATTGTCGACGTTTAATGTGACCAAACCATCTAAGACGACTCTCTCTAATTTTGTCCTCTACTGGAGCTACACCAACCCTATCACGGATATATTCATTTCACATTTTGTCTCTAAGTGTAAAGCCCTCCCACCTAATCATCTCATCTCGGCAACACTTAACTTATTATTATGCTTCTCTTTTAAAGGCCCACATTCATACTAAGCATTCTCATCTCGGCAACACTTAACTTAGTTTTATGCTTCTCTTTTAAAGGCCAATATTCAGGACCATAGAGCATTGTAGGTATCACCACCATCTATAGAATTTTCCTTTCAGCCTAAGAGGCACTTTTCTATCATACGATAGGCCCGAAGCATTCCTCCAGTTCAACCACCAACTTGAATTCTACTAATAACATCTGCATCCATATCGCCAACACTTTGAAAAATAGACCCAAGATATCTAAAGCGTTCACACCATTCAATAATTAAATCACCCATACACTAGAGCTATTGTTACTAAAATTACATTCCACGTATTAAATTATAGTTCAACTCAAACGAAATCCTTTAAACTCCAATGTAGACCTCCATAATACAAGTTTTTACTGAGCTTTTTCTCTAGTCTTATCCATGAAAAGGATAGCATCAGCAAAAAGCATACACCAAGGTACATCCTCCGATAAATGTCCAATAAGAGCATTCATAACTAAGGCAAAAAGATATAGGCCGATCCCTGATGTAATCCAACTTAAATAGCAAAATATTTGGTCAATCCTTATGTTTGAACACAAGTAACAGCTCTAGCATACTTATCTTTAATGACTTGAATATGTCATAACAACACATTTCTTCTTTAGAACTCTCCAAAGGATCTCTTGGAAACTTATCGTAAACTTTTTCTAAATCAATAAAAAGCATATGCAGATCCTCCTTATTCTCTCTGAACTTCTTCATCAAACTTCTCAATAAATGTATAACTTCCATAGTAGACCTATCCGGCATGGATCCAATTGATTATGAGAAATCTTTATAATACGTCTTAACATATGTTCAATTCCCCTCTCCCATAATTTTAAAGTATGGCACTTCAACTTAACTCTATAATTTACACATTCCTGTGCATCCCATTTATTCCTAAAAATGGGGACCAAAATAGTCTCCCTCACCCCTCAAGCATCTTTTTAGTTTTTGAAATAATTTAAAGAGTTTAGTAAGCCAAGAAACTCTCAAATTTCTTATATATTTCCACACTTCAATTGAGAGTTTATCGGGCTTTCCACCCTTGATTCTCTTTAAAGCCTCCTCTACTTCTTTTTTACTAACTCCTTTTTAATAATGTGACGATAAAAAAGAAAAATTTTATTATTATTATTAATGATCTTAAGATCACTAAGTTGGATCGTATTTTCAGAAACTTCAGCAAAAAGTTCATCAAAATAACTCACCCACCTATGTTGAATATCTTTTTATAAGAAAAACACTTTTTTGATTTTCATCATTAATACACTTTATTTAGCTAAATAGTTACTTTACTTTTCTCTTTGTTTGGCTAGTTTATACATATATTTTTCATCCTCTTTAGTATCTAATTTATTATAAAAATCACTAAAAAAATTTTTAAACCTCAAATAGTTTCTCTTAGACTCCCTATGGATCATTCATATCTTTCTCAATTCTCTAAACTTTTACATTTAAACCAAATTTTAACGTCTTACAATCTATCTTTTCTTACACAATATTGTTCCACCACCAACTGTTTTTATTCATAGAAATTGTTTCTTTTGATTATCCGTCATTTGCCACTTATTTGACAGTGTTTGTTACTTTATCCTAATTTGAATTTACTTTCATAAATAATCCAAATCTTGAAATCATGAGGTTTACTCATAAAAACGAATTTTATTTGTCTTTTAGGAGACCTCATTTAATTCTAAGACAATGATTCCTAATATTCTTTATTTTTATAACTTTTCATCTTAAAATCTATAACTAATAACTGATGTTGATTAAATCCTCATTTGGAATAACCTTATAATCTTTACATTATCGACAATCTCTTCTTACCATAAGAAAATAATCAATTTGAGTTTTAATACATATATCTTTATAAGTAATAAAATGCTCACCTCTTTTATTGAATAAAGTATTAGCAATAACAAAATCATATGCTAAAACAAAATCAAATATGGTGGCTATATCTTCTTCATTAATCACTCCAAAACTGTAGTCATCATGAATAATTCTAAAATCTTCTACCACTCTACCAACATGTTCATTTAAATCTCCAACAATAAAAATTCTTTCTTCAAGAGGTATCATTTGTATTAAATCTTTTAGGTCAATCCAAAATTTTTCTTTAGAACCTATATCTAAACCTACTTGACGAATATATGCACTTAAAATATTAAAAATCATGCTATCAACGATAATCTTAAGGACAATTATTTTATCTCCAATTCTATTATTTTTTACAACATTATCTTTCAAACTCTTATCAATAATTACACCAACACCCTTTCTAGTGCGTTTCTAACTTGTTATTTTATCTATTATATTAATTTTTACAACATTATCTTTCAAACCCTTATCAATAATTATACCTACACCCTTTACCTGAATACCAAATTTTAAAACCAAAATTATTAATCACCTCAGTCTTTTCTCCAACACATTTAGTTTCTTAAATACATAAGATATTTATCTGTCTATGAATCATAATATCAACTAATTTCAAATTTATGAGAGAGTACCGATATTTGAAGATTTTATCATAATATTTGCTTCAAGAACTGACTTATTTACCTGCATCCGTCCATAATGTGGGAACACATGCTTATTTAACACTACAGCCGAGCGTCGGTGTCGTGACACTTGCACACTTTTCACTGTATTCAAGTAATACAGAGCATTGCTTCTAAGGGACATCCTACCAATTACACAATGATCAAAAGAATTCGAGTTATGATTTTTCGACAAATTTTACGTTGGTTGTCGACTACCTAAAGCAACCCTCCAATTTCCACATCTAATGCTTGAGATCCAGCAATAATAGTGTATTTTTTTCTTGTTCAAAATAAAAATAAAAAATAAACAAAATAAAATTAAAATAAAAGATAAAAGTGATACCAAAAAGCCCATAAAGAGATCAAGACAATTAATAGCACATTACTATTTCTCTATTATGTTTGACCGTTTATGAAATTTTATAATTAAAAATTTAATTGATTTCAAATAGATGAAATAAATAAATATGTGTCGTCACATACAAAATTAATAGTATTAAAGTATTCACATTCAATTATTTATGTTATATCTTTGTGTTCTATCCATCCAATTTTTTTAATGAACATATCTAAAAAACATGAACAATAATTTTATACCAGACCTAATTATTGCTCAAATGATTTTATTTCCTCATTAGAAATATTATCATATATAAAAAATATAAATCATATGATTTAAATAGCTAATGAGCTAAAATAATTTTTATAAGTACAAGCATAAAAAAAAATTGGAAAATAAAGTAAAAAATTTTAAAAAAAATTGTTATTTTAGTTTTAAAAACAAAAAATTTATAAGGATATCAAACAAGCCTTTATTTTATGTTAAAACAAAAAAAAATTAAAACAAATAACCAAAATAAAAATAGAAAATGAATAACAGAAAGCTATACCAAACTGCCCCAACATAATAATAACAAGAATAATGCNAAAAAAAAATTGTTATTTTAGTTTTAAAAATAAAAAATTTATAAGGATATCAAACAAGTCTTTATTTTATGTTAAAACAAATAACCCAAATAAAAATAGAAAATGAATAACAGAAAGCTATACCAAACTGCCCCAACATAATAATAACAAGAATAATGCTCTATCCAAATGAAAGCATCACAGCGATGTGGTCCATCTTCAGCCCACTATATTATAGTTTTGGTGCAAATACTCTAGCAAAATTATTATGAAAAAGAAATACAATGTAGAAGTAACGCAAACTTATATTTAAAAGTAAATGCACTTCGTTTGGATGAGTAGACCACAAAAGTATGATGTAATGATTTTGTGTTTGTATTCAAGAAACTAAATGGGTTGGAAAAAAAGTTAAGGAGATTGATAATTTAGGTTTTAAACTTTGATATTCCGGTACAAGTCGCACTACAAATGGAGTAGGTATAATTATAGATAAGAGTTTGAAAGATAATGTTGTAAAAATTTTGATAGGGTTGGAGATAGAACTATAGCTATTAAAAGTATTATTGATACTAAGATTTTTAATATTATAAGTGTTTATGCTCCTCAAGTAAGTTTAGATATAGGGTCTAAAGATNCATGATGTAATGGTTTTGTGTTTGTATTCAAAAAACTAAATGAGTTGGAAAAAAAGTTAAGAAGATTGATAATTTAGGTTTTAAACTTTGATATTCCGGTACAAGTCGCACTACAAATGGTCCGGTACAAGTCGCACTACAAATGGTGTAGGTATAATTATAGATAAGAGTTTGAAAGATAATGTTGTAAAAATTTTAATAGGGTTGGAGATAGAACTATAGCTCTTAAAATTATTATTGATACTAAGATTTTTAATATCATAAGTGTTTATGCTCCTCAAGTAAGTTTAGATATAGGGTCTAAAGATAAATTATGGAATGACTTAAAAGACTTAATACAAATGATACCTCTTGAAGAAAGAATTTTTATTGAAGGCGATTTAAATGGAAATGTTGTTAGAGTGATAGAAGGTTTCAGAAATATTCATGGTGGCTAGGCTTTGGAGTGACTACTGAAGAAAGTAGAGTTATTTTAAATTTTGTTTTAGCGTGTGATTTTGTTATTACTAATATTTTATTCAAAAAAAAAATGTGAGCATTCTATTACTTACAAAAATGGATCTAATAGAACACAAATTGATTATTTTCTTATGAGAAGAAGAGATCGTCGTGATTGTAAGGTCATTCCAAGTAAGGATTTAAGTACCCAACATCGATTATTAGTTTTAGATTTTAAGATGAAGTATTGTAAAATAAAGAATATTATGAATCATCATCGTAGAATTAGATGGAAGAACCTAAAAGCCAAATAAAATTATTATTATGGGTAAAATTCAAGATTTTAAAATTTGGGATGTTCATAAAGAAGCAAATGCTATATGAGATAAAGTTACAAACACTATTAAACAAGTAGTAAAAGTTGTACTTGGAGAATCGAAAAAAAAATATTCTATAAATAAAAATAATTGGTGGTGGAATAATAATGTGCAAGAAATGATAAAATATAATAAGAGAGAACTGGGAAAAATATCAAACGGCTCAAAGGGAGTCTAAAAGAACATTTTGTGACGCTAAAAATTTTGTTTTTAGTGATCTTTATAATAGATTAGATATTAAGAAAGATGAAAAATATATGTATAAACTAGCCAAACAAAAAGAAAAGAAAAGTAAAGATTTAACTCAAGTAAAGTGTATTAAAGATGCAAATCAAAAAGTGCTTTTCTTAAAAAAAGATATTCAACATAAGTGGGTGAACTACTTTGATAAACTTTTTAATGATGTTTCTGAAAATACGATCGACCTTAGTGATCTTAATATCATTAATAATAATAAAATGTTTCATTTTTACCGTCGAATTAGTAAAAAAGAAGTTGAGACTTTAAAGAAAACCAATGGTCGAAAGTCTGTAGGACCTGATGATATCCCAATTGAAGTGTGAAAATATTTAGGAGATTTGAGTGTTTCTTGGTTTGCTAAACCCTTTAATATTATTTTAAAAACTAAAAAGATGTCTGAGGAGTAGAGGAGTATTTTGGTCCCCATTTTTAAGAATAAAGGAGATGCATAAGAGTGTGCAAATTATAGAAGAATTAAGTTGATGTGTCATACTTTAAGATTATGGGAGAGATTAATTGAACATAGGTTAAGATGTATTACTAAGATTTCTCATAATCAATTTGGATTTATGTCGGGCAGGTCTACTATGGAAGCTATACATTTATTAGAGCTTTGATAGAGAAGTTCAGAGATAATAAAGAGGATCTACAATTGTTTTTTATTGATTTAGAAAAAGCTTACGATAAGGTTCCAAGAGATATTCTTCAGAGAGTTCTTGAGAAGAAAGGTGTTGATATGACTTATATTCAAGTCATTAAAGATACTAGAATTTAGTTGTTAATTGTGTTCGGACTGAAGGAGGAATGACCAAATATTTTCTTATTTCTATTGGATTACATCAGGGATCGACTTTAAGTCCATTTACAAGAGGATGTACCTTGGTATATGCTTTATTTATCATTCACTCCTAAATACAGACTTATTGTAGCATTAACTCAGAGATCTAAAGCAGAAAATTTATATCAAATATGGATTGAAAAAAAGAAATTTGACTAACTAATATTTGAGTTTATCATTGCTCAGAACATTTATTTGTATACAGTCACTGGAAGCAACCAACTCATGTATAAAATAAGTGTAAGCATTCTCAATAAAAATAATATGGCAGCCAGTCGAGAAGTAGAAGAATTATTTTGTCCAAAATTATAAAAGGAGAAAATACATAAATGTATGTATTGTTAAAAATGTGATACTCTACAAGGAATAAGAGATAAGCCTGAGGCAAAAAATAGTGGAATGTAAAGGAGCTAGCTTTAAAGCAAAGAAAAGCAAAACAATTATCAGAAAGAAATCTTACCGTACAAGCACTTCGCTAAAAGAAATACAATTATTCTCCACCTTCATGTTTTTGTGCTTTCTGGAAGAATAAAGCTAAATGTTTCAAGTGTTGCACAATAATCTGACTAAATAATAAAATATCATCTATATAGATAAGGTAGAACTGGGATAACTCAGCGATGCGTTTTTAAAACCAAAAGACAACGTTTCATTAGTAGTGACTTTGACGAGTACTAAAATGTATAAATTATCTACTACTTAGATGCATCATAATTTATCTAAAACCAGATTCACAATAAATTTAGAAAACCATTTAACAGTTTCGATATGATTTATTAATACTTCTTTATTTTGTAAGAATAATCATCAAATTTTGTGATTATTATTAAGTTTTTTATAGTTAATAACCATACGCGTTTTTCCTCTAGCTTGTTCGGCATGATTTTGAACTACAAAAGTAGGACTACTATGTGGACTAGTATTTGCTTCATTTAATTTGAAGTTCAGTAATAATAAGAGAAGGATTAATTGATTAAATATTTGCTACAAGTTCGTCTTATTCCAAAACTGTAAAATATTTTCAGAAAAGGAAGGCGTATACAAAGAGGACACAAAAGCACGTAGTTCAATAAGTTTAGTTCAGTAAATTTATAAAGTTTTGGGGAAAATGATGTATATGTATGTAAGTGAAGACTGAATGAATGAAGAAAAGTAATTTTGGTTAAATGATCAAAAGCAGAATCACCACGTTGGTTTCAAAAAATTGAGGCCGTAGAATGAAAGGTAGGCGTGCAGATTAAGGGACAAAGTAGGTGATGTATTCGGTGTCGGGGATTGGGTTAATGAGAGGAAGGTTTTGAAGTTATTTCCTAGGATTAAATCAGGGTCATCATCGGATAGACACCATAATTTAAGTATTTTAATAATAGCAGATTGAGAAATTATTAACTGATTGATCCAATATTCATTTATAGTGCAAAGACCATTAACAGTTTAAGCAGTAAAGATTGGATATGTAGTGGGATATGATCTAGAAGCATATATTTTTTATAGATAGTCATATCAATACCAATATCACATAAAGCATGTATAGAAAATAGGTTCATATGTAGGAATATATAATTTGATTGCAATGCAGCTATGAAAGCTTGGCATCGCGTGGTAGTATAATGTTATATATATGAATGACGTTATGAGTAAAGGTAATAGTATGTTGGAGAAAATTCATTCATACCTAAATTCGATTAGAATTTTTGTCATCAATTAAGAATAAATATTGGAAATAAATTCGTTGATTGGTGATATCCCGGAAACCAAAAAGTAGATAGGCTTCATGAGTACAAAAGTGCTTTTGTCCAAGATATGCTTGATATATATGTGGACTAACTTTGTTGGAACTAAGTCT
The DNA here is from genome assembly GCA_002079205.1 of Phalaenopsis hybrid cultivar. Classification (NCBI taxonomy): domain Eukaryota; kingdom Viridiplantae; phylum Streptophyta; class Magnoliopsida; order Asparagales; family Orchidaceae; genus Phalaenopsis; species Phalaenopsis hybrid cultivar. The sequence continues at coordinate 15,148 of JXCR01145972.1, forward strand.
CGATCTATATGTGAACGGTATGCACTTGTATCTAATGAAATCATGCATCATTTTTCCGATCTGACATAATATCAAGCAACAAATAATTGATTATTGCTATATTATTAAGGCTAGTAGATGGTCGAGAAAGAAAGATAAACTAACTTTTTTCTAGTGAACGTCGAGGTTGTATAGCAAGTGAATTACAATTTTCAATGAAGCTGTCGTGGATGTAGTTGGCTCCCGTAATTTCTACTTTCATTGAAGCTAAGTCGCAGATGCTTTTTAAATTCTATTTCTTCTTTTAATTGAAATTTATAAAAAGAACAATTAGATCTATATAATCATGAAGGTGTGCAGAGACATTTAATATGTTTATAAGATTCATATGTATTAGCCTGTTGATCATCAGACTATGATACAATTTTAGGGGCCTTCATTCTCTCTTGAAATTTTATATCAGATAGTTTCATTTTTTTCTATTTGTTCAACTATTTTTATAATATTCTTTTTTTAAATTTTTAATTTCTATTGCTAATCCGTTCATATTATCTTCCATGTCTAAATGGTTCTCACTCTTTTGTCCATTGTATATTATAAAGGTGTAAGGGTCCATCATGCTTCCTAACATAAGCTTATCTTAATATTATCATACCCTGACTCTAGCTTTTTTGTGGTTTGACCTCAACATCTTCGGTTCATATCATATTTTTCTCTGTGATTTTCTAGATAAAAAATAGGCTCAACAAATGATCAACAACAGATCATCAACAAACCATAACTCTATATAATTACTTCAGAGATGCGAAACACAGCTTTCGGTTGTTTCCTACATTAAGCGTGGCTAGTAGAGATAAAAGCAAAATAACATAATATTATTATTAACAAACGATAGAAATAAAACATAAAGACATAATATGATTTATAGTATACTTACAGACATCGGAGAGAGAAAAGTTTATTTAGGCGTCAAGGCTAGCACACATACTTAGATTACAGGAAAAGGTAGGAAGAAACAAGAGAATTCGCTAAATTTTTCTCTGCCTCTAAACACAAAGAAGACAGCATTATATAGAATTTGAATCCATCTGTAGTCTTCATGGCTAACATTATCTTTAATAATTCACTTTTGCAACGTGACATTTGATTTACCATAGATTTTTAAAAAATTGAGTTGGAGGAAAATAATTATATTTCTTTTAGTTAAGTGTTTGTACGGTAATATATTCATTCCTGATAATTGTTCTGTTTTTCTTTGCTTTAAAGCTAGCTCCTTTACATTCCATTATTTTTTGCCTCAAGCTTATATTGTATTCCTTGTAGAGTATCACATTTTTTACAATACATACATTTATGTATTTTCTCCTATCTATAATTTTGGAGAAAATAATTCTTTTACTTCTAACTGGCTGCCACAGTATCTTTACTGAGAATGGTTACTCATTTTTTATAAATAATTTCAGGTTTTTTGTGTGTTGGTTGTTTTCAGTGAGTGCATACAAATAAATATTATGAACAATGATAAACAAAATATTAGTTAGAACTATTTTTTTTTTGTTTCAATCCATATTTGATATAAATCTTCTACTTTAGATCTCTACGTTAATGCTTCAGCAGGTCTGTATTTAAAAGTGAATGGTTTACTGCTAATTTCAAGCTGTATTAATGAAATAATTCCTTCGCGTATTTCAAGATATGTCTGATATATATATATATATATATATTCCGGTGTTTGATGACCATATAGAATGTTTCCAATGCATCAATGACTGATTTTAGTAATTCTTATAAAATATTTTCTTCTAAATAAATCATGTGTAACAGTCCGCAGTTATATAATTCTATAATAATTCTTATATCCGCATTTCCATATATATATATATATATA
>JXCR01145972.1:19703-52837 GCA_002079205.1 Phalaenopsis hybrid cultivar
AATGTAATATGTAATTGCTACAACAAAATAATAATAAGAAAACTTCACTTCATCATGTCAAAATTCTCAGAACTGAAGCTAAAATAATTATATTTAAAACCCAATAAGCTGCAAAAAATCTAAAAATAAGGTTTCAAATATAAAATAACGGAATCAAGATCATATTATGTCAACCAAGGCCTAGTGCTACAGAAATCTTTGGGGTTAACTCATGCACTACTGCGATTCAGCTTTAACTTTATCATAGCGTTGCTTACTCCAGAACTAGGATTTAATTTTGGTAGCCATGAGCCAAGGCATTATACTCCTAATTTTTTCCAGATTAGTTTAAAGCAAGCTCTGATAATCTAAAAAAAGCTTCCTTAAGTTGTTGCGAATCCCAGGACAAAGCTTTAAACATTAAATAATAGGACTAGGATTCCATTCTACCTGTCCAAAGTAAAGGCTTCATGATGCCAAAATCATAAGAGCAGATCTAAACTCCCACTCTTAACGATAATTTCATAAGCTTTCTTCTAGAGATATTGCTTAGAGATCTGCTAATGAGTAGAAAGCTTTAAACCTTACTCCAGTCCGGCTAACTGTCTCCTGCATGGATAGGTAGGATTAACCATAACTATTATCATAGAGCTATAGCTCCAGGTTGGCAAAATTTCTAAGCTTATGAAGGCTTTCTTTACAAAGTATAAATCAGCACACCGCTTCAGCATCTAGTTTTTAAAAGGTTTTATTTCAGAAGATAAGCACATGATTGCCAACAAGAATGTCTTCACAACATGGTTAAGGCCCCCAAATAAACAAAAAACTATAACCCATTAAACCCTAAATATCCACAAGGGCTTGATAAGTTTAACCAAACCTTCCCCAAACAAGCTCCCTAATCTTTAAAGTTAGCATGTCTTCTGAATGTTTGAGTCAAACAGACCCTAGACCAAGAGTACTCTCCAAGAAGAGGGATAATTAAGTTTGACACATTGCACTCATAGAAGTCCTCAAACTCATTTCTAAATAAACCCTTACTAAACATCAAAGAAAATATGGTTAGATTTTTACCTAAATTATATCAGAGAAAAGAAAAACACTTAATCTCACATATGAGAGCACGCGACCTTCATTTGTCTCTTTCGAAGCAAGCCTTAGTCCATAAAAAGGCATCCATAGTCTGGCTTACAAGAGAGGAGTGCAAAATTATTCTTCAATAAAAGTTTCACATAATTGCCCCAAAACCTTACAATACTGACATCACAACATTTCTAATACCCGAAGTAATCGCATTACATGTACTATTCTAAACCCTAAAGCTAATTTTAAGTTGAAGATATACTAGGATACCATTTGGAAAAATGAGAAAAAAATTTCCACACAGCTAGAAGTTATGAACAAAAGAAGTCATCAATAAGAAAATGGTTTAATTACTTTTACTTATCTCCAGAATCATCATTGAGCTCGAAATAATAATTGATACAGCAAGCCCAANGAAATGATTTAAAAGACTTAATACAAATGATACCACTTGAAGAAAGAATTTTTATTGAAGGCGATTTAAATGGAAATGTTGTTAGAGTGGTAGAAGGTTTCATAAATATTCATGGTGGTTAGGCTTTGGAGTGACTACTGAAGAAAGTAGAGTTATTTTAAATTTTGTTTTAGCGTATGATTTTGTTATTACTAATATTTTATTCAAAAAAAAAAGATGAGCATTCTATTACTTATAAAAATGGATCTAATAGAATACAAATTGATTATTTTCTTATGAGAAGAAGAGATCGTCGTGATTGTGAAGATTGTAAGGTCATTCCAAGTAAGGATTTAGGTACCCAACATCGATTATTAGTTTTAAATTTTAAGATAAATAGTTGTAAAATAAAAAATATTATGAATTATCATCGTAGAATTAGATTGAAGAACCTAAAAGACAAATAAAATTATTATTATGGGTAAAATTCAAGATTTTAAAATTTGGGATGTTCGTGAAGAAGCAAATGCTATATGAGATAAAGTTATAAACACTATTAAACAAGTAGTAAAATTTGTACTTGGAGAATAAAAAAAAAATATTTTATAAATAAAAATAATTGGTGGTGGAATAATAATGTGCAAGAAATGATAAAATATAATAAATTATGTTATAAAAAATTAGTTTAAATGTAAACGCTTAGAGAACTGGGAAAAACATGAAACGACTCAAAGGGAATCTAAAATAACATTTTGTGATGCTAAAAATTTTGTTTTTAGTGATCTTTATAATAGATTAGATATTAAGAAAGGTGGAAAATATATGTATAAATTAGCCAAACAAAGAGAAAAGAAAAGTAAAGATTTAACTCAAGTAAAGTATATTGAAGAAGCAAATCAACATAAGTGGGTGAACTACTTTGATAAACTTTTTAATGAAGTTTCTGAAAATACGATCGACCTTAGTGATTTTAATATCTCAAATAATAATAAAACGTTTCACTTTTACCGTCGCATTAGCAAAAAAGAAGTTGAGGCTTTAAATAATAATAATAAAACGTTCCATTTTTACCGTCGAATTAGTAAAAAAGAAGTTGAGGAGACTTTAAAGAAAACTAATGGTCGAAAGTCTGTAGGACCTGATGATATCCCAATTGAAGTATGGAAATATTTAGGAGGTTTGAGTGTTTTTTGGCTTTGCTAAACCCTTTAATATTATTTTAAAAACTAAAAAGATGTCTGAGTAGAGGAGTATTTTGGTCCCCATTTTTAAGAATAAAGGAGATGCACAAGAGTGCAAATTATAGAAGAATTAAGTTGACGTGTCATACTTTAAGATTATGGGAGAGATTAATTGAACATAGGTTAAGACGTATTACTAAGTTTTCTCATAATCAATTTGGATTTATGTCGGGCAGGTCTACTATGGAAGCTATACATTTATTGAGAGCTTTGATGGAGAAGTTCTAAGATAATAAAGATGATCTACATTTGATTTTTATTGATTTAGAAAAAGCTTATGATAAGGTTCCATAAGATATCCTTCGGAGAGTTCTTGAGAAGAAAGGTGTTGATATGACTTATATTCAAGTCATTAANCTTTCCCTTCCTCGGTCTCGAGCCAATCGAGCTCTTCCTCCTCCACGCGAGAGAAAGTTGACTTCGCATGCGTCCTTGCCCGACACTCTTTGCCCGTGGCCTTCCTTCCCGAAGCCGTGCCAGTCTCCTTGAGCTTTGGTTTTCCTTTTCTTGGTAGTTTGACTCTGGAAGCTTGTTCCCTGGTACACTGGAATGGCATTTCTTCTCCTTTTCCCGATGCTTCCCTCGCTGTCACTAGGCTTGCCGCTCGGTCCGAGATGCTTCGGTGGCTTCGCCTTCTGTGAGCAGGGAGCACGTCCATTTTCTCCTTTGGCCCGATTCGAGTGTCGTGGACTGTTGGGTGTGATCTCTTTTCTCTTCTCCTCTCTTCTCTGCATATAAGGATAGTTTCTTTTGATTTTGAGGTTGTTGAAAAAAAAAAAGAATTGCAAGAAAAGAGGAGAGTAGAAATTTTGGCTGTGAGGGAATTGGAAAAGGAATTGTTGTGAGAGCACTTCTTTGAGGTGAATTCTTATGTTGCAGTGCTTTACTTTGGCATTAAAGAGGTACCCTTTTTTCCCCCTCTTCTTCGGTGCTCTGTTTCCTTTCGGTTTTTCCTCTCTGCCGAGCCTTTGAACTTGGTTATGTAGGATGACACAGCATGCTAGTTCATACTACTCTGACATTCACTTCAGGTCCATTTAAAAATGGAAGTGTGAGCATGTTTTAGGATTTATATTTGGATATTTGCTTAAAGCGGTGGAGATATGACACGTTTTCTGTTTATCGCATCACATTTATGTTGGTAGCGATTTGGATAATTAAAGCACGGCTTTAGAACAATTTTACTCCTCTCAGGCATGCTAGAATAGGGAGATTATTGCTTGCCTCATTTCTAAATATATTCTTACTCCTTATTTATACATCTGTTATATGGGAATGACATTTAAGGGGCTAGGAGATATATATTTACTTCTCCCCTTCCCTTCCTCAATGCCTTGCTTACTCACTGTTTTTTTTTTCTTCGTCGAGCCTCTCTTGCTCGGCTCAGTGGATGATACGGCATGCTAGTAAAGTTTGTTTTCTTGTATTTTGAGATATTCGGCATGCTTTACTTTCATGTATTTCAAGATATTCACTTTACAAGCATGTTGTAATTCTATTTGGAGAGGATTTAAATGCATGAGGACATTGCTCTAACTTTCATTGTGACTTAATATTGGAGGTCTTAGCTGCAGCTTGATTTCTGACCCTAACTTGCTCGGTTTTGGGGTTTGGAGTCTTGGTTTTGGCTTAAAATGGCTACAACTTTATTTTTTTTTTTATGAAAATCCGAATTTTAATATTGTCGGCTTTGGCTTTGGTCTTGTTGAGCTCAGTTTGGCTCTAGTTGGGGGCTGGCTTTGGCTTTATTTCTAGTTGGGGACTGGCTTTGGCTTTATTTCTAGTTGGGGATTGGCTTTGGCTTTATTTCTAGTTGGGGATTGGCTTTGGCTTTGGCTTTATTCCTGAAATCTCGTATTTTTTGTAATTCTATTATAGCAGGTAAATCTTCTTTATGGATTTCTCTATTAAGATAAATTTTTTTTAGTAATTCTTTTAGAATGTTATTGTTGTAGACAATTTCACATTCTTATTTTCATATCTGTATTTCAAGTATTTCCAAATAATTGTTCAAGTCTGGCATAAATTTGTCGGCTTCAACAGTTATATCATATATCTTCATATTTTCGGTATTTGAAGTCATACTTATTTACTGCATAAATCATGTATCAGTGTCAACAAGAGCATTTTTCATTCCCTCAATATATTCTATATCAAACGTGCATGCAGAAAAACAACTTTATCATCGTATTAGTCTTTTATTAAGTATAGAGTCTATAACTTTTCCTTTAATAAATGAAATTGTTGTTTTACTATTTGTCCTATTCAAGAACATTTCTTTTAAGAAAATTTCTAATTTTTTTAATTATTTTTTTAATTGCTAGTGACTCTTTTTCATTAATATGATATTTTTGTTATGTCATTGAATACGTACCTGAAGTGTATCTACATAAGAGTTCGGTCACCTTCCGTCGAGCTTTTAAAATTGCTCCCCAAGCTAATTTAGAACTATTAGTTTCTATAATTAAATAATCACCATGTATAGGTAAATATAGTTTTAAAAGATTTCTAAAATAATATTTAATTTGTTACAATTTTTTTTGATCGTTTTCATCCCAAGACCAGACTATATTTTTGTGTAATTTATTTTGTAATGGAGCTCTTAAATATGCAAGATTTTTAATAAATCCTTCAACATAATTAATACAACTTAAAAAATGTTGTAAATCTTTCTGATTAGTAATCTGTTTAAAATAATCAACTTTTGTTAAAGTATGATCTTGTAATTCAATTGCGTCATTATCTATAGTAAGTCCTAAAAATTCAATAATATTAGTGAGAAAAATAATTTTCTTTTTACTTAGAGCAATACCATGCTTTTGTACTTTCTGAGAGAATAAAGTTAAATGTTTTAAGTGTTGCGCAATAGTCTAACAGAATATTAAAATGTCATCTACATAGAAAAGGCAGAATTGGGATAACTCAGCAAAAATAAGATCCAAACGTCGTTGGAATATTTGTGGTGCGTTTTTTAAATCGAAAGGCATAACGTTCCATTGGTGGTGACCCTGAGAAGTACTAAAAGCTATAAATTCTCTATTGTTTGGGTGCATTATAATTTTCCAAAAACCATATTTACAATCTAATTTAGAAAACCATTTGATAGTTTTGATATGATTTATTAATACTTCTTTATTTNTCGTTCATTATATTATGATGTTTGTTGTCATTCATCGGCTATTTCTTTGATATTCTTTGAGAACTTATTTGATGTATTTTGTAATACCTTCGCATATGAATGTATATTATTATTATTTGGAGAGGCAGGTATTTCTTTTTCCTTTATAAGTTTGAGATTCGTGAAATCTCGTATTTTCTGTAATTCTAGTATAGAAGGTAAGTCTTCTTTATGGATTTCTCTATTAAGATAATTTTTTTTAGTAATTCTTTTAGAATGTTATTGTTGTAGACAATTTCACATTCTTATTTTCATATCTGTATTTCAAGTATTTCCAAATAATTGTTCAAATCTGGCATAAACTTGTCGGCTTCAACAGTTATATCATATATTTTCATATTTTCGGTATTTGAAGTCATACTTATTTACTGCATAAATCACGTATCAGTGTCAACAAGAGCATTTTTCATTCCCTCAATATATTCTATATCAAACGTGTATGCAGGAAACCAACTTTATCATCGTATTAGTCTTTTATTAAGTATAGAGTCTATAGCTTTCCCTTTAATAAATGAAATTGTTGTTTTACTATTTGTCCCGTTCAAGAACATTTCTTTTAAGAAAATTTCTAATTTTTTAATTATTTTTTTTAATTGTTAGTGACTCTTTTTCATTAATATGATATTTTTGTTATGTAGTTGAATACGTACCTGATTTGTATCTACATAAGAGTTCGGTCACCTTCCGTCGAGCTTTTAAATTGCTCCCCAAACTAATTTAGAACTATTAGTTTCTATAATTAAATAATCACCATGTATAGGTAAATATAGTTTTAAAAGATTTCTGTAACAAATTTTTTTGATCGTTTTCATCCCAAGACCAGACTATATTTTTGTGTAATTTATTTTGTAATGGAGCTCGTAAATATGCAAGCTTTTTAATAAATCCTTCAACATAATTAATACAACTCAAAAAATCTTGTAAATCTTTCTGATTAGTAATCTATTTAAAATAATCAACTTTTATTAAAATATGATCTTGTAATTCAATTGTGTCATTATCTATAGTAAGTCCTAAAAATTCAATAATATTAGTGAGAAAAATAGTTTTCTTTTTACTTAGAGCAATACCATGCTTTTGCACTTTCTGAGAGAATAAAGTTAAATGTTTTAAGTGTTGCGCAATAGTCTAACAGAATATTAAAATGTCATCTACATAGAAAAGGCAGAATTGGGATAACTCAGCGAAAATAAGATCCATACATCGTTGGAATATTTGTGGTGCTTTTGTTAAACCGAAAGGCATAACATTTCATTGGTAGTGAACCTAAGAAGTACTAAAAGCTGTAAATTCTCTATTGTTTGGGTGCATTATAATTTGCTAGAAACCATATTTATAATCTAATTTAGAAAATTATTTGATAGTTTTGATAAGATTTATTAATACTTCTTTATTTGGTAAGAAATAACCATAAAATTTTGTATTATCATTAAGTTTTTTATAATTAATAACCATACGTGTGTTTCCTCTAACCAATTCGGTATGATTTCGAACTAGAAAAACAGGACTAATATGTGGACTAGTACTTATTTCAATTAATTTGAGGTTCAATAATTCATGAATCTGAATCTGAAATTCTTTTTTAGCTTTAGTGGAGTACTTCATAGGGCGTACCCTAATAATAAGAGAAAGATTAATTGGTTCAATGCTATAGGTTCATCTTGAATCCAAAACTGTAAAAGATTTTCAGAAAAGGAAGGTATAGACAAAGAGGACGCAAAAGCGCATAGTTTTGTAAATTTAGAAAGTTCTGAAGAAAATGATGTATATGTATGTAAGTGAAGACTGAATATATGAGGAAAAGTGGTTTTGATTAAATGATCAATAGTAGAATTACTACGTTGGCTGCAAAAGATTGAGGCGGTAGAATGAAAGGTAGGCGTGCTGATTAAGGAACAAAGAAGTAGGTTATGTTTAGGTGTAACCAAGTTGATGGATATCGAGGATTGGGTAAATGAGAGGAAGGTTTTGAAGAAGTTATTTCCTAAGATTAAATCGGGGTCATCATCGGATAGACACTATAATTTAGGCATTTTAATAATAGCAGATTGAATAATTATTAATTGATTGAACCAATATTCATTTATAGTGCGAAGACCATTAAAGGTTTCAAGCAGTAAAGATTGGGTTTGTAATGGGATATGATNGAATAATAAGAAAAGGATTAATTGGTTCAATATTTGCTATAGGTTCATCTTCAATCCAAAACTGTAAAAGATTTTCAGAAAAGGAAGGTATAGACAAAGAGGACGCAAAAGCACATAGTTTTGTAAGTTTAGAAAGTTCTGGAGAAAACGATGTATATGTAAGTGAAGGCTGAATATATGAGGAAAAGTGGTTTTGATTAAATGATCAATAGTAGAATCACTACGATGGCTGCAAAAAATTGAGGCGGTAGAATGAAAGGTAGGCGAGCGGATTAAGGAACAAAGAAGTAGGTGATGTTTAGGTGTAACCAAGTTGATGGATATCGGGGATTGGGTAAATGAGAGGAAGGTTTTGAAGAAGTTATTTCCTAAGATTAAATCGGGGTCATCATCGGATAGACACTATAATTTAGGCATTTTAATAATAGCAGATTAAATAATTATTAATTGATTGATCCAATATTCATTTATAGTGCGAAGACCATTAAAGGTTTCAAGCAGTGAAGATTGGGTTTGTAATGGGATATGATCTGAAATTCACATAAGAATAAATAAGAATAATATAACTATGAATTGTAACCATAGAAAAAATGATCAAGAGTAGAATCACCTCTATGGTCTATGTTGTGAAAATTTTTAAAGCCGACATAGGTAGAGCTACAATAATTCTACCTCAACCTGAAAAAGTTCTTGAAAAACTCAAATTAAGTCCTCAAACAAAATAATAACTAGGACAAAATCATATAAAACAAAAAAATTAACACTTACATATTTATAAAATTGAAATCAACATTCTTTTTTTTTAAACTACCAAATATGTATATTTATAAGTGCCACAATTAATCTATGAGGAATTTGGCAAAAGCAAAAAAATGGATAGGGGTTTTATTGCAAATTTCAATATTTTAAGGGAGAATTTGAAAATTAGAGTAGGAGGGTGCTAGTTACAAATAATCAAGATTTCAATGTAATATGTAATTGCTACAACAAAATAATAATAAGAAAACTTCACTTCATCATGTCAAAATTCTCAGAACTGAAGCTAAAATAATTATATTTAAAACCCAATAAGCTGCAAAAAATCTAAAAATAAGGTTTCAAATATAAAATAACGGAATCAAGATCATATTATGTCAACCAAGGCCTAGTGCTACAGAAATCTTTGGGGTTAACTCATGCACTACTGCGATTCAGCTTTAACTTTATCATAGCGTTGCTTACTCCAGAACTAGGATTTAATTTTGGTAGCCATGAGCNTTCGTTCATTATATTATGATGTTTGTTGTCATTCTATTTCTATGATATTCTTTGAAGACTAATTTGACGTATTTTGTAATACCTTCGCATATGAATGTATAATATTATTATTTGGAGAGGCAGGTATTTCTTTTTCCTTTATAAGTTTGAGATTCGTGAAATCTCGTATTTTCTATAATTCTATTATAGAAGGTAAATCTTCTTTATGGATTTCTCTATTAAGATAAATTTTTTTTAGTAATTATTTTAGAATGTTATTGTTGTAGACAATTTCACATTCTTATTTTCATATTTGTATTTCAAGTATTTCCAAATAATTGTTCAAGTCTGGCATAAACTTGTCGGCTTCAACAGTTATATCATTTATCTTCATATTTTCGGTATTTGAAGTCATACTTATTTACTGCATAACTCACGTATCAGTGTCAACAAGAGCATTTTTTATTCCCTCAATATAATCTATATCAAACGTGTATGCAGAAAACCAACTTTATCATCGTATTAGTCTTTTATCAAGTATAGAGTCTATAACTTTTCCTTTAATAAATGAAATTGTTGTTTTACTATTTGTCCTATTCAAGAACATTTCTTTTAAGAAAATTTCTAATTTTTTAATTGCTAGTGACTCTTTTTCATTAATATGATATTTTTGTTATGTCGTTGAATACGTACCTGAAGCGTATCTACATAAGAGTTCGGTCACCTTCCGTCGAGCTTTTAAAATTGCTCCCCAAGCTAATTTAGAACTATTAATTTCTATAATTAAATAATCACCATGTATAGGTAAATATAGTTTTGAAAGATTTCTAAAATAATATTTAATTTGTTACATTTTTTTTTATTGTTTTCATCCCAAGACCAGATTACATTTTTGTGTAATTTATTTTGTAATCTCATAAATATGCAAGATTTTTAATAAATCCTTCAACATAATTAATACAACTTCAAAAATGTTGTAAATCTTTATGATTGGTAATCTGTTTAAACTAACCAATTTTTGTTAAAATATGATCTTGTAATTCAATTGCGTCCTAATCTATAGTAAGTCCTAAAAATTCAATAATATTAGTGAGAAAAATAGTTTTCTTTTTACTTAGAGCAATACCATGCTTTTGTACTTTCTGAGAGAATACAATTAAATGTTTTAAGTGTTGCGCAATAGTCTAACCGAATATTAAAATGTCATCTACATAGAAAAGGCATAATCGGGATAACTCAGCGAAAATAAGATCCATACGTCGTTGGAATATTTGTGGTGAGTTTTTTAAACTGAAAGGCATAACGTTCCATTGGTAGTGACCCGGAGAAGTACTAATATTTGGGTGCATTATAATTTGCCAGAAACCATATTTACAATCTAATTTAGAAAACCATTTGATAGTTTTGATATGATTTATTAATACTTCTTTATTTGGTAAGAAATAACCATCAAATTTTGTATTATCATTAAGTTTTTTTATAATTAATAACCATACGTGTGTTTCCTCTAACCAATTCGGTATGAATTCGAAATAGAAAAACAAGACTACTATGTGGACTAGTACTTGTTTCAATTAATTTGAGGTTCAATAATTCATCAATCTGAATCTGAAATTCTTTTTTAGCTTTAGTGGAGTACTTCATAGGGCGTACCCTAATAATAAGAAAAGGATTAATTGCTTCAATATTTGCTATAGGTTCATCTTGAATCCAAAAGTGTAAAAGATTTTCAGAAAAGGAAGGTACAGACAAAGAGGACGCAAAAGCGCATAGTTTTCTAAGTTTAGAAAGTTCTGGAGAAAACGATGTATATATATGTAAGTGAAGACTGAATATACGAGGAAAAGTGGTTTTGATTAAATGATCAATAGTAGAATCATAACGTTGGCTGCAAAAAATTGAGGCGGTAGAATGAAAGGTAGGCGTGCGGATTAAGGAACAAAGAAGTAGGTGATGTTTAGGTGTAACCAAGTTGATGGATATCGGGGATTGGGTAAATGAGAGGAAGGTTTTGAAGAAGTTATTTCCTAAGATTAAATCGGGGTCATCATCGGATAGACGCTATAATTTAGGCATTTTAATAATAGCAGATTGAATAATTATTAATTGATTGATCAAATATTCATTTATAGTGCGAAGACCATTAAAGGTTTCAAGCAGTAAAGATTGGGTTTGTAATGGGATATGATCTGAAATTCATATAAGAATATAATATAATTGTGAATTGTAACCATAGATTAAATGATCAAGAGTAGAATCACCTCCATGGTCTATGTTGTGAAAATTTTTAAAGCCTACATGGGTAGAGCTACAATAATTCTACCTCAACCTGAAAAAGTTCTTGAAAAACTCAAATTAAGTCCTCAAACAAAATAATAACTAGGACAAAATCATATAAAACAAAAAAATTAACACTTACATATTTATAAAATTGAAATCAACATTCTTTTTTTTAAACTACCAAATATGTATATTTATATGTGCCAAAATTAATCTATGAGGAATTTGGCAAAAAGCAAAAAAATGGATAGGGGTTTTATTGCGAATTTCAATATTTTAAGGGAGAATTTGAAAATTAGAGTAGGAGGGTGTTAGTTATAAATAATCAAGATTTGAATGTAATATGTAATTGCTACAACAAAATAATAATAAGAAAACTTCACTTCATCATGTCAAAATTCTCAGAACTGAAGCTAAAATAATTATATTTAAAACCCAATAAGCTGCAAAAAATCTAAAAATAAGGTTCCAAATATAAAATAACGGAATCAAGATCATATTATGTCAACTAAGGCCTCGTGCTACAGAAATCTTTGGGGTTAACTCATGCACTAATGCGATTCAGCTTTAACTTTATCATAGCGTTGCTTACTCCAGAACTAGGATTTAATTTTGGTAGCCATGAGCCAAGGCATTATACTCCTAATTTTTTCCAGATTAGTTTAGGGCGAGCTCTGTAATCTAAAAAAAGCTTCCTTAAGTTGTTGCGAATCCCAGGACAAAGCTTTAAACATTAAATAATAGTACTAGGATTCCATTCTACCTGTCCAAAGTAAAGGCTTCATGATGCCAAAATCATAAGAGCAGATCCAAACTCTCACACTTAACGATAATTTCATAAGCTTTCTTCTAGAGATATTGCTTATAGATCTGCTAATGAGTAGAAAGCTTTAAACCTTACTCCAGTCTGGCTTACTGTCTCCTACATAGATAGGAAGGATTAACCCTAACTATTATCATAGAGCTATAGCTCCAGGTTGGCAAAATTTCTAAGCTTATGAAGGCCTTCTTTACAAATTATAAATCAGCACACCGCTTCAGCATCTAGTTTTTAAAAGGTTTTATTTCAGAAGATAAGCACATGATTGCCAACAAGAATGTCTTCACAACATGGTTAAGCCCCCCAAATAAACAAAAAACTATAACCCATTAAACCCTAAATACCCACAAGGGCTTGATAAGTTTAACCAAACCTTCCCCAAACAAGCTCCCTAATCTTTAAAGTTAGCATGTCTTCTGAATGTTTGAGTCAAAAAGACCATTGACCAAGAGTACCTCCAAGAAGAGGGATAATTAAGTTTGACACATTGCACTCATAGAAGCCCTCAAACTCATTTCTAAATAAACCCTTACTAAACATCAAAGAAAATATGGTTAGATTTTTTTACCTAAATTATATCAGATAAAAGAAAAACACTTAATCTAACATATGAGAGCACACGACCTTAATTTGTCTCTTTCAAAGCAAGCCTTAGTCCATAAAAAGGCATCCTTAGTCTGGCTTACAAGAGAGAAGTGCAAAATTATTCTTCAATAAAAGTTTCACACAATTGCCCCAAAAACTTACAATACTGACATCACAACATTTCTACTACCCGAAGCAATCGCATTACATGTACTATTCTAAACCTAAAGTTAATTTTAAGTTTAAGATATGCTAGGATGCCATTTGGTGCGAGAGAAAAGAGGAAAAATGAGAAAAAAATTATCCGCACAGCTAGAAGTTATGAACAAAAGAAGTCATAAATAAGAAATTGGTTTAATTACTTTTACTTATCTCCAGAATCATCATTGAGCTCGAAATAATAATTGATACAGCAAGCCCAACAACAATAGTAGCTTCTAATGTTCCCCATAACTTTATCCATATAAATAAATTTTTTTTTAGAAGAAGTCCTCCAGGATTAAAAAAATTTATTTAATTGCTTTACAAAATTTCACAAGCAACATTGACTCAAAATAACACTTCAAAAGCAAGACCAACAGCAATAATAGCTTCTACAGTTTCNCCTTCTAATGTTCCCCATAACTTTATCCATATAAATAATTTTTTTTTTTTAGAAGTCCTCCAGGATTAAAAAAATTTATTTAATTGCTTTACAAAATTCACAAGCAACATTGACTCAAAATAACACTTCAAAAGCAAGACCAACAGCAATAATAGCTTCTACAGTTTCCCATAACTTGTCCCAATGAATAAAAAAACCAAAAATGAATAAATAGAGTCAGATGCAGGGTGCGGAGAGAAAAAATAGAAACTTACCTGCTCATCATGAGAAAATTTAAAAGAAGATCCATGATTACCCTGGCCCCTTTGAAAAGCATGGCACACTTCACGTTCCTCTCTCTTCTCCATCTCTTTTTCTTCATCTTCTTCCTCTTTTCTCTTATAACTTGTAACGTGATCAACCCTTATTATTCGACCAAGAATCATAGCACCATTCAAGTTATCTACATAAAACGAAGAAATACCAAAAAAAAAAGATAATTCTTTAGTGAAAGTACTGTTTCCAATGCACCAATAGAGAATATGGAGAAACAACAANTGTTAGTATTCTCTTATTAACAAATAGATGAATTCAGGATAGATGAAATATTTGTAAAGTTGGCCAGTTCGATAAAAAATGTCCTTACTGATAAATGATTACAATGTAATGGACTCAATAGAAATTGATCAAATCTTTTTCAATTTGTTAAGATGGAGATTTTTCTTCAATAACAAAATTAAATTACATACTGACAAAAAGATTTGTAAAGTTGACCAGCTTGATAACAAATGTCGTTATCTAATAAATGATTACAACAAGACGGACTGAATAGATTTTCATCAATCTTTTTTATCTTGTTAAAGTAGAGATTTTTCTACATCAACAAAATTAAATGTCTTACTGAGAAGTTTTGTTATAAAAATTGATTGATATGTAAAGTTTATAAAATTGAAAAAAATATAAGGTGGCTCGTATGAGGTCTAAGAGAACTATTTGTGATGCTAAAAATTGAGTTTGTAGTGATATTTATAATAGATTATATACTAAAGAGAATGATATATATATATATATATATATAAACTAGTCAAACAATGATAAAAGAAAAGTAAAGATTTATTCAAGTAACGTGTATTAAAGATGAAAAACAAAAAATATTTTACTTAGATGAAAATATTCGACATAGGTGGGTGAAAATTTTAATAAATATTCTAATGAAGTTTTTGAAAATACGATTGAATTTAGTGAACTACTACTCTTTATATCGTTAATAATAATAATAATTTTTATTTTTAGTATGCATTAGTAAAAAAGGAAGTTTAGGAGGCTTTAGAGAAAATCAATTGTGGAAAATCAATAGAACCTGATGGTNTATTTTAATGAAGCTTTTGAATATACGATTAAATTTAGTGATCTACTAATCTTTATATCGTTAATAATAATAATAATTTTTATTTTTACTATCGCATTAGTAAAAAAGGAAGTTTAGGAGGCTTTAGAGAAAATCAATTGTGGAAAATCAATAGAACCTGATGGTATCCCAAAAGAAGTATGAAAGTATTTAGGAGATTTGGGAATTTCTTACCTTACTAAACTTTTAATTTTATTTTAAAAACTAAATAGATGCCTGAGGAGTGGAGGAAGACTGTTATGGTCCCCATTTCTAAGAATAAAGGCAATGCATAAGAGTGCAAATTATAGAAGAATTAAATTGATGTGTCATGCATTAAAATTATAAGAGAGAATAATGGAAAATAGGTTAAGACGTGATATAAAGATTTCTCATAATCATTTTAGATTTATGGAAGCTATACATTTATTGAGAGAATTGATGAATAAGCATAGAGAAAGTAAGAAGAATCTACATATGACTTTTATTGACTTAGAAAAGCTTACGATAATGTTTTAAGAGAAGTTCTTTGAAGAGTTCTAAAAATGAAAGGTGTTGATATGACTCATAGTCAAGTCATTAAAAATATGTATATTAGATTTGTTACATATGTTCGAACAGAAGAAGGATTGACCAAGTATATTCCTACTTCAGTTGGATTACGTCAGGGACAGACTTTAAGCTCGTATCTTTTGGCTTTAGTTATGGATGCTCTTACTAGACATTTACAAGAGGACGTAACTTGGTGTATGTTTCTCACTAATGATATCCTTCTTGTGGATAAGGCTAGAGAAAGAGTTCAGAAAACAAATTGAACTATGGAGGTCTACTTTAGAGTCTAAAGACCTTCGTTTGAGTAGATATAAAATTGAATACATGGAATTTAATCTTAATAGTAGTAGATATAGTAACAGAATTGTACCAATAGGTGATCAAATCATTATAAGGAGTGAATGTTTTATATATCTCGGGTCTATTTTACAAAGTGATGGTAATATAGATGGGAATGTTACTAGTAAAATTCAAGTTGAATGGTTGAAATGGAGGAATGCCTCGAGACTACCGTGTCATAGAAAAGTATCGCTTAGACTTAAAAAGAAAATTTTATAAGATGCTGGTGAGACCTACAATGCTTTAAGGAAATGAATGAAGACCTATAAAAAAGAAGCATAAAACTAAGTTAAGTGTTGTTGAGATGAGAATGCGTGGGTGTATGGGTGGCGTTACACTCAAAGATAAAATGCGAAACAAATATATCTGTGGTTGGTGTAGCTCCAGTAGTGGACAAGTTTAAAGAGTCGTCTTAGATGCTTTAGTCACATTAAATGTCGATCATTTGATGATATGATTAGGAGAGTCGATATTTTGTATTCGATTTATGTTAAAAAAAAGGTAGAGGTAGACCTAAAAAACTGGGCATGTTGGATAAAAGATTGATCTTAACTTATTAAAATTAAATAAAATATGACACACAAGACACAATGGAGAAAAAGGATTCATGTAGTCAACACCATAGTGGGAAAGGCTTGTTGTTGTTGTTTTGAACAAAATTACAGACAGAAGTCATATATTTTATAATATATTTCCATAGATACAAGCAAGAGAGAGCATACAAAAATATTGAAATATTATTTGTGCGCACTAGCCTATAAATCGGTGTTACTAAAAGCATGCTTTAGAAGCCACGGAACCAAGGGATGCAAAGGTTTAACCCTACAAGGACTTACATGCAAAGCATGAACTGCCAAGAAAGCACAAGCACAAGACAGTTTGTCGCCATGAGAAAGCATTGCACGCTCAATTTCAACTTGGAACAAAATTGTACTTAATTGTAGCATTTGCCGCAATAAGTAAGCCAAAAATGATTGCTTTTCCTCATTGATTTTCTTGTAGCACTAAGTTGCCACTTGTTGCTTTTTTTTCTCCTACTAGAGCTTGTTACTTCATGGTTGTTCTCCACTGCACATCCTCTTGCCTGTTATTTTCTCATGCACTTCAACACTAGCAGTAGCAGCTTCTCAAAACTGCTTCTCGGTGTATCATTTGTACACTTCTCAATGTTTTATCTTCACTCTCTTTCTTCATTTTACATGTACCTCTTAGTATCTTACAAATCTCGTAATCTCGGAAGTATTCAAAATCTTTTGCACCCTTGCATTACTTCCTTCCTTAATCTTCGACATTTTTAGCTTTTAAATCATTGGAAAATGTAATTTCTAAATGTATCATTATGTTTTCTAAAAATTATTATAAAATTTAGTTCAATTTTGATTAATTAAATGGCAATTATATGTGAATAACAAATTTAAATAAGCCATAGAATTCATGAGCATTCTAATTATGTTTGCTTTGTGTTTTGTGTATTGAGATAGAAAAGAACCATTGTGTGCCACACAATTCTATTTTCTTTGAAAACATAAATTAAAAATATTCTTACAACAGCCAAAAATCTCTGAAATGGAGGAATGCTTCAAGCCTTTTGTGTGATAGAAAAGTACCGCTTAGGTTGAAAGGAAAATTTTATAAGACAGTGGTGAGACCTGCAATGCTTTATGGCGTTGAATGTTGGCCTTTAAAAGAGAAGCATAATACTATGTTAAGTGTTGCCGAGATGAGGATGATTAGGTGAATGAGTGGCTTTACACTTAGAGACAAAATGCGAAATGAATATATTTGTGATAGGGTTGGTGTAGAGGTGGGGTGGCTTTACACTTAGAGACAAAATGCGAAATGAATATATTCGTGATAGGGTTGGTGTAGCTTCTGTGGACAATATTAGAGAAAGTCATCTTAGATGGTTTGGTCACATTAAGCGTCGACCATCTGATGATCAGATTAGGAGAGTAGATGTTCTTAATTCGGTTAAGAAATGCAGGGTAGACCTAGGAAGACTTGGGTTATTGTATAAAAAATGATCTTAATTTATTAGAACTAAATGAAAATATGATGCAATAGAGAAAAATGATTCATATAGCCGACCCCACGTAGTGGGAGTAAAGCTTTGTTATAGATGCCATAAAAGTATTAAATCAAATTTGTTGTGACATTCATGAACAATTGAGACCACTAAATTGATTTCTATATGTAGATCATTGGAGATGAGATCATTTTACTGATTTGTATGGAAAATCTACAAANTATTTAGTCATAACATGAATAATAAATCTAAAGAGGTTGCTACACCTGCATTGTGGGAAAAAGAAACAAAAATACTATTTTGCGATTTTTGCCTTAAAGAGATTGAACGGGGAAATAGGCCTACGACCTTTTTCAATAAAGAAGGGTGGCAAAATATTATCAGATGTTTTAAGGAATTTACAGGCAGGGAGTACGACAAGCTGCAAATGAAAAACAAGTGGGACCAACTGAAGAAGGACTAGAAAATATGGAAAGAATTGAAGAGGGGATCTACGGGTCTGGGTTGGGATCCAGTGAAACGAACAGTTGATGCACCTGCTGAATGGTGGGCTGACAGACTTGCGGTGAGAATTTTTTATACACTTTGTAATTTTGTATCTTCATATGTTTATTATTAATTAGGTGTTTATCAAATCCCATGTAGGTGGTGCCCGCTGCAAAGAAGTTTATGTTTTCTGGAATAGAACATGAATTTGAGGAGAAACTCGATCGCATGTTTGGAGGCGTGGTTGCAACGGGGACTTATGCATGTAGCCCAAGCGAGACAGGGTTCACTGGCAATGCCGTGAATTTGGGAACCCCCGGAGATTCAGTTGATTTCATTGACGTCCCCAGCCCGGATCAAAACAAATATGAAATAATTTCCCATTCCAAACGTCCAAAAGTTGTTAGTAAAAGAAAATATGGTGCTTCTTCCCTCAGAATCGAGCTATCCGAGGCGGTTTCTTGTTTCAAGGCACAATATCAGGCTTCTCAGTCAAGCACTATCGAGGAGGCACTTGAAATCTTAAGCACTACAGCCGAAATTTAAGCAGATGAAGATTTATATCTATTCGCAGCAGAATTAATAGAGGACCCAATCCGTAGAGATATCTTTGTGAAAATGTCTGTCGCCCGCAGAGTGGCATTTATTCGACGTTTTTATAATCGCTCGAACATTTGAGATGTTTTATATTTTTCATCATTAGAACCTTTCTACTGCATTAATGTTTTTTTATTTTTTTACTAGAATATTTTTATTGCATTATTTGTTTCTTTCTTTCTAGAGTTGTACTTGTGGACTCTGTTGTACCCTTCTAATTATATGCAAACATCTCTTTTTTATGTCTCAAACTCTCATGCACTTGTCACCCTATTTATATTTAGGGATAACGATCACCATGAATGCAAATAGAATAAGACAAATAGAGGATCACATGGACTCACGAAGAAGAAAGCGGAGAGGGATGTTTCTGACGGTAATATGTTTGATGCACGAGTACTACAACACGTACATTGATCGGTCGCCATGCATGACATCTTCATATATTGGCGATAAATGGGTTGGAGAGCTGCTTGCGGGGCACTCAACAAGATTTTATAATGTGTTTTGAATGAGAAAGACAATATATATCGATCTCCTAGAATTACTCGTAGGAGCTCACGATCTTCATGGATCTTCGAGGACCACTCCAAGTGAGGTGCTCGCAATAATACTATTTATATTATCCCAAAATGAGCCAATGCGAGGAGCGATGGAGCGGTTTCAGCACTCATCCGAAACAATAAGCATGTACTTCTCAATTGGTTTGAGCGCACTTGTTAGTCTCTCCTATCATGTCATTAGACCCATAGATTATAAGTTAGAGCAAACACCTGCTGAGATATCGAAGGATACGCGATATATGCCCTTCTTCAAGGTATTCTATGGAATGCAATATAGTTAATTTTGTTAAAGTTTCCAATGATATGACGATATTAACATTAACTCAAATAGGACTGCATCGGCGTGATTAATGGAACACATGTTGACGCACGTATCCCAAATAATGATAAGGTTGCATTTATCGGTTGTTGTGGAGCCCCACCCAAAATGTCATGGTCGTTTGTGACTTCAATATGTGTTTCACTTTTGTTAAGGCTGGTTGGGAGGGCAGTGCACATGACAGTCGAGTTTTTAAATTTGCGACTCGGGATCCAAATACCAAATTTTCACATCCACCTACAGGTACGCTCTGGATTGAGATCATTGAATTATCAACTTGAGTCGTAATATTAATTGTTTGATTTATCAGGCAAATACTATTTGGTCGATGTTGGTTACACATTGCAACGAGTGTATCTAAAGCCATTTCCTGACACGAGATATCATATACCAGATTTTGCACGTGCAAACAACATTACACGAGGCAGAAAGAAAATGTTTAATAAAAGACATTCATCGTTACGTGGTGTAATTGAGAGGACTTTTGGTGTGTGGAAAAAAAAAAATTGGTGATACTCCATGATATGCCTCCATACAATTTCTCCAAGTAGGTACAAATTGTGTTTGCTACAATGACCCTCCATAATTACATTAGAAGACATCATTCACGTAACGATATCGACTTCCATTTGGCGGAAAAAGATGACGAAAATGTGCCTGTAGAAGCTTTTGAATATCGTCTAGGTCAGTCATTCACAGAAGTGGAGAATGAGNCAAATAGATGCCTGAGGAGTGGAGGAAGAGTGTTACGGTCCCCATTTTTAAGAATAGAGGCAATGCATAAGAGTGCAAATTATAGAAGAATTAAATTGATGTGTCATGCATTAAAATTATAAGAGAGAATAATGGAACATAGGTTAAGACGTGATATAAAAATTTCTCATAATCATTTTAGATTTATGGAAGCCATACATTTATTGAGAGAATTGATGAATAAGAATAGAGAAAGTAAGAAGAATCTACATATGACTTTTATTGACTTAGAAAAGCTTACGATAATGTTTTAAGAGAAGTTCTTTGAAGAGTTCTAAAAATGAAAGGTGTTGATATGACTCATAGTCAAGTCATTAAAGATATGTATATTAGATTTGTTACATATGTTCGAACAGAAGAAGGATTGACCAAGTATATTTCTGTTTCAGTTGGATTACGTCAAGGACAAACTTTAAGCTCGTATCTTTTGGCTTTAGTTATGGATGCTCTTACTAGACATTTACAAAAGGACATAACTTGGTGTATGTTTCTCGCTAATGATATCCTTCTTGTGGATAAGGCTAGAGAAAGAGTTCAGAAAATAAATTGAACTATGGAGGTCTACTTTAGAGTCTAAAAGCCTTCGTTTGAGTAGATATAAAATTGAATACATGGAATTTAATCTTAATAGCAGTAGATATAGTAACAGAATTGTACCAATAGGTGATCAAATCATTATAAGGAGTGAATGTTTTATATGTCTCGGGTCTATTTAACAAAGTGATAGCAATATAGATGGGAATGTTACTAGTAAAATTCAAGTTGAATGGTTGAAATGGAGGAATGCCTCAGAACTATCGTGTCATAGAAAAGTATCACTTAGACTTAAAAAGAAAATTTTATAAGATGGTGGTGAGACCTACAATGCTTTAAGGAAATGAATGATGGCCAATAAAAAAGAAGCATAAAACTAACTTAAGTGTTGTTGAGATGAGAATGTGTGGGTGTATGGGTGGCTTTACACTCAAAGATAAAATGCGAAACAAATATATCCGTGGTTGGTGTAGCTCCAGTAGCAGACAAGTTTAAAGAGTCGTCTTAGATGCTTTAGTCACATTAAATGTCAATCATCTGATGATATGATTAGGAGAGTAGATATTTTGGATTCGATTTATGTTAAAAAAAAGGTAGAGGTAGACCTAAAAAACTTGGGCATGCTCGATAAAAGATTGATCTTAAATTATTAAAATTAAATAAAATATGACACACAAGACACAATGGAGAAAAAGGATTCATGTAGTCAACACCATAGNAATATTCCTACTTCAGTTAGATTACGTCAGGGACAGACTTTAAGCTCGTATCTTTTGGCTTTAGTTATGGATGCTCTTACTAGACATTTACAAGAGGACATAACTTGGTGTATGTTTCTCGCTAATGATATCCTTTTTGTGGATAAGGCTAGAGAAAAAGTTCTGAAAACAAATTGAACTATAGAGGTCTACTTTAGAGTCTAAAGGTCTTCGTTTGAGTAGATATAAAATTGAATACATGGAATTTAATCTTAATAGTAGTAGATATAGTAACAGTATTGTACCAATAGGTGATCAAATCATTAGAAGGAGTGAATGTTTTATATATCTCGGGTCTATTTTACAAAGTGATGGTAATATAGATGAGAATGTTACTAGTAAAATTCAAGTTGAATGGTTGAAATGGAGGAATGCCTCGGGACTATCGTGTCATAGAAAAGTATCGCTTAGACTTAAAAAGAAAATTTTATAAGATGGTGGTGAGACCTACAATGCTTTAAGGAAATGAATGAAGGCCTATAAAAAAGAAGCATAAAACTAAGTTAAGTGTTGTTGAGATGAGAATGCGTGGGTGTATGGGTGGCTTTACACTCAAAGATAAAATACAAAACAAATATATACGTGGTTGGTGTAGCTCCAATAGCGGACAAGTTTAAAGAGTCGTCTTAGATGCTTCAGTCACATTAAATGTCGATCATCTAATGATATGATTAGGAGAGTAGATATTTTGAATTCGATTTATGTTAAAAAAAAAGGTAGAGGTAGACCTAAAAAACCTGGGCATGCTGAATAAAAGATTGATCTTAACTTATTAAAATTAAATAAAATATGACACACAAGACACAATGGAGAAAAAGGATTCATGTAGTCAACACCACAGTGGGAAAGGTTTGTTGTTGTTGTTTTGAAAAAAATTACAGACATAAGTCATATATTTTATAATATATTTCCATAGATACAAGCAAGAGAGAGCATACAAAAATATTGAAATATTATTTGTGCGCACTAGCCTATAAATCGGTGTTACTAAAAGCATGCTTTAGAAGCCACGGAGCCAAGGGATGCAAAGATTTAACCCTACAAGGACTTACATGCAAAGCATGGACTGCCAAGAAAGCACAAGCACAAGACATAGTTTGTCACCATGAGATAGCATTGCACGCTCAATTTCAACTTGGAACAAAATTGTACTTCATTGTAGCATTTGCCGCAATAAGTAAGCCAAAAATGATTGCTTTTCCTCATTGATTTTCTTGTAGCACTAAGTTGCCACTTGTTGCTTTTTTTTCTCCTACTAGAGCTTGTTACTTCATGGTTGTTCTCCACTGCACATCCTCTTGCCTGTTATTTTCTAGCAGTAGCAGCTTCTCAAAACTGCTTCTCGGTGTATCATTTGTACACTTCTCAATGTTTTATCTTCACTCTCTTTCTTCATTTTACATGTACCTCTTAGTATCCTACAAATCTCGTAATCTCGAAAGTATTCATAATCTTTTCGCACCCTTGCATTACTTCCTTCCTTAATCTTCGACATTTTAGCTTTTAAATCATTGGAAATTGTAATTGCTAAATGTATCATTATCTTCGCTAAAAATTATTATAAAATTTAGTTCAATTTTGATTAATTAAATGGAAATTATATGTGAATAACACATTTAAACAAGCCATAAAAGTCATGAACTTTCTAATTATGTTTGCTTTGTGTTTTGTGTATTGAGATAGAAAAGAACCATTGTGTGCCACACTATTCTATTTTCTTTGAAAACATAAATTAAAAAATTTCTTACAACAGCCAAAAATTTTTGAAATGGAGGAATGCTTCAAGTCTTTTGTGTGATAGAAAATTACTGCTTAGACTGAAAGGAAAATTTTATAAGACAGTGGTGAGACCTGCAATGCTTTATGGCGTTGAATGTTGGCCTTTAAAAGAGAAGCATAATACTATGTTAAGTGTTGCCGAGGTGAGGATGATTAGGTGAATGAGTGGCTTTACTCTTAGAGACAAAATGTGAAATTAATATATCTGTGATAGGGTTGGTGTAGCTCTTGTGATGGACAATATTAGAGAAAGTCATCTTAGATTGTTTAGTCACATTAAGCGTCGACCATCTGATGATCCGATTAGGAGAGCAGATGTTCTTGATTCGACTTGTGTTAAGAAATGCAGAGGTAGACCTAGGAAGACTTGGGTTATTGTATAAAAAATGATCTTAATTTATTAGAACTAAATGAAAATATGACACTAAATATGACGCAATAGAGAAAAAGGATTCATGTGGCCGGCCCCACGTAGAGGGATTAAGGCTTTGTTGTTCAATGGAGAAAAAGGATTCATGTAGCCGACCCTACGTAGTGGGAGTAAGGCTTTGTTGTTGTTGCATGGAGAAAAAGGATTCATGTGGCCGACCCCACGTAGTGGGATTAAGGCTTTGTTGTTGTTAGAGAAAAAGGATTCATGTGGCCGACCCCACGTAGTGGGCTTAAGGCTTTGTTGTTGTTGTTGGGAAAAAGGATTCATATAGCCGACCCCACGTAGTGGGATTAAAGCTTTGTTATAGATGCCATAAAAGTATTAAATCAATATCGTTGTGACATTCATGAACAATTGAGACTACTAAATTGATTTCTATATGTAGATCATTGGAGATGAGATCATTTTACTGATTTGTATGGAAAATCTACAAAACAATTTTTTCAATAAGACCTCCTAGTTGGATAAAAGCATCAGGCCAACGAATTATAAGGTGATAAAATATACAGTGCACCAAAAAAGCAATTTCTGATGATTTCATGCAGAAGAAAGAATCAAGCACAATAAGGGTTTTGCATATATTGACTTATCATATAAAACAGTTCTTATAAAATTGAGAAAAAAGGGTAATGGAAAACTTACTGAGCAAAGACTGCCAGAAGATCCCCTTCCGTGAGATCATATGAGACACCGCCGATAAATATGTAGGCAGAGTCCTTGAACTTGGCATGCCAGGACGCTTCCTCCGATATACCAAGCGTTGCCTCAGTGGAATTAATCTTCTGGATGCGCTTAACCAAAGTCAGAGGATTCATCTTTTGCAACCCAGAATGCCAACTTGACTTGGGTTATAATGCCCCTCTTTTAATCACAAGCTACACATACATATTTTATCAATAGTTGACAAGTTTGACGCAGAAAAACAGAAGAGAGAAACCAAAAAATATCAAACAGCAACAAAAATCATTCAAACCTTTAAAACAATACTGAGAGAGAAGATAAACAAACAAAAACTGAAAAAATTTCAGATTTTTTCTATCTGTCCATACTAAAAATCTCAGTTAAAGGGGATCTAAATCGTAAAAAACAGACAAAATGATAAATTCATATCTTCCGTAATCTTAAATCCCGGCTCTCCCCCGTTCTCAGTTAAATCCTGGCGAGATTTAACTGAAATCCATAAGGGGCTCTGGTTAGTGGTAACGGATTTAGGGCAGAATTTAACCTGGATTTGACCTTAATCCTGCCAGACGGTCAGTTTGGACAAAATAAAGCCGCAGATTTAAATCCGGATTTTACTTATTTCGACCGTATGAATCAGCGAATTTAGTAAATCCGGGACCGGCGATTCGTGCGAAAAAGAGGATATTGAGTTACCTTCCTCCATCTGCCTCCATGCTTTCGGCAGGGACGGTGCAGAAGGAGAAGAAAGATGGGAGTTTGGGGACCCTGTAAGCCTCGATCCCGCCGTTGCCTTCCCAGTTAGCTCTAATTGCGACTGTATCGCGAGGGTTCGGTGAGGAAGGGGGGTGTTTTGGGCTAAACCGGGAGAAGGGAAGCGCTGTAGGCGAGGGTGTTTGGGCAAACTTACAAACACATCGTATCCCCACCGGTGTGACACCTGGAAATGCACCCCACTTAAAAAAATTAAATTTAAATTTTTTTAATGCGCGACATAGCCCGAGCCAACCCAAAGCACCAAAAAATTAAATTACGCGTGTCACCAAAACCTCAGATCATCGGAAAGCTAAACATCGTCCGAGCGTAGAGCACATTCATTCGACAATCGTTTAGAGTTTTGAATTCAGAAAAACTTAGGATTTTCTGTTATTGTTCATCGGTCGAAGTAAAATTGTGATTTCTGCTTATCAATATGAAATCCGAGCCCAGACAGACGAAAACCGAAAAAAGCCCTATGAGGATGGAGACCGAAGAGTCGTTGATAATGGAGAATGAAGAGGATTCGACAACAGAGGCTGATAAATACAAGAAAAACGAAGTGAAATAGCATAAAAAAAAGAAAATCCAAGAGGGTTCATCCAGGTAAAAATTATTTTGTTGGTTCTACTTTCGTTGACAAGATTGTTAACAAAGTGTAGAGATTCGTCCACATTGTATTGAAGTAATATTTTAGTAGTATTTGAGTAACAAATCACTCGGGTATTTAGGTCAAAGTGGCCATTTTTTAGTAATATTTTAGTAGTATTTTAGCTCAGACTTACTCTAAAGTAACAAATCACAAGTTCACCTAATATTACTATAATAATACTAGAATAACACCAGAATAAAACCTGAATTTTAATAATAATATCAAACTAACATTACTTAACACTACCGAAATATTACATGAATATTACCTAAATAATATCAAACTAACACTACTTAACACTACCTAAATCTTACCGAAATATTACCCGAGTAATATCTAAAGAAGATTGAATAAAGCCTGAATCTCATTTATGCAACTGAAATAATACTAGGATAATACATAAATAAAACAATCGAAATAATACTAGAATAATACCTAAATAATACTATAATAATTATAATTATAATACATGCTTTTCTTTAATAATACCAACTAACACCAAATAATACAACAGAAATAATATACTATAATATCACCTAAATAATTCTTTAAAAAATACTTGAGTGATAACATAATAATGCTTAAATATTACTAGAATAATCCGAAAATAAAACCTGTCTACCCAACTCGCTTTCACTAAACACCTTGACAAAGAGTAAATAACACTGAAATATGAACTTAAGAATGAATATATGACCCCTAATACTTTTCGCATTACTTTGTTTTATGTAGGTTTGTGAACTCAAGGTCCATGAGTTGTAGATGTCGGTCGTCCGTAGTGAGAGATGTGCTCAATAAAGTCAGGTCTGCCATACTCAAGTCATCAGGAATGAGCTGAAAATGACGAATGTTGATTAATTTTTTGTTTTTCCACCTTATCCCCAAGACAATGTCCTGACACTGCAAATATTATAATGTTGACAACATGAAAAAATAGTTTTCAAAATGGGGGGAAAGATCTGAGAATAAATCATGATGAAGTTGCTCTTTTGATCGACATGCCAAATAGTGGAGAAATGCCAAAGTGGAAGAAAGTTCTATCATGTGGTGTGGATGCCCGCCAAATGAAGAATGATATTTTGAACTTTAGAACCAGGAGTATTCTACCCATTTTAATCAATTATATATAATTTTTTTGTTATCAAATTTATTTTTTCCTTCCAGTAATTTCAGTGTATCAAAATGACTTTACATCTTTGGCGAGAATGTACACACATTTTCTTCATTTAATTGGTCTGCTGTGCTTTGTGAATTTCTTAGTGAGCATATTATTACAGCAGCCATCAAAATAAGACGGAACCGACCTTTGGGATATATAAATGATTTTCATTTTTTGCTAACGATTAGTATCTCGTATAAACGATAAAAAATATTTATTTCTTTGTGCAAAGCTGAATATGACTTTTCTTTTACATAATTCTGGTTTTATGAGCACATTTTGTTGGTTACTCCTGCCACTCCTGAGGCTAGACCTCGAATGTTGAGGTGGCCAACAAATGTAAGGTGGAACTCATCACAGATTGATATAGCCTTTAAGAGGTTGAATACTAAATAGGTAAATTACATTTAGTTGTTATTTAAAAATAAAATATTATGTTTAGTTTTAATGATTAAAGAGTTTCTTTTTGAAATAAATTGCAGGTTCATGATCAATTTTTGGATCTGAAAGAGGATGAGCTCAATCTGCTCTCCAACCTAGATGAAGGATTACCGGTCCAGTTCCAACATTGGAATTCCAAGGCAGACCACATGCAACTGTATCATTTGATATGAGGCCAGTTGTTTCAAGTGACATTGCCCTAGAGACAATGTACACCATAATGAATAAAAACATGGAATCAATAATTGAGTTGTCGAAAGGCCAAGCGAAATGTTTCATTAAATTTCAAGGAACCTTGAATACGATAACTGTTGGAGTGTCGAGTTTGCAGGGTCAAATGTTGGTGCTACAAAATAAGATTGATAATTCTGAAAATATTTCAACTTATAAAGGCGAAGAGGTGGGAGTAGATGATGCCTAGCCAGCCTCCCCTCATGGTGGAAGTTCTAATGATGATGTATATAAAGATTTCAACATTGAAGAACCCCACCAATCGTCTCTTATGGGAGAAGAGGGAGCCCAGGAGAACATTGAGGGAGCCCACCAATCATCTTTAGTTGGAGAAGAGGGAGCCCAGCAGTCATCTCCTGTGGGAGAAGAGGGAACCCAACAGTCATCTTCTGTGGGAGAAGAGGAAACCCAACAAACCTCCCCTATTGAAGGAGACACTGTTCAAGGCTCCCATATACGGTCCGTTGTCAGCTTAATTCAAAGGGTTAAGGCCAGACGAAGTAGAAGAAAGAATGAATTGAGTTCTCCTTTCACTACTTTCGAGTTAAAGAAATGAAAAGTGATAAGAGAAGTCGATGAGACGATGTTGTCCAATGAAAATTTTATTTTAGATACGAATGACGGTGAGGTGACATCCAAACAATAACAGGAGAACGAATAATAGACCTTGTAGCAAAGATGGGCCTGCAAATAATTATCACTTGATGTACATACCACCCCCATTGCAGAGGAACGACAAATATTAGAAGATGAAGAAGTAGAAGGATCAGTAGTCCTTACACTAACAACTTTAGGAGATCAGCTCGATGTTGTCAATGTGATATTTAAAAATTATTTTTTATGCATTGTTTTATATCATCTAAATTACCTATGTATTTCAAATGTTATACAATTTTTTTTTGTAGCCTCTTCCAGCGAACTCCCAGATCGATTATTCTGGTAGATCTATGGTATCGACTGAAACACAAGCAATGATCGACCAACTATGTCAAAATACATGAATAAGTGAGTAAATCTTCATCTTTTATAATGCATTATTTTTGTCTTAGATGAAAGGCCCACAAAGATTTTGTGCTATTCTGCACGGAGGATATTATGTTACACAATAGAGACATTTTTATAGATCACGGGGCAATGGAAGAATTACTGTGCAATGACATGATTGCAAATGACCATATTTACTTCCAAGCCATGATTTTGAACAGAAAGAGGAATGGTTCTCCATCTTTTTTCAGGCATTGTCTTTATGTATCACTATTATACTGGGTAATCCTTAATTAAGTGTATTTAAAATTTAAATAACTATATGAATATGTTACGAGTTTATAATCTTATGCAGAGTTATCATAAAATGGGCAACACCGCATCATTTATGAGTCATACCACGAAGAAAGAAGTAATAGAAGCTGATCTTATTATGATTGTGAACAACCAACAATGGGAATTGTTGGTTGCGGATTTGAATGATAGGAAGTAGAAAATATATTATTCATTACCCAACCAGATGCACAAAGCCGTGTGCAACGACGTTGTAAGTATACTCTCAATCGTTAAAGGTATACCCATGCAATTTCATCAGTTTTGTCCATGCAGTGATCAATATTAAACTTTGTAGATAAAAAAATTTGCAAAAGATACTGAAGTTTCTTTTAGGGCTAAACCCGGGACCTGACAACTCTTAATAGTAAAAAATGTACCTGTACAAACCAATAATATTGATTGTGGAATGTTTATATGCAAATTTATGAAAAAATTAGTAAAGAGCTATATAAGTGATTGGAGTGAAGACCAGGGTTGACGGGCAGACATGTAAAGATTTAGGGTAGTGCTTCCCCATGAAATTTATTTGTGGATATTGTCTCTGAGTTAACAGATTTATTTGCACTGTTCATAGTTATTAGAATTTATTTGTCTTATCATTAGAATGTTTTCCTTATGTACTTGTTTAATTCTGATTGTTTTTAATAATAGAGCTATTACTTTCCCTTTGTAGGAATATTATGGTAGTATTCTCATTCTAGTTGTTTTTGATAACATAACTATTATTTTACCTCTGTTATCGTCATATTCTTGTAATATTGTGGTAATACTATGACATTATTAAAATAATATAGGTGGTTTTTTCATTCTGGTTGTTTTTGATAACATAGTTGTTATTTTATCTCTGTTATCATCGTATTCTTGTAATATTGTGGTAATATTATAGTATTATTAAGATAATATATGTTGTTTTTTCATTCTAGTTGTTTTTGGTAACATAGCTGCTATTTTCCCTCTATTATGGTAGTATTATTGTAATATTGTGGTAACACCATGGTATTATTAAGTTAATATAGGTGATTTTTTCATTCTGGTTGTTTTTTATAAAATATATATTATTTTCCCTCAGATATGATAATATTATTATAATATTGTGGTAATACCATTGTATTATTAAGATAATATAAGCTAAAAAACTGGAAAAATATTATAATATTAATATTTCAGCCGTATTTAGTCAATATTATAGTAATATTAAGGTTTTGTTGTTTTTTATATCACATATTTTTATGATGAAATGTATATAACCAAGATACAATCGCAGAGTGGAGAATACAATAAATGAATAAGCCAATCAAGCTACGATATATTCCTTAGCGAGTGTTGTTATATAAAGGTTGTATTATCGTAATATTTTGATAATATTTTAGTATTATTTAAGGCAGGCTATTCAACGCAGGCTATAAAAAACTGTCAAAATATTTTATTCAAACCTAGCTTATTGTAGTCGTATTTAGACAATATTATAATAATTATATGGTTTTATTGTTTTTTATTTCACACATTTGATGATAAAATATATAAAAACATCTTAATATTATAAATATATCCTCAGAACAACCAAAATACGACCGCAGAGTTAAGAATATAGTAATGAAATATTTCAATCAAACCAGGATATATTCCTTAGCAAGAGCTGTTATATCGTGGTTGTATTATTGTAATATTTTAGTATTATTCAACGCAGGCTATTCAATGTTGGCTATAAAAAACTCGTAAAATATTTTAATTAATCATAGCTTATTTCAGGTGTATTTAGTCAATATTAAGGTAATTATAAGGTTTTTATTGCTTTTTATTTCACACATTTTATGATGAAATATATAAAAATAACTTAATATTATAAATATATCCTCAAAACAACTAAGATACGACCGCGGAGTGGAGAATACAGTAAAGGAATATTCTAATAAAATCAGAATATATTCTTTAGTGAGCGTTATTATATCTTGGTTGCATTATTGTAATCTTTTAGTAATATTCAACACAACCTATTCAACATATTCTAAATAAAACTTACAAAATATATAATCACAACTAGCTTATACCACTTGTATCTGCATGAATATTATCGTAATATAAGGTTTTATTTTGTTTATTTGACTTATTTTTGTAATGAAATGTATAAAAACAACTTAAAGATGTTGGTAATATTAACTGTTGGCTATAATAAATAGCAAACAATACTAACACTGCAGAAACTACATTAATTCCACAATAACAAACAATAAATTGATTTAACACTCCAGAAACTACATTAATACCACATTAAGTTCATTTGTTGCAGTTTCTTAGTATTTCACATATCATTTAGGTCCATCAATAATGAAATGTATAAAAACAACTTAAAGATGTTGGTAATATTAACCGCGGGCTACAATAAACTGGAAAAATATCAAACAATACTAACACTTCATAAACTACATTAATTCCACAATAACAAACAATAGATTGATTTAACACTGCAGAAACTGCATTAATACCACATTAAGTTCATTTGTTGCAGTTTCTTGGTATTTCACATATCATTTTGGTCCATCAATAAGCTCGTATATGTGTCTATGGGTAGTGATGCAGACAATTCCTACTAATTTTGGGTAATAAAAAATGAATGTAAGTAAATAAGTATAATCAAAATTAGTTCACAAATTACAAAGTGTTTCAAATTTTAAGTTATGTACCTAACTATATCGATCCGAAATTGCAAACAGATTTGGGTCGGATTGATGAAATGTATCTTTACTTGAACCAACATCTTTGTCCTTTCCTGTAATACAATGCTTCGTGTTAGGGAGTTGTAACACAACATGCATGAAAATAGGTTTATTAGTACTATTGGTAAAGCTAACTTTTTACTCACTTGTTCTTCTCCCAATAGCCTTTAAACCTTGCTTTAGATATTCCTTTTGGCTGCATCTTTATTGGATCATTCAAATTGTGTTGTATATTCAGTGTTTTTTTCTTCTTTAACCTTAGCATTTCAAGGTGGTCTCTCCGAAGATTGGAGGATTTATGTCGTAACAAACAACAACCTCGGAGCCTAAGGCGAGTTAGGGCTTAAATTGTATATCAGAGCTATACAAAGGCCTAAAGATAAAGTGAGGATTTATGTTGCACTAGACAGATGACCTTAAAGTCCTATGACATATTTATTTAATTCTAAAGAAAGATGTGTTGTTGTAGATCCTAATGCTATTATAGATTGTTCCATACGAAGTTAGCTCCAAGCTCCTGAATGAAGTAGCAGTCCTAAAGTCTATGGTCCAAAAAGTTTTACCAATTGTTTTAAAGTTATGGGAGGGGTTAAAGTTGATTAGAGCGACACTGGTTATGATACCACAATTCTCTCATTCCGGTACCACTATTTTCATTTGGACTTACTTAGCTTAAACGAGTTGTTACACCTATTTAAACTGGGGAGATTTTGTTAGCAACCGTGGGTTACCTTGTCCGAGGGACTCCCGTAAATTCAAAAGGACATTTTAAGTTTAGTGATATTTCAAAGAATTTATGGTTAGCTTTGAAAGAATTTATTTTAGATTTTTGAAAATGTTGATTAATTTTTTTAAATGGTTTTGATTTTTTCAAATAAAGTAAAGTGCACAACTAAGCAAATATAATATTTTGCAGCAATAATAAATAATTGTAAATTCATACATGTCATCTTCCCTGCATTCCCGCTGAAAGATTAGCTTGTGTGTATATATATATATACACATATGTGTATATATATATATATATACATATGTGTATATATATATATACATATGTGTATATATATATATACATATGTGTGTATATATATATATACACACATGTGTGTATATATATATATATATACA
>JXCR01145972.1:56211-73336 GCA_002079205.1 Phalaenopsis hybrid cultivar
TATACAGAAATCATTTGGGTAAGTGCTTGCTGTACTTTCATACCCCTGTCCTGGCCAATGATGCTACTGAAACTGAACTCATTGCTGTGTATTGGGCAATCAACCTTGCCACTAAGGCTAATTGGAATAGAATTTGGTTAGAAATGGATTCTGTTGTGATTATTCCCCTTTTAAATCAGGAGGAGGAGACTCTCTGGCACTACTCTTACTGGATAAGCAAAATCAGAGATCTCACTAGCAAGATGCAAATTCAGTTCACTTTTATCTACAGGGAAGGTAACCAGCCTGCAAACTGGTTGGCCCAACTTGGATCACACTCTAATGAGACTGAAGTTGCTGTCAACCCTCCACCTGCTCTCTTTTATCTGCTACAAAGAGATATCCTAAATGTCCCTCACATCAGAATGATCTACAAAGATAAATGATTATTGTGGGGGCAGATGCAATCTCACACCTTTTTTCCTTTTCATTGAGTCATTGTACTTTTTCTTTTTGAGGGTGACACCTAAAGTTTTTTGGGGGATTTCCTAGGTTCCTGTATTGAACCAAACAGTGAACTCCCCAGCCCCCTCTCTGATGTTTGTAATAGTCCTTTTATTTCAACATGTAGGGAGTCATAAGCAACTCCTTNAATAGTTGAAGGTGCAGCTAACAAACCTCAAACCATGACTCATTGTGTCCTGAAAGATCTTAGTGGATGATTTCCTCGAACAAAAATATAATAAGTTCAATCGTCCTATAAAATATCAATGAGATCTTAAAATGTTCGGGATACGACCGTGAACAACTTTTAAAAACCCTTGAAACTTTTTGAGTTCATTTTGAAATTATTATATTGTTCCATTAATTATCTCAAAATTGAATTATCCTATTATTAAGTGAACCTTGATATTTCAACTATCCCAAGAAATGAAGGAAATTAGATAGTCACTTATCATTTTGTTTGAAGGTTATATGAATGGGTACGCTAAAGGGAAAGTCCAAAGTCATTTAGGATTTTAATGCCCAGAGTTAAAGTAGGGCCTAAGGTGTTTGAAAGTGTTTATCAATTATTTAAGTCCACCTTTTCTTATCCCAATTAAGACAAATCTTACTTATCAAACCTAGTTCACTATTAAGTGATACATCAAAAATAATATATTATTTTAAATACCATTTCTATGCCTATTTTTGGTGATATTGCACTTTAAAGAAATGTATTTTTGTGTTTTTGTTGCAGGTAAACCATTTTTAGGAATTTGGAGAAAAAATGGCAAAAGGAGCAAAATTTGGAGCAAAAACAACCAATTTTGGGGTAGGGCTCATGATGCGCCAAAATCTAGAACACTGACATATGATACGCTAAGTGCAACTTTTTTAAATTAAGGCATTTTGAGATAAAGACACTTATTCTAAACACCCCATGGAGTGGTTCAATGCATCTAGACACTTTGGAAGGTTCTAATATGAAGGGATTTGACTCTTGGATCAAATAGGCACATCTTTTGAATTCAAAGGTTTAGCTTTTGAATTTTAGAGGGAAATTGATACTCCTTTTCAGAGGAGGCAGCCCAAAATAAAAGAGAGTTGGAGAAGAACTTCTAGGGGCGAAAAAAAAGGTGAAAAAGAGAGGTGGCGTGAGACCCAAGAGGGAGTGATAGAGAGAGAAAGTTAAGGGTTTGGAGATTGTCTTCTAAGGTAGTAAGAGGAGAGGGAAGGTGAGAGATTTCTTCTTCATTACACTTCTAAGAGAGAACTGACAGTACTTGTAAATAGAGAAAGGCTTGGAGAGAACTTCTAGGGATTTTCTTAGGAAGGATTGTGAGATAAGTTGTATTTTTCATTTCTTTTGTTTGTAAACTTGTTTTTATATATGAATTCCATGTTTTATTGTTTCCTTCTCATGAATTCTGAGTAGTCTACTTTATCTTTCTCCCTACTTTGAAGAAATGGTTTTGTGAAGAATTGATTTTGTTTTCTATGGTTTTAAATATCAACAATTTGTGATGATTTGAACTCCAATCTTCATTTACTTTTCATTTGGCCAATTAAATTGTTAAAATGTGTTAAGAAACATATGTTCTAAAAAGGGGATAAGATTTTTACAACAAAAGGAGAATCACATTTGATTTCATGGGAGAATATGTCATCCATGGGATTGGGTGCAAATAAATAAGAAAATATACTTCGTTGGATGTAGAATTGAAAGATTTTAAGGTGACAGATTAGAGTCTCCAATTTGGTTCTGTTGATTGGAAACTAATCCAAGCATGTTAGCCCTTAGGTGAGGGAGTAGCGGAAGCTCTAGAGTGATAACTAGTATCTGTTGGTGCCTGAAAATCTCTCCAACTAACTCCCCATCTTTAGAACTTTCAAAACTTTCCCAGTACTTTCAGGAACTCACCTATTTATCCTTTTTATTTTAATTTTATTTTGAGAGTGTTGTAAAAGAGAAGAGATTCAAAGGAACTTTAAGAGTTTGGTGGATGACTTAAGATAAGTTTTTATCTTTTATTTTAAAAAACTTTTGGTTTTAATTGAGACTTGTTGTGGATTTGACAATGATTTCTACTTTTAAACTAAAGTGTGGTTTTGTTTTCTCCATGTATTCTGAGTAGTTTTCTTTATCTTTCTTCTTAAAATAATAAGTAATACGTATAAGAATTCTATTGTGAAAGTATGCATATTGTGTTTTTCCAAATAGGAGCAATAATATTCTTTACCCTTACTAGAGATTCTATAAAAAACATTGGCTAATTTAAAGTTTGAATAGTTATGAAGACCGGCTAGGCAGAGAAGATACGAGCTCTCACTCTAGAGTCCTTCAATTGCCTCCACATGGGGGCTAACATCTGTATCAGAACCTAAAATAATAAACCAAGTTGGGGGCCTTAACCTGTCACTTTAAAGTCTTCTAACTCTACACCCTTCAATGAATATTTCCGTATTTATTTGCACTCAATCATATGAACTACATTCTCATTCATACAACCTCATGTGATTCTTTCCAATTGTTGACTGAGACAATTTCATCCTAGTTCTTATATGTTCTCACAACAAATTTTTAAATCTGGATTAGCCAAATCAAGAAGTAAATGAATTACATAAATTTAAATCATCACAACTTCTTCTAACATTAAAGATCAATACTCTCCACAACTTCCACTTAATTACTATCATTTTAAGAAGAAAGCTAGAGAAAACTACTTAGAATCCATGGAGAAAATAAAACCACACTTTAGTTTAAAAGTATAAATCATTATCAAACCAACAACAAGTCTCAATTAAAATAAAAAGTAGTCTAAAACAAAGATAAAAATTTATCTCAAGTCCTCCACCAAACTCTTGAAGTTCCTTTGAATCTCTTCTCTTTTACAACACTCTCAATATAAAACTAAAATAAAAAGGATAAATATGTGATGCCTGAATATCTCTCCAACTAACTCCCCAATTTTAGAACTTTCAAAACTTTCTCAGGACTTTCATGACCTCCTTCAAAGTCTCAATCTTCCTTCTTTTATAATTCTCCAAAAGGTGTTATGGTATCTCTTCAAAATGTGTCTTGGTTCTATGTATTTCCCCAAGAGATGCATCCTTTCGCAATAATTTTCGTCCATGGTGGTTGTAACCGCCTATTAAGCCAATAGGTGCCTTGAAAACCTCTTCAAAATTTGCAAAAAATCAAATTTACTCATCCAATAACTGCCACTGGCGCTTAAGTGTGGGACCTCTGGCGCTTAGTCGCAGCTTTCTCTGTTTAACCGACACTTAAGCGCTGGATCTGGCGCTTAGGCGCCAAAATACTTTTGCACATTTTTCACCTATTTGCTCCAAATTTGATCCTTTTTCACTCCTTTAAGCATTTTTCACCTTTTTGCCTGTACCTGAAAAAAAAACACAAAAATATCTTCCATTAAAGCGCAATATCTCAAAAATAAGTATAAAAATGTGTCTAAAAACACTATATATTTTAGACATATCAAAAAACCCCAAGCTTAAGACGTTACTTGTCCTCAAGTGACACTTCAATCTTTAAAAACTAAATATGTATGATATGTATATGAGTTTCTTTAGGAGTTACTAAAATTTAGATTTAGAAATATAGTAGTCTAATTTAGAAAAAAATATTCAATAAATGAGACCAGCTTAAAGTTTAGAAATTTTTATTGTTAAGAAAGATGAAAATATGAGTTCCTATCTAATTCAGAAATATTATAATTCTTCCAAATTTAGAATTTAGTTCTTTTATTATCTCCACTTAAAAAATTTTATTAAGAATAATTTTACTTACTATATTATATATATAAGCTTAAGATTTTCTCAAGTGTGATACTATAAAAAAAATCAAATGTAGAACCAATTTTTGATTAGACACTAATCCTCAAGCTTCTCCTCCAAGTTTTTCTTATTCTTCTTCTTTTTTTTTTCTTTTTCTTTCTTTTTCTTTTTCTTTTCTATTTCTTTTTTTAGGTAAGGATTACTATATCTTAATAGGCCTTTAATTATTTTGAATTCTACTTTTCCTTTCTTAATACAAAAATTTTACATATAAATATAATAATAGCTTTCAAAATTATTTTTAATAAAAGAAATTTAAGTATTAAAAATAAAAGTTGAAATTTCTAAAATTTTCAAAAACATAATGTTTCTTATTAAAGATAGTTACTTATATTAATCATTTTCTACTCTAAAAACTTTTAACTTAAAGTTTTTCTTCATTACTCAAAATTTCAACTAAATTCTCTTGCTCATTTCTAAAATCAAATTTTACTTCCCTAATATAACTTCATATACATGATCAATTTTTCTTTTCAAATCAAACTCACTTGTAGTTCATTTGAGAACAAATAAAATTAAAGTTTTAAAAATATTTTTCATCCCCCCAAACTTAAATTTTTAACAGATTAAACAGTTTAGCATCAAATATATATAAGCACGAATGAAAATTAAAATAACTGCGAACATGAATTTTTATACCCTAAAGATACAAGTATAAGACTAAAAACATGAGTAAAATTAATTTTGATCAAATTTTCTAATATTTTCATTTCAATTCAACATGTAGAGATTCAATAGACTTCTAAACAGTGGGCATAAACATAAAAGCAAACTAACACACTAACATGACTTCATAATCTCAACATAAAAACAAACTCACAAACATGATAAAAGAAAAATACAGAGTAGCAGTTTCTCAAATTTAATATTTAAGACCTAAGTTAGCAAGATTTTCATCTTTTCAAAAGACATAGAATTAAAAGTTAAGTTCTACTAACTAAATCACAAAACTCACAAGTGTACTACCTTCTACAGATATAGAATTAAGTTAAGTTCTAAACTAACTAAATCACAAAACTCACAACAGTTACTACCCTAGATTTAATACAAACTACTAACTAATACAAACATCACAACAACAGTAAAATACAAAAGTCCAAAACACAATACATAATACATATCATCAAAAAGATGCAAATGTAACAGTACCACACCACATAGTCCACAACATAAAAATAAATAACACATCATAAATCTCAATTCCAAAGCACATTGTCTAACACATATTACAAACATAAAAATATCTCAATTCTACTTCTCATCTTCTGAATCACTGCTATACCACTTTTTTGCAGGCTCATAATCATGATATCACATATATGGAGGAAATTGCACTCGTGGGTCACCCCTAATTTGGTTCTCCAAAGATGAGTGGAATTTCTCTTCATAATCACTCTTTCCCTACTATAACTATCGGTATGCTCTACAAAATGCTCTAAATTCTGAACTTTATCAGTGATAAAATTAATATGATCCATCATCCTCTGCAATAATTGATCTTGGATCTCAGTAGACGCACCTCTAGATGTAGAAGCACGTGATGTAGAAGCATCAGAGGTAGAAGCAGTAGACGTCTCCATTCCATAACTCATAGAAAATCCTTCTCTCTAACCAAAAAATAGAATGATCAGAATAAGTATTCATATTCACCTTAGTGATGGGCTTTAGAGGTAGCAACACTTCCTCCCAGCTATCATATTTAACTCCAACCTGCTCACACAAAGAAAAGATTAAGGAAGCAAAACCCATACCTGCAGTAGTAACGATAGTGGCAGTACTGATGATAGTCTGATAAATCAAAGCTCCTATGTTGATGAGCTTTCATTCCTGGATACAATAATTTAACATTGCTCTCTCTCTGGTCACCTCACTGAGATGATTTGATGGTAGCAGACAAGCATAAATGAAATAGTGTCAGGCCTTTGAAGGTGCACATAACTTTCAAGTTGGGAAGTTGACACTCCTCTCATTAGTGATCTTCCAAAGTCCTCTTCCAACAGTCAAGTAAGAAATAATCTTGTCTAACTCCGCTTCAGTTGGACTATAATTTGCATAAAAACATAACGTATCAGGTGGCAGATGATAAAACAAATTGATGACCTCTGGTGAAAAAGGTACCAACTTTCCTTGAGCTATGACTCTCTTATCTTCAGCCTGAGGGAGGTTTGTATAGAACTCCTTATCAACAAAAATAATAGCCATAGCAGAGAAACAACAGAATTATTCCCACTATCGATGAACAATCAAATCCTCTACGTCTCCACCTGGATTCCTAAAACACCGCTCCTGAATCAGTTTCCGTGATTGCAACACATCACCATGCTGATCCTGAGCCTTCGAACTAACAAATTTACTCGAATCAAAAGGGCTATTTCCTTTACTCCTCTTCATTCTTGGTGCCATTCCACAAATTTTATAAATTCCAAAAAATAACTTCAAAAATCAAGTCTAAATTACTAAACTAAACTTCCAAAGTATAAACCACACTTCCCATGCAATTTTCATAGATATTTTTTCTCATTTTTCACCATGAATAGTGAATTTTTTAATTTCTCCAAATGTGCTCAAAATACATAATGAAAATCCAAAATTTTTGCATAGGAGTAAAGCTCTTACCTCAAGGAACTTCGATCTAGCAAATTTCACTTGATTCCACCAAGAAATCTTCACTTTAGATGTGCCATAGCCCAAAAAAATCGTGAACTCGAGAGGTTGAAGGTGACAATTGGTTAAAAATGGTGATTTTCGGGCTGAAATTTCACTTTTAACCGTTCGCAAACCAGCGCTTAAGCGCTGGTAAATGACACTTAAGCTCCTGCCTCTTGGGTGGGCTCGCGCTTAAACGCGAGATGTGGCACTTAGGCACCAGTGCACGATTTTCAAAATTTTCAAATTAAAGTAAAATGCACTATTTACCTAAGTAAACCACCCATAAATAGTCTCATAGCACTTAAATGACTATTTTCAACTTCCTATAACTCCCCTCTCTCTTAAAATTCTCCATAATAACTATTTCAATTCGAGGCTAAAAATAACACAAATTTTCACACAAACAAACTTATATTAATTCACAAACAAGTACAAATACCTTTAAACACTTCATTCTCACTCCAAATAGTCTTGGATGAGAAAAGTTTCCTAAATACAAATACATAACAATCATTTCACAATTAACACATATAAGAAGTCATAAAATCAAGACTTAAGCATTAAACCACTTGAAAATAACAACTTCTAACACACAAAATTCGTACACTAAACTTAATTCCATTCTTCATTCAAAGGAACAAATTCTTGTCTTTCATTAGTCTCTCCAAAAATATAAAGTTGATAAAACGAACGGTGGTGACGAGCTCTAATATTATCTTCTTCAATCCACTTCTGCTTTATGAACATTTCCTTATCCACTTACTCTATGTAACTTGTGTGGCTAAATTACAACTTCAATTACCATTCAATATGCTCTAGATGTGCATGCAACTCAAGTACCATGGTTTTCAATAAAGTCATAGTATTCTCAATTTTTTTGTTCTTCTCTGATATCCCTTCAATACTAATGGCTAAGAAACCGTTATACATCTCATGTGCAATTTGACTAATGAACCTCTTCCTCATGGTTTCTTCCTTCTTCTTCAAATCCATCTCACAGGAAGACATTTTCTCTAAATCTCACTTTCTCTTAGACTTTTAGGGCTAGAAATGATCTAGGGTGAAATTCCTTCACAAAACCTCTCTATTGATAGTCCTAATCCTTCCATTAACTCCTAGACACATTTAAAAACTATCTTGGCACGTTTTTACAAACTAATTAGCGGTTAAAACTCTCAAAATATTAATTTGGCACATGTGTTTAAACTACCGCGCTTAAGCGCTGAATCTTTTTTCAGAAGGCCATTAAAAATTATTGGTAGCCATTTCTTCAATTAAAGCATAGGCATCGTGAAATGGTTTTGACATCAATGAACCACCAACAACGACATCGATAATTGATCTAAGAGATCCACCAGCAGCGGCATCAATAATAGATCTAAGAGATCCAACTAATCCATTATAAAAAGTTTGAATTTGGTATAACATGGTGTGGACACTTTCTTAAGAGTTCTTTAAATCTTTCCCATGTTTCATAAATAAATTCCCCTTCAATTTGTATAAAATATGTAATATCATTTCTAAGCTTCGCAATTTTTTTTGGTGGAAAATATTTAGCAAGGAAATTTTGTGCTAAATCACCCCAAGTTCTGATAGATCCAGATGCTAATGAATTCAACCACATCTTAACTTTATCACTCAGTAAGAAAGGAAATAACATATGTCTTATGGCTTCATTTGATACACCATCATATTTAAATGTAGCACACAATTCTAAAAAATTAGTAAGATGTAAATTTGGATCTTCAGTTGGTGATTCCCCAAACTGATTATTTGATCCCATTTGGATAATAACAGGTTTAAGCTCAAATGAATTAGCCACTACAGTAGGTTTTTGAATACTACAATAAAGTTCATCTACAGTAGGATTGGCATAATCTCTTAAAGGTCTAAACTCTCTATGAATTTCAGATGTTGACATAATCTCTTAAAGCTCTAAACTCTTGATGAATTTCAACATTTTGATCATTTTGGTTTTCCATTTGTGTAATTTTTTTAGATTTTTATAGATTTTTAATGTTTTAATTTTTCTGATTTTCTTAATAGTTCTGTCTAATTCAGAATTGTAGGGCACTAGTCCTTTAGAATCTGAACTACGCATACACTAACATATAATAAAATAAAACTAAACACACACAAAATAAGATATAATAACTTTAAAGTTTAAATAAGACTTTCTAAAAATAGAAATTTGCATTAAAATCAATAGATTCTTTGCAATTTTCACTTCAATGATTTCCTCGGCAACGACTCCAAAAACTTGATCCCGACTATTTATATGCAATAGTATAATAATAGATCTGATTATATTTTTCAATTACATTTCCTTATTTTACAACAAAACAAAAAACTTGATCCTGAAGAAAAATAA
This sequence comes from Phalaenopsis hybrid cultivar, assembly GCA_002079205.1. Lineage (NCBI taxonomy): Eukaryota > Viridiplantae > Streptophyta > Magnoliopsida > Asparagales > Orchidaceae > Phalaenopsis > Phalaenopsis hybrid cultivar. The sequence goes on from JXCR01145972.1 coordinate 65,549, forward strand.
AAATTTAACTTTTTAATTTATATATAGTGGGATACTATGCAAGTATAGGAATTATGTTGTGGAAGTATGCAAATTATGTTGTGTATGCAAATTGTGTTGTGCCAAATAAGAGCGATAATATTTTGTACCCTTACTAGAGTTGCTATTAAAAACATATGAAAATTTAAAGTTTGAATATTTCTGAAGATCAGCTAGGCAGCGAAGTTACTAGCTTTCACTCTAGAGTTTCCTCGATTCCCTTCACCTAGGGGCTAACATCTCGTATCCGAGCCTAAAAGATAAATCAAGTTGGGGCTTTAACCAGTCACTTTAAAGTCCTCTAACTCTACACCCTTCAATAAATATTTCCCTATTTATTTGCACTCAATCAAATGAACTACATTCTCAGTCATACAATCTCATGTGATTCTTTTCAATTGTCAACTGAGGAAAAACTAGCCCAGTTCTTACATTCTCTCACAACAAATTTTAACATCTGGATTTGACAAATTAAGAAGTAAATGAAGTGCGTAGATTTAAATCATCAAACTTCTTCCAACAATAAAGATCAATACTCTCCATAAATTTCATCCAATACTTAATTACTTATCATTTTAAGAAGAAAGATTAAGAAAACTACTCAGAATCTTTGGAGAAAACAAAACCATACTTTAGTTTAAAAGAAGAAATCATTGTCAAACCAACAATAAGTCTCAATTAAAACCAAAAGTAGTCTAAAAACAAAAGATAAAAGCTTATCTCAAGTCCTTCACAAAACTCTTAAAGTTCCTTTGAATCTATTCTCTTTTACAACGCTCAAAATAAAAATAATGAAAAGGATAAAGTAAATACTTAAAGTGGTGCCTAAAAATCTCTCCGAACTAACTCCCCAATTCAAGAACTTTCAAAACATTCTCTTTTCTAGCACCCCTCTAGTCTCTCCCTTTTCAAGCACACTTTCAAAGTCTCAATCTTCTTTATTTTATAAATCTTCAAAAGGTGTATTGGCATCTCTTCAAAATATGTCTTGATTCGATGTATTTCCCCAAGAGATGCCTCCTTTCACAAATATTTTCATCCTTGGTGGTTGCAACCACCTATTAAGACAATATGTGCCTCAAATTCCTCTTCAAAATTTGTCTAAATGCAAAAAACTGCCAAATAACTGCCTTTGGCACTTAAGCACGGGGCCTCTGGCGCTTAGGCGCGACCTTTTCTGTTTAACAAGCGCTTAAGCACTGGATCTGGCTCTTAGGCGCCAAAACACTTTAGCATAATTTTCACTTGTTTGCTCCAAATTTTTTTATTTTTCACAACTTTAAGCATTTTTCTTTTTTTATCTGTACCTGAAAGAAAAACATAAAATACCTTCCATTAAAGTGCAATATCTCAAAAACAGGTATAAAAATGTGTCTAAAAACACTATATATTTTAGGTGTATTAATAGACTAGCTGGGCATAAATACTTTTATTTTTTGAATGGATATAATAGTTATCACCAAATAAAAATAACTCCTGAGGATCAAGAGAAAACAACGTTTACCTGTCCGTATGGTAGTTTTGCTTTTAGAAGATTGCCCTTTGGTTTATGTAATGCCCCTGCTACATTTCAAAGATGTATGATGACATTTTTTGTGATTTAATTTAAAAGGGATTGAAGTATTTATGGATGACTTTTCAGTTTTTGGAACTTCATTTGACTCATGTTTAGAACATTTATCTAAAGTTCTTAAGCGCTGTGAAAAACAAATTTAGTCTTTAATTGGGAAAAATGCCAATTTATGGTAGTTGGAGGAATTGTATTAGGTCATCAACTATCAGAGAATGGAATGGAAGTAGATCCCGCTAAAATTCAAGTGATCACTAATTTACCTTATACAACAAATGTGAGGGAAATTTGGAGTTTTTAGGACATGCTGGATTCTACAGGCAATATATTAAAAACTTTTCCAAACTTGCTAAGCCTTTATGTCATTTACTTGAGAAAGATGCAATTTTCAATTTTGATGAAAGGTGCCTAAAAGCTTTTAAGTTATTAAAAGAAAAATTAATCACTGCACCAATTATAGTTTTACTAGACTGGGAAAACCTTTTAAATTGATGTGTGATGCTAGTGATTATGCTATTAGAGCTGTTTTAGGATAAAGATATGATAAAATATTTAATGTAATTTACTATGCTAGTAAAAATATTAATGAAACTCAAATTAATTATACAACAACTGAAAAAGAATTATTAGCAATAAATTTACTTTTGATAAATTTAGATCATTTTTTATTGGAACTCTTTATGTAGTGCATATAAATTATTCTGCTATTAAGTACTTAATGAAAAAGAAGAATGCCAAACCTAGACTTATAAGATGGATTCTTCTTTTGCAGGAATTTGATTTTGAAATAGTAGATCGGAAGGAGATTGAAAATCAAATTGTTCATCATTTTTCCAGACTTGAGTTAGAAAAACCTCTTTGTTTTGAAAAAAAATAATGAACATTTTCCAGATAAAAATTTATTCACTATTAATGAGTGTGTTCCGTGGTATGCCAACATTGTAAACTTTCTAGTTAGTGATATTATACCCTATGAAATGACATACCAAAAAAAGAGGAAATTTATTTCTGAAGCTATGACTTATTTTTTGGATGACCAATTTTAATATAAACAAGAAAATAATTTGATTATTCGAAGATGTGTACCATTAGAAGAAACTTATGAAATTATCCAAAAATGTCATAATTCTAATTTTGGGGGACATTTTGGTGTTGATAAAACAACATACACAATTTTACAATCTGGATTCTATTGACCTATGATTTTTGGAGATGTTAATGCTTATATCAAAACTTATGATCGATGTCATCGAGTAGGCAATATTTCTAGAAGAAATGAGATGCCCCTCAATTATATGTTTGAAGTTAAAATATTTGATGTTTGAGGATTAGATTTCATGGGACCATTTATACCATCTTTCAAAAATTTAAATGTACTATTAGCAGTGGACTATTTATCCAAATGGATAGAAGTTGTTGCTTTACCTCGATGTGATGCTCAAAGGGTTGCAAAATTTTTGAAAACGAACATATTTTGTAGATTGGGATGCCGAGAGTTATCATTACTAATGGGGGAAGCCATTTCAAAAATTCCATAATAGAGAAGTTATTAAAGAAATATCATATAAATCATAAGATTACTACTACTTATCATCCTCAGACAAGTGGTTTGGCAGAATTATCCAATCAAAAAATTAAAATAATTATGGAAAAATCTGTGAATTCAACAAAAATGGATTGGTCAGTCAAACTTACCTATGCTTTGTGGGCTTATAGGACTGCATATAGAACTCCTATAGGAATGTCTCCATATAGGCTAATATTTGGGAAAGCGTTTGTGGGCTTATAGGACTGCATACAGAACTCCTATAGGAATGTCCTCATATAGGCTAATATTTGGGATGTGAGCTTGTAGGACTGCATACATAACCTCTATAGGAATTGAAAGAGTTTAATTATTTGCTTCCTTGATCTTTTCTTTATGTGAACAGGCTAGAGTGAGATATGATAGCTGGGAGGAAGTACGGCTACCTCTAAAGCCCATCACCAAGGGTGAATGTGAAGACTTACTCTGAACATTCTATTTTTAGGATTTTCTAGGAGTTATGGAATGGAGACGTCCGCTGCTTCTACCTCTACTACTTCTGCATCTAGACCATCTACCTCACATGCTTCTACATCTAGAGGTTAGTCTATTGAGACCTAAGATCAATTATTGCATAGGATGATGAAACATATTAGTTGTACCGCTGATAAAATTCAAAATCTAGAGCTTTTTGCAGAGCATACTGATAGGTATAATAGGAGAAAGAGTGATTATGAAGAGAAATTTCACTAGTCTTTGGAGAACCTAATTAGGGATGACCGAGGAGCGCAATTTCCTCCATGTCCTTGATATCCTGATTATGAGCCTGCAGAAATGTAGAATAACGGTGATTCAGAAGATGAGAAGTATAATTGAGAGATTTTATTTTTATGTTTTTATTATGTGATAGATTATGTTGTTTGTACTTGTTACATTTACATTTGTGTGTTGATTTGGACTATGGTTGTGTTTTGAACTTTTATGTTTTATTGCTATTGTTAGTTAATATTTTGTTTTTGAAATTCTAGGGTAGTAACTGTTGTTCTGTGTTTAGTATTATTTTAGTTAGTTTAGGACTTAACGTAATTATATATCATTTGAAAAGTTAAAAATCTTGCTAACTTATATCTTAAATTTATATTTCAGAAACAGCTACCCTGTATTTTTTCTTTTATCTTGTTTGTGAGTTTGTTTTGATGTTGAGATTGTAAAGTCAAGTAGTGTGTTTGTTTGCTTATATGTTTATACCCACTATTTTGAAGTCTATTGAATCTCTACATGTTAAATTGAAATGAAAATAGTAGAAAAAATTGATCAAAATTAATTTTACTCCTGATTTTAGTTTTATACTTGTATAATTAGGGTATAGAAATTTCTGTAAGCATGTTATTTCAATTCTCATTCCTACTTATATATATCTGATGCTAAACTGTTTAATCTTGTTAAAAATTTAAGTTTGGGGGATGAAAATATTTTCAAAATTTGAATTTTATTTGTTCTCAGATGTGCTACAAGTGAATTTGATTTGAAAATAAAATTGATCATGTATATAAAGTTATATTAGGGAAGTAAAATTTGATTTTAGAAATGAGTAAGAGAATTTAGTTGTAATTTTTAGTAATGACAAAAAACTTTAAGTTAAAAGTTTTTTAGTGTAGAAAATGTTTAATAAAAGTAACTATCTTTAGTAAGAAAAATTGCATTTTTTAAAAAAAATATAAATTTATACTTTTATTTTTAATACTTAAATTTCTTTTATTAAAAAAAATTTTCAAAACTATTATTATATTTAAAAGTAAAAGTTTTATATCAAGACTTTGCTTTAGGAAATGAGAAGTAAAATTCAAAACCATTAAAAGTCTATCTAGATATTGTAATCCTTGCCTGAAAAAGAAGAAAAAGAAAAAGAAAAAAAAAGGAAAAAAGAAAAAGAGAAAACCAAAAAAAAAAGAAAAAAAAATATAAGGGAAGAAAAGCTTGAGGATTAGTGCCTAATCAAAAGATGGTTCCACATTTAATCTTTTTAAAGTATAAGACTTTATAAATTCTTAAGCTTGAAAATATAAAATAGTAAGTAAAATTATTTCTAATAAATATTTTTAAGTAAAGAAAATAAAAGAACTAAAATTCTAAATTTGGAAAACTTACAATATTTCTAAATTAGATAGGAACTCATATTTTCATATTTCTTAACATTAAAAATTTCTAAACTTTAAGTTGGTCTCATTCACCGAATATTTTTTTCTAAATTGGACTACTAAATTTCTAAATCTAAAATTTAGTAACTCCTAAAGAAACTCATATACATATTATACTTATTAAGTTTTTAAAGATTGAAGTGTCACTTGAGGACAAGTAACATTTTAAGTTTGGGGGATTTTGATACACCTAAAATATATAGTGTTTTTTTATACTTATTTTTGAGATATTGTGCTTTAATGGAAGGTATTTTTGTGTTTTTCTTTCAGGTATAGGTAAAAAGGTGAAAAATGCTTTGATCAAATTTGGAGCAAATAGGTGAAAATTGGGCTAAAGTGTTTTGGCGCCTAAGCGCCAGATCCGGCGCTTAAGCGTCGATTAAACAGAGAAGGCCGCGCCTAAGCGCCAAAAGCCTCGCGCTTAAGAGCCATCGACATTTATTTGACAGTTTTCTTCATTTGGCCAAATTTTGAAGAGGTATTTGAGGCACATATTGGCTTAATAGATGGTTACAACCACTAAGGATGAAAATACTTGTGAAAGGAAGCATCTCTTGAGGAAATACATTGAATCAAGACATATTTTGAGGAGATACCAATGCACCTTTTGGAGATATATAAAAGAAGGAAGATTGAGAATTTGAAGTGGGTTCTTGAAAAGAGAAAGTTTTGAAAGTTCTTGAAGAAATTAGGGAGTTATATTGGAGAGATTTTCAAGCACCACATCAAATACTTATTTTATCATTTTGCTTTAGTTTTATTTTAAGAGTGTTGTAAAAGAGAAGAGATTTAAATGAAGTTCAACAGTTTGGTGGAGGACTTGAGATAAGTTTTTATCTTTTGTTTTTATACTACTTTTAGTTTTAATTGAGACTTATTTTTGGTTTGAAAATGATTTCTACTTTTAAACTAAAGTTTGGTTTTGTTTTCTTCATGGATTCTGAGTAGTTTTCTTTATCTTTCGTGATAAGTAACTAAGTGATGAATGAAAGTTGTGGAGAGTATTGATCCTTAATGTTGGAAGAAGTTATGATGATTTAAATCTGTGTACTTCATTTACTTCTTGATTTGACCAATTCAGATGTTAAAATTTTTCGTGAGAACATGTAAGAACCGGGCTGGTATTGTCTTAGTCAACAATTGGAAAGAATCACATAAGTTTATATGAATGAGAGTGTAGTTCATATGATTAAGTGAAAATAAATAAGAAAATATTCATTGAAGAGTGTAGAGTTAGAAGACTTTAAAGTGATAGGTTAAAACTCCCAACTTGGTTTATTGTTTTAGGTTTTGATACGAGATGTTAGCCCTCAGGTGGAGAGAATCGAAGGAACTCTAGAGTGAGAGCTAGTATCTTCCCTGCCTAGCCGGTCTTCAGAACTATTCAAACTTTAAATTAGCCAATGTTCTTTATAACATCTCTAGTAAGGGTAAAAAATATTATTGCTCCTATTTGACACAACACAATTTGCATACTTCCACAACATTATTCCTATACTTATTAGTGATTCATGATAAGGAGAAAGATATATTCATATTTAGTGTTTTTCTTCTATAAAAACTCAAGTTATCATTTTAAGTTGTTACTGTTTTGTCAAAAAATTAAAAATACAAAAAATATTTAACTTTCATCACTGCAATAAATTTTATAGTTTAAATAATTGTCTTTTAAAAATAGAAAGTTTTTAAAGTGCATATTGCATCATTTCCCTATGGGTTTGATATTCATGTCTTAATCAAAAAAGTCCTATATTATTTGATAACGATACATATACTTGCGTAGTATCCCAATATATATAAATTAAAAAGTTAACTTCTTATTTTTCTTCAGGATCAAGTTTTTAGTTTTGTTGCAAAATAAGGAAATATAAGTGAAAATATAATCAAAATTATTGTTATACTATTGCATATAAACAGTCGGGATCATGTGCCTTATAAAGAAATTAACAAATAATTGAAAGATATCATGATTTTGAATTTGGAGGACATTTTGACACAAATAGAACTACATATAAAATTTTGCAAGCTGTATTTTATCTGCCTACTCTCTTTAGAGATGTTAATGAATATATTAATGCATATATTGTGATAGATGTCAGTGAGTAGGAAATATTTCTAAAAGAAATGAAATGCCTCTAAATTACACAACTGTTCCAATTCTGTAAATATTTTGACCGAATCATTGGGCAAATCGGCATGCCAGTCAAAGGCAACTCGTGCTAAACTGGTGATGAACTGTTGGCAAAGCAAGGATTCATTACTTCTTGTGATACCACAATTAGCTCTGAAATGTGCTAGATGTTGTCTGGGATTTCCGGTCCCATCGAATATTCTGAAGTTCGGAGGCACAAAACCCTTAGGAAAGGGTACGGTGTCAAATTCCTCTTGGTAGGGTCTACCCTTTAAAATTAATGCACCTCCTTTGGATTGTACTAAGGCATCACGAACTTGTTCAACCATTTGTTTGAAATCTTTTT
>JXCR01145972.1:74178-126970 GCA_002079205.1 Phalaenopsis hybrid cultivar
GTGATATATCACTTGCTCTTGGAGAACCTTGTGTGGTTCCCTACTCCATTTTAGTGGCAATAATTTTAATAATATTAGATACTTCAGATTCTAATTTTATTTCTTGATCAGGTTTATCAGACTGTATCGGTGATACAACTTTGGGTACCACATCTTCTTCTATTTTTTGATCAGGTTTATCAGACTGTATCGGTGATACAACTTTGGGTATCCACATCTTCTTCTTCAACAATGATGGTTAGGACCAGGTGTCCTAGCAGAATTATCAACATGTTGAGGAGTATGCTCCTCTTTGTGTATACCATATATAGTGTTAGATAAATATCTTTGCGAAATTCTTGGACCCAANCTTAATCCTTCTGTTGGATTTTTTATTATCATGATTTCTTTTCCCTTAGTGGCAGGGACAACTGTCTTTGTTGGTGTTATTGTATAAGTAACAGAGGTCTTAGTCTTCTTGTGAACTGGAAAGTCATCAAAGGAATTTAGGTTGAATTCAGCAGCGTAAAGGTCTTAGTTTTCTTGTGAACTGGAAAGTCATCAAGGGAATTCAGGTTGAATTCAGCAGGAGGTCTTAGTTTTCTTGTGAATGAAAGTCATCAAGGGAATTCAGGTTGAATTCAGCAGCAGTCTCTTGTATTTCTGGAGCAGCAACTTTTACAACGACAAAAGGAGCCTTCCCGAGGATGACCTCCGATCTCCAAACCCGGTTCCAAACTTGATGGTAGTAGCAACATTGCGAGCCTCGCGGCTTGTTGGCAGGTTGCAGGTGAATGTTAGCGTTGGGTTGGTCATTGCAGCAATTTCACAAAAGAAAGGCTGGGGTTAGTCATATGGACCAAAGTGTTGTAGTTTTAGAGCAAAGACTGAAGCTAACAACAGGGAAGCCTAAAGACCAGATAAAAATTTCAAAATTTTCAAACTTTATGTAGTATTAGTTCAATTTACAAAATTGAAATATTTTAGGACCCAAAACGGGATTCATAAAAGCAAAAACATCCCCAAAAGGAGACGAAAATGCAAAGTTTGGGACCCAGTGCGGGACCCACTTTATACAAAGCCCAGGTGGAACTAGTCCACCTACACACTTATTGGGAGTCCAACCCCATATAAAGATCAGGATATCCTTAATGGCCTTATGAATCGCTCTGTCCAAAGATAGTTGAACAGATGATCCTGAAGGTCAAAAGAGTTGACCGTACTTTCCCAAGACAGAAATGGGTGGTATGCCAACGAAAGAAAGGTAATCTTGATTCATGAGGGACATGAATACATTACCTATGTATGAAGATATATTTTTTTTTTTGATTTAAATGGAGAGAGAAGCGATCCCCAGCGGAGTCGCCAGAAGCTGTCGGCACTATTTTTGGTGTGGGGTTTGCCCGTAAGAAGCTGTCGGTCATCGGAATTAAAATCCCATTGCCCGCTTCGAAAGGACATTTAAAAGAAAAATTTTAATTTTTGAAAAAGATGAAGTCAAACTGACCCCATAATTTTTATAGTTTAGATGAAAGAGCGCTNGATTGGCAGAGTAGCAGCAATTTTTTGAACATTTTCATGTCCATCGGTATTCATAAGAGGATAGAATTTGCCTCCTCAGCATTAGATAGATTTCTGGTAATGCTTCTTCCTTCTGATGAGGTTCCTCTTCAGTAGGTATTTTCTAAGGGATCTGAATTTTAGTCGTTTTTCGGGCTTTCCTGTTGCGGTTTATATTCTGAGACCGGGTCAACGGTATAGTCTTCGAACTTAATCCGATTTCGAAAATTGAAGGTAACGCAGCTAACCCTTCAGTCGGATTTTCTATTATCACGATTTCTTTTCCCTTAGTAGCGGGGACATTGGTGTTATGATGACAGTAGCAGAGGTTTTGATTTTCTTGTGAACAGGAAAATCATCAAGGGAGTTCAAGTTGAATTCAGCAGCTGGTTCTTGTACTTCTGGAGCAGCAACTTTCACAAAAACAAAAGGAGCCTTCCCGAGGGTGACCTCGAGATCTTCAAATCCTGTTCCAAAATTGATGGTAGTAGCAACGTTGCGGGCCTCGCGGCTTGTTGGCAGGTTGCAGGTGAATGTCAGCGTTGGGTAGGTCATTGCAGCAACTTCACAAAAGAAAGTGCTGGGGTTAGTTATATGGCTAAAGTGTTGTAGTTTTAGCACAAACACTAAAGCTAACAAAGGGAAGTTTAAAGACTAGGTTAATGAAAATTTCAAAATTTTCAAAAAGATTTGATTAAAATTTACAAAATTTGTGTACTATGACGCAATTTGATCTAATTTGCAAAATTAAAATGTTTTAGGACCCAGTGCGGGACCCACTTTACACAGCGCCCAGGTGGAACTAGTCCACCTACACACCTGTTGGAGAACAAGAAAAAGAGGGATTGCCCTCATTGCTCAAATTCAGCACCAGGATTCTCTCCTCCTCAANTAAGTATGATTTGAGGATCATTTTGAGGATTGAGATCGATATTAGGTTGGTTATTTACGTTATCCCCAAAGACAGTAAAAACGTAGCCAACATCATTATCATTATGTTCATCAGGTCCCGGAGGGACAAAAAGATAAAAATACAAAGTCAAGGGTTCGAGAATTTTCTCTCCCGAATCCGAGACAACATATCTAGTAGAGGCAGCCCCTATCCTACCCCTGGTGCTATCAACAAAATTGTTATTTCATTTATCTTCTTTATTTTTGATGATGTGGTTCTTGTGACGAAGTTTCCATCTCTGATCTGACGGACTGAAAATTCTGATTTGTAGTCTGTCTGGAAGCGTTCTGAATCTGTTTTATCACTTTCTTGGAGGATTTNGGACTTTCTTGAGCTTGTTCCAAGTTGAACTCCATCCTCCCTCTTTAATGTACGGATCAAGTTGGGAAATTGGCTCATCCGAAATCACATTTATCGAACCTTTTTCAGGTAGATCAAATTGGGAAATCGGCTCATCCGAAATCACATTTATCGAACCTTTTTCAGGTTCTTTTATATTCTTTCGTAATAGAGATATTCCCTTCTTTAATGTTCTTTTCAAGCCAATCCTTGAAAACGAATCAAGTTGGGAAATTGGTTCAGCCGAAATCACATTTATCGAACCTTTTTCAGGTTCTTTTAAATGTTGGGAAATCGGCTCATCCGAAATCACATTTATCGAACCTTTTTCAGGCTCTTTTAAATATTGGGAAAGAGATATTCTCTTCTTTAATGTTCTTTTCAAGTCAATCCGTGAAAACAAAACATTCTTCAATTGTATGCCCCAACATTCTGTGATACGGACAGTAATTTGGCTCANTTTTGGTAAATCAGCATACCAATCAAAGGCGACTCCTGCTAAACTGGTAACAAACTGCTGGCAGCAAGGCTTAATTACTTCTTGTGACACCACAATTAGCTCTGAAATGTGCTAAATGCTGTCTGGGATTTCCAGTGTCAAATATTTTGAAGTTCGGAGGTGTAAAACCCTTAGGGAAATGTACAGTGTCAAATTCCTCTGGGTAGGGTCTACCCTTTAGAATTAATGCACCTCCTTTGGAATACAGTATCAAATTCCTCTGGGTAGGGTCTACCCTTTAGAATTAATGTACCTCCTTTGGATTTAAAGCATCACGAACTTGCTCAACTATTTGTTTGAGATCTTTTTGGTATGGTCGTGGATGTGGATTCTTTCCGCGGTTGGTCTTCTTTATTGGTGGATGTTACTTCTCTTCTTTCTTCTGTAATTGATGTAGAATCTTTTCTTTGTTGCTTTTTGTTGGCTGATGTTACTTCTCTTCTTTCTTCTGTAATGTGTACAACTTCTGGTTGATTGACATCTGGAGATGCTGACTGCGGTGTTTGTGATTGACCTTGGATTGCGGCCATAGCAGTCATAGCGGCAATCATTTCTTCTATCTTTTTCTCCAATGAACTGACAAGCTCATCTTTTTGGAGAAGGGCTTTTTGCATTTCTTCAATGACATTGTCATCTTGTGAGGATGCAGAAGCTCTTGTTTCAACAACATGAATATCCATGAAGTCTTCTTCAAGATAATCACTGTATTCAAAGTCTTCATCTTCTTCACTTACGGAGACTCCATGTTCTCGAGCTAACTCATAGATCTCATTTGTAATCAAAATCTTCATCTTCTTCACTTACGGAGACTCCATGTTCTCGAGCTAACTCATAGATCTCATCTCGTACTCTCTTCAATTTGTGATATATCACTTGCTCTTGGAGAACCTTGTGGGGTTTCCTTCTCCATTGAAGACTCCATGTTCTCGAGCTAACTCATAGATCTCATCTCGAAGTTTTTCGACTTTCTCTTCAATTCATGACATATCACTTGCTCTTGGAGAACCTTGTGGGGTTTCTTTCTCCATTTCAGTAGCAATAATTGTAAATATCACTGCTCTTCGAGAACCTTGTGGGGTTTCCTTCTCCATTTCAGTAGGAATAATGGTAATAATATCATATACTTCAAATTCTAATTTGATTCCTTGATCAGGTTTCTCAGGCTGTAACGGTGATACAACCTTGGGTATCCACATCTTCTTCTTCAACAATGATGATTCAGGATAAGGTATCCTAGCAGAATTATCAACATGTTGAGAAGAAGTATGTTCCTCTTTNCGTCATTTCTTCTATCTTTTTCTCTATTGAACTAACATGTTCATCTTTATGGAGAAGGGCTCTTTGCATTTTTTCAACGACATTTTCATCTCGTGATGATGTAGAAGCTCTTGTTTCAACAACATGGATATCCATGAAGTTTTCTTCAAGAGAGTCACTGTAATCAAAGTCTTCATCTTCTTCACTTATGGAGACTCCATGTTCTCGAGCTAACATATAGATCAAAGTCTTCATCTTCTTCACTTACGGAGACTCCATGTTCTCGAGCTAACTCATAGATCTCATTTGTAATCAAAATCTTCATCTTCTTCACTTACGGAGACTCCATGTTCTCGAGCTAACTCATAGATCTCATCTCGTACTCTCTTCAATTTGTGATATATCACTTGCTCTTGGAGAACCTTGTGGGGTTTCCTTCTCCATTGAAGACTCCATGTTCTCGAGCTAACTCATAGATCTCATCTCGAAGTTTTTCGACTTTCTCTTCAATTCATGACATATCACTTGCTCTTGGAGAACCTTGTGGGGTTTCTTTCTCCATTTCAGTAGCAATAATTGTAAATATCCTGCTCTTCGAGAACCTTGTGGGGTTTCCTTCTCCATTTCAGTAGGAATAATGGTAATAATATCATATACTATTTTGGAGAATCTTGTGGGGTTTGCTTCTCCATTTCAGTGGCATAAATGGTAATAATATCAGATACTTCAGATTCTAATTTGATTCCTTGATAAGGTTTATCAGACTGTATCGGTGATACAACCTTGGATATCTACATCTTCTTCTTCAGCAATGATGATTCAGGACAAGGTGTCCTAGCAGAATTATCAACATGTTGAGAAGAAGNCATATATCACCTGCTTTTGGAGAATCTTGTGGGATTTCCTTCTCCATTTCAGTGGCAATAATTGTAATAATATTTTGGATAATCTTGTGGGATTTCCTTCTCCATTTCAGTGGCAATAATTGTAATAATATCAGATACTTCACAAATTCTAATTTTAGGTTTTTCAGACTGTATCGGTGATACAACTTTGGGTATCCACATCTTCTTCTTCAATGATGATGATTCCATACTGTATCTGTCATACAACTTTGGGTATCCACATCTTCTTCTTCAACAATGATGATTTAGGACAAGATGTCCTAGCAGAATTATCAACATGTNTGGAGACTCCATGTTCTCTAGCTAACTCATAGATCTCATCTTGAAGTTTTCCGACTTTCTCTTCAATTCGTAATATATCACTTGCTCTTAGAGAATCTTGTGGGCTTTCCTTCTCCATTTAAGTGGCAATAATTGTAATAATATCAGATACATCAGATTCTAATTTTATTTCTTGATCAGATTTATCAGACTGTATCGGTGATACAACCTTGGGTACCACATCTTCTTCCTTCATTTTTTGATCAGGTTTATCAGACTGTATCGGTGATACAACTTTGGGTATCCACATCTTCTTCTTCAACAATGATGATTGGGACAAGGTGTTCTAGCAGAATTATCAACATGTTGAGAAGGAGTATGCTCCTCTTTGTGTATACCATATACAGTGTTAGATAAATATTTTTGCGAAATCTTGTACCCAATCTTGATTTTATGGGTCAATGTCCTGTAGTATCAGATCTATTTCTCAAACGGGACCAAATAGAAATATGAGTAGATGTATTTTGTTTGGATTTAATATCCCTCAGAAACTCTTCTTTCATTCAAGGGGATATTGTGTGTCCCATTTGTCTGAGTAACTCATGGACTGAACAACCTTCTTTGATAGCCAATTGTTGGAAAATTGTACTGACTTGAGAGATGGGATGGAATTTCTTCCTTCCCCTAGTATGTTCATGAGAGATTGGCAGAGTAGCAGCAATCTTTTGGACATTTTTGTGTCCATCGACATTCATAAGAGGATAGAATTTGCCTTCTCTCAGCAGTGGATAAATTTCTGGTAATTCTTCTTCCTTTTGATGAGGTTCCTCTTCAATAGGTATTTTCTGAGGGATTTGAATTTTAGTTGTTTTTTGGGCTTTCCTGTTGCGGTTTCTTCTCTGAGACGGGGTCAACGATATAGTCTTCAAACTTGATCTGATTTCGAAAGTTGAAGGTAAGGAAGCTAACCCTTCAGTCGGATTTTCTATTATCACGATTTCTTTTCCCTTAGTAGCGGGGACAATTGTCTTTGTTGGTGTTATGGCGACAGTAGCAGATGTTTTGATTTTCTTGTGAACAGGAAAGTCATCAAGGGAGTTTAAGTTGAATTCAACAGCTGGCTCTTGTACTTCTGGAGCAGCAACTTTCACAACAACAAAAGAAGCCTTCCCAAGGGTGACCTCGAGATCTTCAAATCCTGTTCCAAACTTGATGGTAGTAGCAACGTTGCGGGCCTCACGGCTTGTTGGCAGGTTGCGGGGAAGGTTAACGTTGGGTTGGTCATTGCAACAACTTTACAAAAGAAAGGCTGAGGTTAGTTATATGGCCAAAGTGTTGTAGAGGTCATTGTAGCAACTTTGCAAAAGAAAGTGTTGGGGTTAGTTATATGGCCAAAGTNAATCAATTTGTTTAAGAACACTTAGCCAAATTTTTAGTCTTAATTAGACTTGTGGTGTTTTGAAAGAGTTTAATTATGTTGATTTTTCTAATCCTCTTTTAACAAGTGGATTTCAACTTAAGTTCAACTAAGTTCTTAAGACCTAAGTGAGTGTATTAAGTATGTGTATTAATTTTGAAAAGATTTAAAACTTCGGGTGATCATTATCAAGATCATTTGATTATACAATAAGGGTATTAAATCATTGATTTCCAAAGCAAGACCTAAGTGAATGTATTAAGTGTGTGTATTGATTTTGAAAAGATTTAAAACTTTAAGTGGACCTAAGTGAGTGTATTAAACATGCGTATTAATTTTGAAAAGATTTAAAACTTTAAGTGATAAACCTAAGTGAATGTATTAAGTATGTGTATTAATTTTGAAAAGATTTAAAACTTTAAGTGATCGTTATCACGATCATTTATGATTATCAAATAAGGGTGTGAAATCATTGATTTTCAAAGTTATACCCCTAAATTCAAAAGTCATTTTATGCNGACGACAAAAGGAGCCTTCCCGAGAATGACCTCGAGATCTCCAAACCCCGTTCCAAATTTGATANTTGAGTAGAATCTCAATTGCATGATGTTCCTGTATTTGTGGTTCACATTTCATGCTAAGGTTTCTACACCTCANTCGACAGCTTCTGGCGACTCCGATGGGGAGTAGCTTCTCTCTCCATTTAAATCAAGGAAAAAATGGATATCCATGAAGTCTTCCTCAAGATAGTCACTGTAATCAAAGTCTTCATCTTCTTTGCTTACAGAGACNTCATATTATAAATTCTATTTCTTTAGGGGTTCTGCCATATTGCAGATATTCTACTTGCAGTAATTTTGGTATCACAAATCAGCTTAATTTGGAGAATTAAAGCTTCTTCAGCCTTACCTAAATACATATATTAATAATTGAGCAATTAGATGATTATTCTTACTCTTAATTTTAGAAGGCAATACAAGTTTGCAACCATTTTAGGAGAAGAATATGATTTTGCTCGCCGGAGGCTATCGTGCTGGGGTCGATACAGATATTGAGTGGCATAGTTTTTCATATGAGTGGGTATATGTGCAAAATTAATATGTTGGTGTTATATTTATAAATATAAATGTATTGAGTGGCATGTCCTTAAATATTTCATGAAATCATATATGAGACTGTGAATTTTTAGCTGAAAGTAATATGAGATTTAAGTTGCTCTGATTCTTGGAGATTATCATTTCCTGGAAAGCATATTCTTAAACTTGATTGCATTTCAGGGAATGCTTAGTTGCTAATAGATTGCGTTTGGATGACTTCATGATGAAGTTATGTTGCTCTGATTCTTGGAGTTTATGATTTCTTGGAAAACATATTCCAGTAACTCCCTAAATTTGTAGTAATATGGGATGCTTAGTTGCTAACAGATTGCGTTTGGTTAGCATTTTATAACCCATAATGTTTGTACAAAATTTGTACATAAGCTTCTTAAACTTGATGGCCTTTCAGGGAATTGGTGAGAATTGTTTCAAAGAACTGGGGAGCATTTTATAACCCATAATGTTTTTTTTGGCAATTCAAATTGCAACACTTCAACTAACATATGATTNAGTGTTAGATGCTAAATATATAGAGATTTGTGGCATGTATGTAAATCTTCCAAAATAAAAATGCTGCCTAGGAGAATAATTTAGGAATAACTTAGATAAAATTTGATTTTTGAATAAAATGAGAAAACAACATTGACAATTTCTTTCAAAATTATCAGTAAAATAGGTGTCGTGTTTAGAGAAAAATTATTACATGCGGCAATTGTATGTTCGGACAACGAATCCAAACAATGGTGGCATGACCACATTCGATTCATCTTCCGACTCCTAGACTAATTATCAACAAACAATTTAATGTTTTCCAAAGTCCTATTGATTTAAAAATAATATCTCGAAAAAAGCACCAAAGACAACCCTTAGTAAAAGCCCATTCATTATGAAAACTCCATCCCTGATTACGATAATAAATCTTTTACAATTTTCTGCGATATAATACTTGAAATATCATAAAAATATAAAAGATATTTTATATTTTCTTCTATGGGTCCATCTTAATTTATTAAATCTCTCACATCACATGAAGAAAAAACATCATATTAACTTTTAAAAACCCCAAATACATCTCTTCGTGCATAAATCAGGTGGGTAAGAATTGATGTTTAGATGTTAGATCTGTAAACACAAGAATTGAGTGGCATGTATGTAAATCTTACAATCCAAAAAACCTCATTTTATGTAATCATATTCCAAATGAAACATACAAAACTTCATGAATTTAATGGGGACTGAACTCTAAATTTAGCAAAATGTGTACAATTTTTTTTATCGTTTTGTAATTTTCTCAATATATCATCAGACTACTTAATCGGTTCCCCTTTTTTCCTCGGGG
Organism: Phalaenopsis hybrid cultivar; assembly: GCA_002079205.1. Classification (NCBI taxonomy): domain Eukaryota; kingdom Viridiplantae; phylum Streptophyta; class Magnoliopsida; order Asparagales; family Orchidaceae; genus Phalaenopsis; species Phalaenopsis hybrid cultivar. The sequence continues at coordinate 83,784 of JXCR01145972.1, forward strand.
TTTCCCTACCTTAAAATTTCAAAAGCAATAGTCAAACAGGGGTTGGGCCACGCCATTTATCACCCCACCCACCAAACATAAAAGGGAAAATTTCTCAATAAAGAGCTCCTCTGCAAATAGAAAAATATCGTATGAAAGTTCTACAGACCTTAACGTGATTCTTGTAGTAACCTTTAACTACATTATTAGTAAAGAACTCATCATCAGATCCAATGCTCTCTCCTTGATTCTTCGCCCACTGAACATATTGCGGCTTCCCTCCAAAGTTATCATAGTTATTCACGAGACTAAGAATAAGCCAGANTCTTAGCCTAAGAGGTGAGGACACAATTGGGTTTTTGTGGAAGATTCTTTGTGGTCCAACGGACCTCCTCAAAGTTTTGGTTTTAGCTGGTGTAAGGTATTGGTATGATTTTTATTAGAGCGTGATGCGACCTTGTTCTACAGGTGGGTTAGAGGGCTCAACAAAAGGGGTTTTAGATGGGTAACTTCCTCATTTGGTCTTGGGAAGCTCAAGAGTGATTGAATTTAGAGTTTGGAGGAGTTTTGTGTGGGCCTATAGTTTTGAACTCAAAATTGAGTTGTGGCAGTGGGCTTCAATGGTGGAAAATGGTTGGAATGATCTTAGGAAGGCTTGGAGAAGCTTTAGTGAAAATTTGTCAGGGTCTTCTAAGAGAATTAGATCATCTCCCCTTTGGCCGTGAGAGGTGGCTTTTATAGCCATGGCTAATGGGGAGGGCTAAGGATCTGCTTGGCTCGTGCAAGAAGGCTGAGGTGGAAAGGAGTTCCGCGCATGCATTCAATGATGAAGTGACATAATGGACGAGTTCAATTTGGATTTCACTTAAGGGAACATCTCCTCAAATTTGAGCTTTCTGGTGACTAGAGTAGCTGGTAAGAGGTGAGGTGGTGGCTAGCTAGCTCAAGATTGTCAGAGGAGGGTTTAATTGTGATTATCTTGGGGTTTTGATGGATGATGGCATATGATAGAGAGCTTAGCCAAATTAAGAGGCAAATCTCCTTGATTTGGGGGACCCTTGGTCCATGGCTCAAATCTTGGGTCTTGGGTGATTTTATTAGCATCCTAGGTGGCCAATTAAGTTAAGAGAGGGTTAAGATTGGTTATTGTAAAAAAATTGAGTCAATTTGGGGTTTAGGTTCAAAATTAAGGTTTGGGCCAAAAGTTAGATTTGGGTATGGTTGAGGCTTGCCTTAAAGTCTTTTTTAAGGGTCCAACTTGTCCATGACGAAGTCATGAAGATTTTAGGAGATGAATTCGGGCAATTGAATTGATTTCAAGGCTCAATTGGATGGGATTTTGAAGTTTGCTCAATTTTGGGAAATGAAATTTAACTTGGGTTTAGGTTGGGCTAGATTTTGGGTAAAGGCCAAGTGAAGGTTTAATTTGGTGTGGGGAAATGTCACGAAGAGTTTTAAATTATAAATTGAGAAAATTGGAGAGGTTGAGGGTTTAGTTTGATGGAAATATGGCTTTAGGTCAAAGTGGGGATTAAAATTACGCTTGGAATTTGGGTTTGAAATTGGATTCAATTAGGTTGGAATTTGGTTAAAAATTGAGTTTAGATTTTAAATTGGGGAATTTGGAATTCAATCTCGTTGAAATTGGGGTGATTTGGGGTAATTGGGCCTTAAAGAGTAAAATTGAGATCTTGGTCAAAATTGGTCAATTTGGTCAAATTGGACATCATGAGTGGTCACAATACGTTTTGCGAGTTTTTGGAATGAGTTGGGATGTTTTTGGAAAATTTGGGCCACCAAGGACATTTTGGCAATTTTTACAATTTTGGTGGGTATTTTGGAAATTTTGAAAATTTTGGAAATTTTTGAATGTTTTTTTGTCATTTGAGTGGTTTAAAAGAGTTTTAAATGAATTTTGGACATAATTGGGTATTTTTGGTAATTTNCTTAAAGAGTAAAATTGAGATATTGGTCAAAATTGGTCAATTTGGTCAAATTGGACATCATGAGTGGTCACAATAGGTTTTGCGAGTTTTTGGAATAAATTGGGATGTTTTTGGAAAATTTGGGCCACCAAGGACGTTTTGGCAATTTTTACAATTTTGGTGGGTATTTTGGGAATTTTGAAAATTTTGGAAATTTTTGAATGTTTTTTGTCATTTGAGTGGTTTAAAAGAGTTTTAAATGAATTTTGGACATAATTGGGTATTTTTGGTAATTTTTTAAAATTTAGAGTTTCAAGGGTAAATTGGTAATTTTGAGAAAGTTTTGGGGAAAAAGCCAAAATTGCGTATTTAGATAGGATGCGATCAATTGAGGAAGCTAATCATAAAGCTACCCTTTTTTGAGCCATGAGACTGAGGGAGCTCCCACTATGGATCCTCCATGTGTTGGTTTTAGCCAAACCCTAGCCTAAGGCTAAGGGTTTAGGGGACCATCCACAACACGAGTTCCTAAAAGAGTGAGGGATCAAGCTAAGCATGTTTCGTTAAGGTTTAGGTTGTGAGCAAAGGAGAGGGGTATCAAGTGTGTGTGTGCAAAAGTGACCAAGACCACACCACCCGATGCTAACCTTAAGGCCAAACAGTCCTATGGGGACACTTTTTGAGCTTCCCCATATTGGCTCCACCTACTAAGTGCTAGAGGTAAGAACCAGTATGTGGAACTTCAAGATGAGCANAGATCAATTGAGGAAGCTAATCATAAAATTACCCTTTTTTGAGCCATGAGACCGAGGGAGCTCCCACTATGGATCCTCCATGTGTTGGTCTTAGCCAAACCCTAGCCTAGGGCTAAGGGTTTAGGGGACCATCCACAACATGAGTTTCTAAAAGAGTGAGGGATCAAGCTAAGCATGTTTCATTAAGGGTTTAGGTTGTGAGCAAAGGAGAGGGGTATCAAGTGTGTGTGTGCAACACTGACCAAGACCACACCACCCGAAGCTAACCTTAAGGCCAAACAGTCCTATGGGGACACTTTTTTAGCTTCCCCATATTGGCTCCACCTACTAAGTGCTAGAGGTAAGAACCAGTATGTGGAACTTCAAGATGAGCAAAAAATAGTTTTAAAATTTCTAATGGTAAGAGTTCCATTACTATTACTATAGGAATAGTCAACAAGAAGTCCTATGGCTATATCCTACGCTTTTAAGGAAGAGACTATACCTCAACCAAAAGTGAGGTCAATAAATGGACGGCCGATATGTGTGGTTTGCCGAGCAAGCACACCACACATATTGGTGTTGAATGAATAAATCAACAAACCAAAACAACTGCCTAAGACAACATCCTCAGACCAGAGAAGAAAGAAAATGAAAGAAGTTTTTTGCTGACAAGTAGACAGGGACTCCCGCTTGCGATTAGAAGGTGGATTTCAAGAGATAACCATTAGGGATACCGATAGTTGAGATAAAGATTCGATTCAATTTCAAAGAAAAGATATTAATTTTAGTTGAAAATAATGTGATTTTTATTTTATGAGAATTTTGAGAATTAAGGATGTGTGAAAAGATCAAATCGAGGTGAAGGGGTGCTACATTATGAAGAAATGCTCTAGACTCACATCCAACCCAAGAAGTATTGACAAGTGTTGAGAATGTCAAGTTAGAAAGGAAAGCTACGAGAGTCACATCTAACCTAACAGGTGAAGGAAATGGAGTAAGATGAAGGTCTATCCTGAGGGAGCAGAATGGAGGCTTATCCTAAGGGAGTAGATAAGAGGTATACAATTCTGATTGCTAAGATTGGACTATGAGGGAGGCCTACAATCCCGTTGGAGTAAAACAGAGGTTTAAAATCCTGAGTGCTAGGATTGGAGTAGGACAGAGGCCCATAATGTCGAGGGAGTAGAATGGAGGTCTGCAATCCTAAGTGCTGAGATGGGAGTAGGATGGAGGACTATAATTCCGAGGGAGTAGAACGAAGGTCTACAATATAAAGTTCTGAGATGGGAGGTGGTGGCATACAAACCCGAGGGAATAAAATGGAGGTCTACAATCCTGAGTGCTAAGGTTGGAGAAGGATGGAGGCCTACAATCCTGAGGGAGTTGAACAGAGATCTACAACCCCGAGTGTTGAGATATAAGTTGGACAGAGGCCTACTCTCCTGAGGGGGTAGAACAGAGGTCCAAAATTCTGAGTTCCGAGATGGGAGTAGGATGGAGGCTTGCTATCTTAAGGGAGTAGAACAGAGGTCTACAATCCTGAGTGCTGAGATGGGAGTAGGATGGAGGCCTGCAATCCCGAGAGAGTAGAATGAGGGTCTACAATCCTAAGTGCTGAGATAGGAGTAAGACGGAGTCCTATAATCCCGAGAGAGTAGAATAGAGGTCTACAATCCTGAGTGCTGAGGTGGGAGGATAGATGTCTACAATCATGAGGATGTAGAACGGAGGCGTACAATATTTAGTATTGAGATGAGAGTAGGACGGAGGCCTACAATCCCAAGGGAGTAGAATGGAGGTCTACAATCCGTTTGCTGAAGTGGGAGTAGGACAGAAGCTCAGAATCCCGAGTGCAAAGGAGGTTGTGGTAATTGCAAAGATCGTGGAGGATTTTGTGAAGTGCAAAGAATGTGAAATGTGTGCGAAGAACACAAAATATGATAGTGACGTAGAGAATTTGCTAATCTTTTTTATCATTTTGTTACATACATTTTTATTATCGGGGTATTTTAAATCTGATTTTTATTAATTTATTTATATTTTTTAGGTNGCTACAATCCTAAGAGCTGAGATAGGAGTAAGACGGAGTCCTATAATTTCGAGAGACTAGAGTAGAGGTCTATAATCCTGAGTGCTGAGGTGGGAGTAGGATAGATGTCTACAATCATGAGGATGTAGAACGGAGGTGTACAATATTGAGTACTGAGATGAGAGTAAGACGGAGGCCTACAATCCCAAGGGAGTAGAATGGAGGTCTACAATCCGTTTGCTGAAGTGGGAGTAGGACAGAAGCTCAGAATCCCGAGTGCAAAGGAGGTTGTGGTAATTGCAAAGATCGTGGAGGATTTTGTGAAGTGCAGAGAATGTGAAATGTGTGCGAAGAACACAAAATATGATAGAGACGTAGAGAATTTGCTAATCTTTTTTATCAATTTGTTACATACATTTTTATTATCGGGGTATTTTAAATCTGATTTTTATTAATTTATTTATATTTTTTAGTTTTGGATTTTACTTATATCATTAAACTTTCTTTGTATCGTTCTTTGCTAGTTCAAATTTAGGATCATTGTATGGTCATGCGGCTTCTCATCAATCACATGGAGAGGCAACTCGACAAATATGTTGAAATTCAAAAACTTTGTTAATTCTTCTCCAAACATGTAGTACAACTGATCACATGCTGAAACTGTCTAAAACAACATGCAGAGTACATTAGTGTAGAAAATGTAGTATCACATATCACATCCTTTCTACTCTAATGCAGCAACAACTATCTATCTTTTCTCTAAAGCAAGCTTGTGATCAAGCTAACCTTATAAGTCATGCTTCAAAACATGATTTCTTTTGCATATACTTAGAGGTACATCTACCTCATAACTCATACAGGCGTAGCTCCTCCATCTATGGATCTAGCTTGAATCCATATGGTATTTTGCTGTCATCCATTCTTCTTAATGTGACAGAGACTCTACAGCGTGGTAATCTATGGTGTATTACTTGGCCAAGTCTGCTTCAATTCCTTTCATAATCAATACTTATCCAACTAACAATGGAGTCTGAACTGATCCTCAAACTCTCTAGGACCAAAGATATCTATCTCTCTCCCAAACAGGATGTTGCTTTTGATCATAAATGAAACTATACAGAATGGTCTGACGAAATCAATGTGGAGACGTATGCAGTCTCCTTATTCAGAAATATTGATGATGCAGCTATTTGGAATACAATACACAAATAGTATACTCGACCTCACCATCCTTTTGATCATACTCTTTGTTATGGAAAACATAGAATCCACCTTGTCATATCTCAAAATGCCTGGGGGTTGTTCCCTTTTCTATCCTTAACAAAGTTATAATAGCATCCTCATTGGATCGGGATCCTGCTCTTTCCACACATCCATTTATGCAGCTCAGAAAATGTCTTTCTTTTTAACAAACTGGTTTGGACTATGTCCCTCAGATCAAAAACACAGTCGAGGATCCTTCTTTCATCATTCTCTCAGAATACTCCAGTATGTAACTTCAAGCCCTCCAGGATATTGATGAACTTTCCTTGTAATTCTTCATAATATTCAAATTCCCTTCTTTGGAGTCTTTTCATTCTTTCCAACTCTGCTCATTCTTTCCAACTCTGATGTGGAAATCCTTCGTAAACATCAGGGCTGCTCCTCTACCTTAAAATTTGAAGGAATCCATGATTATGATGGCTCTACAAAATGTGGCATCTATGGCTCAACATCTGGATGCTCTGCACTCCTGAATCTCATGTTGATTGTCATGTAACACTTGNATGTTGGTTGAGAGCTATGGTAGAGGCTCTGTGAAAGGGGGATTTGATGGGGCTTTGGCTTCTTTCACTCTTGTGAATGTGTAGAGCTAATTAATTTAGGGTTTGGTGTTGTGTAGGTTGAGATTGAATTTTGTCCTGGTTTCGGGCAACAATTCAGGCTCAAAATTGGATTGTCATGGTGGATTTGGCAGGGGGAAATGGATTGAAATGAGCTAAGGGTCTCCTAGGGAAGCTCTCTGAAGAGTTTAGAAGTGCTCAGTGAAAATTTTTACCACACCCCTCCATGGCCGTGAGGGGTAGATTTTATAGAAATTGGCCACAAGGGAATCTATTCATGGCCGTGGGGTGGATTTTATAGAAAATGGCCAATGGGGAGCTTAGCTGGCCATTATTGAGTAACTCTTAGCCCCACTGCTTAGGTGTCAAGCAGAGGGGTCCTCGGCTCAATTTGGGCTGAGGTGGCCTCTTGACATGAATTTGGGTTTTAACCATGTGGGGGCTCATAATTTTGGGCTTTAGCTTGGGTTAAGGATGTTAACCAAGGCTTGAACAATGGTTAAAGCTCATGATGCTCAATAAAAATGGCACCATAGGGTATGGACATGTGTCTTTGATTTAACCTCTTCATTATCTCTTCCAAGGATTAAAATTAAAATTTTTACCCTTGAGATAAATATCAAGGTTANTTCCAAGGATTAAAATTAAAACTTTTACCCTTGAGATAAATATCAAGGTTAGTCATGGGTTAATAGCTGGCTTGGGACTCAACCCTAGGGTCTAAGGTGAGTCATGGCAAGGTTCATTTGATCATACCAAGCTCAATTGGTTTGGATTTGGTCATAGTTCCAAAAAGGTGCATATCCAAATCTTGTGTTTGGGCTAAGTTAGGGATGCCAATTAGCCCAATTAAATATGGCATTTGATTGTGTTTGGGCTAGGTTAGGCATCTTGGTCATAGTTCCAAAAAGGTGCATATGGCCAAATCTTGTGTTTGGGCTAGGTTAGGCATGCAATTTTGCCCAATTAAATATAGCATTTGGTGTAGGAGATCATGAGGAACAACTTTCATGAAGGGTGGACCAATTAAATATAGAATTTGGTGTAGGAGATCATGAGGAACAACTTTCATGAAGGGTGAAAGACTCCAAAAAGGTGCATGTGACCAAATCTTGTGTTTGGGCTAGGTTAGGCATGCCAATTGACCAAGTCCAAAATGGTGCATGTGACCAAATCTTGTGTTTGGGCTAGGTTAGGCATGCCAATTGGCCCAATTAAATTATATCATTTGGTGTAGGAGACCATAAGGAACAACTTTCATGAAGGATGAAAGTCATTTTGAGGTCTCACTTTTTGTAGGAGATCATGAGGAACAACTTTCATGAAGGGTGAAAGTCATTTTGAGGTCAATTCTGGTGTAGGAGATCATGAGGAACAACTTTCATGAAGGGTGAAAGTCATTTTGAGGTCAATTGTTGGTGTAGGAGATCATGAGGAACAACTTTCATGAAGGATGAAAGTCATTTTGAGGTCAATTGATTAATACCAAATCTTGTGTTTGTGCTAGGTTAGGCATGCCAATTGGCCCAATTAAATATGGAATTTGGTCTAGGAGATCATGAGTAACAACTTTCATGAAGGGTGAAAGTCATTTTGAGGTCAATTGGTTAATTTTGGTGGATTTTTTATTTTTGACCCATTTTAAGCATATTGGGCTAAGTTTGGGTCAAACTTAGGCTAGCCATGGGCTAAGCTCAAATCGATTGTTGTGGTTGGTGAAGAACATCATTATGAACAATGGATTTTTTATTTTTGACCCATTTTAAGCATGTTGGGCTAAGTTTGGGTCAAACTTGGGCTAGGATTTTTGATTTTTGACCCATTTTAAGCATATTGGGCTAAGTTTGGGTCAAACTTGAGCTATTTTGGTATAAGCTCAAATTAATTGTTTTATTTGGTGTAACACATCATTATGAACAACTTTCATGAAGGGGCTCAAATTGATTGTTGGGGTTGGTGAAGAACATCATTATGAACAACTTTCATGGGCTAAGCTCAAATTGATTATTGTGGTTGGTGAAGAACATCATAATGAACAATTTTCATGAAAGGCTAAGCTCAAATTAATTGTTTTGGTTGGTGCAAAACATCATAATGAACAATTTTCATGAAGAATTTTTGACCTATTTTAAGCATGTTGGGCTAAGTTTGGGTCAAACTTGGGCTAGCCATGGGCGATTTTAGACCCATTTTAAGCATGTTGGGCTAAGTTTGGGTCAAACTTGGGCTAGCCATGGGCTAAACTCAAATTGATTATTTTATTTGGTGTAAAACTTCATTATTAACAACTTTCATGAAGGATTAAAGTTGTTTTGAAGTTGATTTGGTAGTCAAGTTGGATGGGTTTTAATGGATTTGGGTTTAGACTTAAGTTAAGCATGTAGGGCTAAACTTGGGTCAAACTTGANGTTTGGATTTTACTTATATCATTAAACTTTCTTTGTATCGTTCTTTGCTTATTCAAATTTAGGATCATTGTATGGTCATGCGGCTTCTCATCAATCACATAGAGAGGCAACTCGACAAATATGTTGAAATTCAAAAACTTTGTTAATTCTTCTCTAAACATGTAGTACAACTGATCACATGCCGAAACTGTCTAAAACAACATGCAGAGTACATTAGTGTAGAAAATGTAGTATCACATATCACATCTTTTCTGCTCTAATGCAGCAACAACTATCTATCTTTTCTCTAAAGCAAGCTTGTGATGAAGCTAACCTTATAAGCCATGCTTCAGAACATGATTTCTTTTGCATATACTTAGAGGTACATCTACCTCACAGCTCATACAGGCGTAGCTCCTCCATCTATGGATCTAGCTAGAATCCATATGGTATTTTGCTGTCATCCATTCTTCTTAATGTGACAGAGACTCTACAGCGTGACAATCTATGGTGTATTACTTGGCCAAGTCTGCTTCAATTCCCTTTATAATCAATACTTATCCAACTAACAGTGGAATCTAAACTGATCCTCAAACTCTCTAGGACCAAAGATATCTATCTCCCTCCCAAACAGGATGTTTCTTTTGATCATAAATGAAACTATACAGAATGGTCTGACGAAATCAATGTGGAGACGTATGCAGTCTCCTTCTTCAGAAATATTGATGATGCGGCTATTTGGAATACAATCCACAGATAGTATACTCGACCTCACCATCCTTTTGATCATACTCTTTGTTATGGACAACATAGAATCCACCTCATCATATCTCAAAATGCCTGGGGGTTCCCTTTTCTATCCTTAACAAAGTTATAACAACATCCTCATTGGATTGTGATCCTGCTCTTTCAACACATCCATTTATGCAGCTCAAAATATGTCTTTCTTTTTAACATACTGGTTTGGACTATGTCCCTCAGATCAAAAACACAGTCGAGGATCCTTCTTTCATCATTCTCTCAGAATACTCCAGTATGTAACTTCAGGCCCTCCAGGATATTGATGAACTTTCCTTGGATTTATTCATAATATTCAAATTCACTTCTTTGGAGTCTTCTCATTCTTTCCAACTCTGCTCATTCTTTCCAACTCTGATGTGTAAATCCTTCGTAAACATCGGGGCTGCTCCTCTACCTTAAAATTTGAAGGAATCCATGATTATGATGGCTCTACAAACTGTGGCATCTATGGCTCAACATCTGGATGCTCTGCACTCCTGAATCTCATGTTGATTGTCATGTAACACTTGAGATTGAGTGTGTTACATTTTAGGCACTCTGCTAATCATCCTATCGATCATGAATACTTGGGTAACTCGGTGTTGCATATTGGGCATCCTGTATAAAGCTCGTTGGGGGCCTCCGACAGTGTAGACTCCACGAGGAACTCTGGCTCATCCTCAGTGATTGGCAGATTAGTGTAAGTCTCCTTCAAGTTTGGATCATAGAATTCTTCCTCTTTAATCAAAGTGAGTGTCATAGCTGCTTCCTTCACATGTCTTTTCTCCAGTCGCTCCAAGGTTCTGTGCTTACAGTGGTTGGCATTTCTACATTGTGTCCTCCTTAGTGGCACATCAGGACCTCTTTCTGCAGAAGCACTGACTAGATCTCTCGTAGGTGTAGTAATCATTGACATTAAGTGGCTAGTTCTTTCCATCAAATCTTGTACCCTTTCTGCTTTCTTCCTTTTTAGTGATGAGTCTTCGATAGTACTGATTTTGAGCAACGACTGTAACCCCTGCGTCTCTTGTCGACTAACAATGCTCATCAGGGGGCCTTCATAGTCTGCATTGACCTGATCATAGTTCAGGTCAAAATCCACAACACCACCCTGTGTTTTCTTCTCTTCATCCAGTATGAGATTTATGCCGTCTTTGAAGGAGAAAATCGGCTTCTGACCCGACATTTTTTGCGAAAGACGGGAAAACATCAGCACATTGAAATTCAAAATGAAAAAGAGCAATAACAAATAATTCTTAAGTAGATTTTAGGATTATAATGGTGCAAGAATTTTATTAATTTAATTTGATGATATTCAAAACTAAAGTGAAGTGTTTAGCCATACAAATTAAAATTTCTTTTTTATTAAGGTTTAATTTTATTAAAAAATTTTTGACCCAGTCACAGACACTTGCCCAATAGCCATTTCACAAAAAAAATATCATTTCCAAAAATTCACTTCAGGAAATGTCAAGCTACATAATATGTCTTCAAATATCGTCCATTATCCTGCAACATAGACCTCTCGCTTCGAAAGTCCTCTAGTTGGTAAGATTCCCTTAAATAGGCTTTCTCCATGACAAATGGTCCCTCCAAAGTTGGTTTAAACTTTCCACCTATTTTGAGGTGTGTAAGGATAGGCCCTCTGAGAAAAAGTGCAAGATCACCATTCTTGACCGCCCTCGAACGGACAACCTTAATTTGAGCTTGCACCATCCTTGCTTGATAAAGTTTTAGATTCTGTTGCGCTCCTAATTGATTTCCTTTGAGACTCTCTAATTTTGCAAGTCTGAGTTTGGAACTATCTTCTACTGTAATCTGATTGGCGGAAAAAACCTCTAAGAGATGGTAGTTGAACCTCCAATTAAAGTACGACCTTAGAACCATACACGAATGCATATGGTGTACACTGAGTAGGAGTTCTAAATGTTGTCTAGTAGGCACAAAAAGCTTCTAATAACTTCTTGTGCCATCTCTTCTTATTTTTGTCCAATATTTTTTTTTCTAATTTGCAAGAGTGTCTAATTAAAAGCCTTGGCTAGGTTTTTCACAAAGGGATAGTAAATCATAGAGTACCTACAATCAATTCCAAGTCATTTCATAAAATTGTTGATCTTGTTGCTCATGAAGGTTGACTCATTATCGGAAATTAGTCTATGTGTAACACCAAAGCAGTAAATAATCTAACTTTTGAAAAGCTGAAGAACTTGTTGTGTTGTAACCTCTCGTAATGACACCACCAATGCCCATTTAAAGCAGTAATTTGTGGCTACAAGAATAAATCTGTGTCTATTTGAAGATGAAGAGTCTATTAGACCCACTATATCTAAGCCCCAACACTTGAATGGCCACGAGATGACAGTCAAGTGTAGGACATTTGGAAGTTAGTGCAAGACCACTCAATGTACCTCACATAGGTGACACTTTCTGGCTATATCAATGCAATATTTTAACATCGCTAGCCAATAATATTCCAGTCTCTTAATTTTCATATTTGTCCTTGATTGCTGAGCTCTACAAAATCCAGCTTGTAGTTCTTTGACAATATCTTGTGCTTCAACTCTACTCAGACATCTCAACCACATCTGATCGAATACTATTTTGCAGAGAACACTGCCTACTAGAGCATATGCCATAAACCTTCTCGTGATGTGACAGGCTACTGACTTGTCTTCTGACAACTTTCCTATTCGCAAATGTTCTATTAATGGCCTGCGTCAATCTTTAGTATCGTTTGTTACTGCAGCTACTATCTCTTTTTCTTTTCCATGCTTATGTAGGCTATCAAGGTTGATCCTTGACATAACTTAACATCCATGTATTGTAGTATAAATGGAATCCTCCAGCGGACACTCAAATTCTTTAGCAAGCTTGGCTAAAGCATCGGCATGGGCATTATCTCATCGAGGAATCATATACATTGTCATACTGGGGATTTGTTCTAACAACATCATTTTGTAATTGTGAAATTTTGTTAACCCTGGCTTCAGAATCTTGAATTGTCCAGTAACTTGCTGAATGATGAGTTGTGAATCATCGTAGATGGAAATGTTCGTTATGTTCATTGATATTGCTAACTCTAAATCGGTGATCAAAGCTTCATACTCTGCCTCATTGTTTGAGCACAACACTATAAAGTGCAAGAAAACCTTAACATTTCCTTATCTGGTGTGAAAAACTCAGACCAATCCCTGCTTTCTGGTATAACTATTGGTGATGAAACTCCATCAAAATACATCTCCCAACGTTTGGCGCTGGATGGCTCCACTTGTAGTATCTGCTCATCCTGTAACTCATCATTAAGTGGGGACCTGGCTAGAAGTCCGTTCACCGTAAGAAAATCTACTAAAACTTGTCCTTTAAGAGCGCGAAGGGGTAAAATTGCTATGTTGAGTTGCAATAAAATCATCAAAAACCTTGCTAAATGTACGAAAAGTGTTGGTCAATTCATTAAATGTTACAACGGATTAACTTTCAAATTAATGATGACTTTATGAAAAGCATGTAATGTCTAATCTTCTAGGCAGCTAAAATCAAAGCTATACAATGTTTATCAATAGGAGGATACTTTACTTCCACCGGCATTAGACGTCGACTCAAGTAGTAGAGTGCATTTTCCTTGCTCTCTTCATTGACCTGAGCTGATAGTGCTCCGATTGAGTCTTCTAAGGCCACTGTATAACCAATCAAAAGTTGTCCTGGACAAGTGTTGCCAAAATAGGAGGTGTCGTCAGGTACTGCTTAATATCCTCAAAGGTTTCTTAGCATTTCTCTTCTAGAATGAATTTTGCATCCATTTTAATTAAGGTCGAGAAGGGCTAAAACCTACCTGACAGATTAGACATAAAGCACCTCAAATATGCCAATTTAACTTGGAAGGATCGTAACTGTTTTAAGGTTTTGGGAGGTAGTATTTCCAAGGTATCTTTAATCTTATCTGGGTCGATTTCGATTCCCCGACGGGGAACAAAAAATCATAGAAATTTTCCTAAGATAACACCGAAGGCACATTTTAAGGGATTCATCTTCATATTAAAATTTTGCAATCGTTCAAACATGATCCTCAAGTCAAACAGGTGGTCTGCCACTGCTTACTTTTGATGGTGAAGTCATCCATGTAGCACTCCACCTGGTTGTGGATGAGGTCATCAAATATCTTCATCATAACTCATTGGTATGTTGCTCCAGCCATCTTCAATCCAAATGGCATCACTATGTAGCAGAAGATTCTTAATGGCGTTCTAAAGGCTACAAGTGCTACGTATTCTAGAGCCATATTGATTTGATTGTATCCCGATGATCCATCCNTTTATATTCTAGGCACTCTGCAAATGATTCTATCGATCATGAATACTTGGGTAGCTCGGTGTTCATATTGGGCATCCTGTATAAAGCTCGTTGGGGGCTTCCGACAGTGTAGACTCCACGAGGAACTCTGTCTCATCCTCAGTGATTGGCAGATTAGTGTAAGTCTCCTTCAAGTTTGGATCATAGAATTCTTCCTCTTTAATCAAAGTGAGTGTCATAGCTGCTTCCTTCACATGTCTTTTCTCCAGTCGCTCCAAGGTTCTGTGCTTACAGTGGTTGGCATTTCTACATTGTGTCCTCCTTAGTGGCACATCAGGACCTCTTTCTGCAGAAGCACTAACTAGATCTCTCATAGGTGTAGTAATCATTGACATTAAGTGGCTAGTTCATTCCATCAAATCTCTTACCCTTTCTGCTTTATTCCTTTTTAGTGACGAGTCTTTGATAGTTCTGATTCTGAGCAACGACTGTAGCCCCTGCGTCTCTTGTCGACTAACAATGCTCATCAGGGAGCCTTCATAGTCTGCATTGACCTGATCATAGTCCAGGTCAAAATTCACAACACCACCCTGTGTTTTCTTCTCTTCATCCAGTATGAGACTTATGCCGTCTTTGAATGAGAAAATCGGCTTCTGACCCGACATTTTCTGCGAAAGACGGGAAACATCAGCACGTTGAAATTCAAAATGAAAAAGAGCAATAACAAATAATTTTTAAGTAGATTTTAGGATTATAATGGTGCAAGCATTTTATTAACTTAATTTGGTGATATTCAAAACTAAAGTTAAGAGTTTAGCCATACAAATTAAAATTTCTATTTTATTAAGGTTTAATTTTATTACAAAATTTTTGACCCAGTCACAGACACTTGCCCAATAGCCATTTCACAAAAAAAATATCATTTCCAGAAATTCACTTCAGGAAATGTCAAGCTGCATATAATGTCTTCAAATATCGTCCATTAACCTGCAACATAGACCTCTCGCTTCGAAAGTCCTCTAGTTGGTAAGATTCCCTTAAATAGGCTTTCTCCATGACAAATGGTCCCTCCAAAGTTGGTTTAAACTTTCCACCTTATTTGAGGTGTGCAAGGATAGGCCCTCTGAGAACAAGTGCAAGATCACCATTCTTGACCGCCCTCGAATGGACAACCTTAATTTGAGCTTGCACCATCCTTGCTTGATAAAGTTTTAGATTCTGTTGCGCTTCTAATTGATTTCCTTTGAGACTCTCTGATTTTGCAAGTCTGAGTTTGGAACTGTCTTCTACTGTAATCTGATTGGCGAAAAAAACCTCTAAGAGATGCTAGCTGAACCTCCAATTAAAGTACGACAGGCTACTGACTTGTCTTCTGACAACTTTCCTATTTGCAAATGTTCTATTAATGGTCTGCGTCAATCTTTAGTATCGTTTGTTACTGCAACTACTATCTCTTTTTCTTTTCCATGCTTATGTAGGCTATCAAGGTTGATCCTTGATATAACTTAACATCCATGTATTGTAGTATAAATGGAATCCTCCAGCGGACACTCAAATTCGTTAGCAAGCTTGGCTAAAGCATCGACATGGGCATTATCTCATCGAGGAATCATATACATTATCATATTGGGGATTTGTTCTAACAACTTCATTTTGTAATGGTGATATTTTGTTAACCCTGGCTTCAGAATCTTGAATTGTTCAGTAACTTGCTGAATGATGAGTTGTGAATCATCGTAGATGGAATTGTTCGTTATGTTCATTGATATTGCTAACTCTAAATCGGTGATCAAAGCTTCAAACTCTGCCTCATTGTTTGAGCACAACACTATAAAGTGGTAAGAAAACCTTAACATTTCCTTATTTGGTGTGAAAAACTCAGACCAATCCCTGCTTTCTCTGTTATAACTATTGGTGATGAAACTCCATCAAAATACTTCTCCCAATGTTTGGCGCTGGATGGCTGCACTTGTATTATCTGCTCATCCTGTAACTCATCATTGAGTGGGGACCCGGCTAGAAGTCGGTGCACTGTAAGAAAATCTACTAAAACTTGTCCTTTAAGAGCGCGAAGGGGTAAAATTGCTATGTTGAGTTGCAATAAAATCATCAAACACCTTGCTAAATGTACGAAAAGTGTTGGTCAATTCATTAAATGTTACAATTGATTAACTTTCAAATTAATGATGACTTTATGAAAAGCATGTAATGTCTAAGCTTTTAGGCAGCTAAAATCAAAGTTATACAATGCTTATCAGTAGGAGGATACTTTACCTCCACTGCATTAGACGTCGACTCAAGTAGTAGAGTGCATTTTCCTTACTCTCTTCGTTGACCTGAGCTGATAGTTCTCCGATTGAGTCTTCTAAGGCCACTGTATAACCTATCAAAAGTTTTCCTGGACAAGTGTTTCCAAAATATGAGTTGTCGTCAGGTACTGCTTAATATCCTCAAAGGTTTCTTAGCATTTCTCTTCCCAAATGAATTTTGCATCCATTTTAATTAATGTCGAGAAGGGCTAAAACCTACCTGACAGATTAGACATAAAGCATCTCAGGTATGCCAATTTAACTTGGAAGGATCGTAACTGTTTTAAGGTTTTGGGAGGTAGTATTTCCAAGGTATCTTTAATCTTATCTGGGTCGATTTTGATTCTTCGATGGGGAACAAAAAATCATAGAAATTTTCTTAAGTTAACACCAAAGGCACATTTTAAGGGATTCATCTTCATATTAAAATTTTGCAATCGTTCAAACATGATCCTCAAATCAAACAGGTGGCTGCCACTGCTTACTTTTGATGGTGAAGTCATCCCTGTAGCACTCCACCTGGTTGTGGATGAGGTCATCAAATATCTTCATCATAACTCGTTGGTATGTTGCTCCAGCCATCTTCAATACAAATGGCTTCACTATGTAGCAGAAGATTCTTATCGGCGTTCTAAAGGCTACAAGTGCTACGTATTCTAGAGCCATATTGATTTGATTGTATCCCGATGATCCATCCATAAAAAAGAAGATCTCGTGTGTTGAAGCAATGTCCATCACTATATATGTTGACTTTAAATCTTTGAAGTCAACATATACCCAAATCCGTCCATTCCTTTTCTTAACTGGCATAATGAAGCCTAATCATGTAGGGTACTGCTCTTTTTGCACAAAGTTTGCGTTTATTATTTTCTTCAAATTGGTGATGACTTGTTATTCTATTTCTAGGTGAATGCTTATGGGAGCTTGTTTTAATAGAGTAATACTCTTATCTACTCCAAGCCTATGAACTGTGACTTCTAAGGATAATCCAGAAATTTCATAGTAGCTCCAAGCAAAACAATCCTTGAATTCTAAACATAATTTGATTAAATTTGTGGACTCTTTTCACTGAGTAGAGAACTTATGAAGGTACTTCAGAGCTACTGCTTAGTCCCTTTGTTAACCTCCTTCAATTCATCAGCAGTTGACTTAATTTCCTCCTTCAATTATGGCAGAGCATCATCTATTGGACANCTGGTATAGGTAACAGAAACTCATTCTATGAACATTCTTTCTTTAAATCTTTGAAGTCAACATAAACCCAAATCCGTCCATTCCTTTTCTTAACTGGCATAATGAAGCCTAATCATGTAGGGTACTGCTCATTTTGCACAAAGTTAGCGTTTATTATTTTCTTCAAATTGGTGATGACTTGTTGTTCTATTTTGAGGTGAATGCTTATGAGAGCTTGTTTTAATAGAGTAATACTCTTGTCTACTCCAAGCCTATGAACTGTGACTTCTAAGGATAATCCATAAATTTCATAGTAGCTCCAAGCGAAATAATCCTTGAATTCTAAACATAATTTGATTAAATTTGTGGACTCTTTTTCACTTAGTAGAGAACTTATGAAGGTACGTCAGAGCTACTTCTTAGTCCCTTTATAAACCTCCTTCAATTCATCAGCAGTTGACTTAATTTCCTCCTTCAATTATGGCAGAGCATCATCTATTGGACAATCCTGAAAGTAATCTTCCTTTTTGAGGCAACCCTCTTCTATTTCATTAGTAACAATCTTGAAAAATTTTGAATCGTTGACTGGTTTTATCGTATCAAATCCAAGACCTTCTTTCAAGTTGAGAGTTCAACCTTTAACATTCCATAACTCTTTAAAAATCTGTAGTTTATCTTTTGACATTTGCTTTGACACATGTCCCTGTTGAATTATTTTTTGTACATAAGGAGAAAAGTAACAAAACAGTAATTCCATTAAATCATTAAAATCATCCTCTCCAAATTTACATGAGTTTTAGAATAGTAGCAATAGAAGCACGATAAAAATTTATCGATTTCAAACCAACACCCGAACTTCCTTAACCTCTACAATCTCGATCTTTTAAGGGAGAATCAGAGTAAAGTTCATGGCATGCACGTAATGGTTGATCTGATTGTACATTGACTCGTATTCACTTTTCTCCACATCCTCCAAAGAAAACTCAAGTTGTTGTTTCTTATATTTTATCATCATTGTCTCTTCATCAAACTTAGCTTCATCAGAACTTTCTTCCATGTCGATGTTAATGGTCAGCCTACTCTGTTCAACCATCGTGTTGGTTCTTCCACGTTTGCGTCACCGAGCTTGATCTCAGATGTGTGGGCTAAAATAATCTCCACCAACTCATTGTGAAGAAGGGTGGTAGATCTTTGAGTTGGACTTGATTAATCTTGCTCTTATGATCACTTTAAATCTTCAATCTTACTTGGTACAACTTCACGAGAAAAGTCAGTCCTCTTCGGAGGAGTATAGTAGGCGGCGTCTTCGTGGATTCCTACTTCAAGAATTGATAATGAATGTAAATCTCCCTTGATTCAATGTTCTTATCTGTCCTTACAATACTTAAAGCGCTAATGTAGAGATGATGGAACTATATTATGCTCATGAATTCATGGTCGACCAAGCAAAGCATTAAATGAAGTTTCTGCATTGATGATATGAATTTAGCGGTTGTTACTAGCTCTCCAACCTTCATTAGCAGTGAAAATTATCCCAATGCTCTCTCTCCCATTTGGTTAAATCCTTTTAACATCATCTTATCGGAGGTAAGTTCCTGAGCGTCAATATCTAAGTACGCTAACATCTGTAGACTCATTAAGTAGAGTGACGCTCCCAGATCTACAAAAAATTTTGAGAGTACGTATATGCTGATGCTGACAGAAATGTAGAACGTTTTGTTGTGATCGATAGTACCGAGCAGTAAGTCTTCTTTGGTGAAGGTCACTCCAGGATGTTCCTTCAACGAATAAACTTCCTTCGAGGATGTGCTGGCTAACTAAGCTAAGCAAATTTCCGGATCAAGTATAGTTGTGTCTAAAAATTATGTCATCTCATTTTACAGGATCAAAGCATTGTATATACCTTGGTCAGCAAGCTCTTAAGATGAGGTAGTATGTTATAATCCACTTTATAAAAACATCTAATCCTTACTTGTTATAATCCACGTTGTAGATCCTTACATCTAATCTTAATTTGAGGTAGTATGTTGTAGGCGGAGGTGGTTCTTCTCAAGTGGTTATTTTTTTTCGTTATCCATTTGAGCCATTTTTGGGGTGTCGGTGTTATTTAGAGGATAGTTTTGGTTGTGGGGTTGCCCGTAAGAAGCTGTCGGTCACCGGAATCGAAATCCCTTCGCCCTCTTCGGAAGAACGTTGAAGTATGAAATCAAACTGACCCCATATTTTTCATAGTTTAAAATGAAAGAGCACTGNTGAAATGGTAGGTTTTGGGAGTTATATAAATAATTTTTTTTCAAAAACGGCTAATAGAAGTTTCTTGGGCGATTTTTTCAACTACAGTGCCGAGGTGCCAGATTATGGCACTTAGGCGTCGGGCTTTCTGTAAAGTGGTACTTAGGTGCTAGATTCTGGTGCCTAGGAGCCAGCGCTTAGGGAAAAAAGAGGTGCTTAGGCGCAGTTTCCTAGGCTCCAGTGCACATTTTTTCACTTTTTTGCTTTAGGTCCAAAATAACACTCATACCTTCCATAAAATTGAATATTCAAGTTATTTTTATAAATTTTTTTAACATGTAAGTCATCTAAAGTACATAGAATTCTATCACAAGAGCTTATATTACGTAAAAACAAATTAAAAACACACACAAGTAACTATGGGTTGCCTCTCACAAAGCACTTGGTTTAACGTTATCAGCCCCACATTCTCAGTATTTACTCTAGGTGACTTAATATTAAAATCTTTTTAAAAATTAGTGTGTGTCCATCATAATAAGGTTTTAACCTATGCCCTGTCGGCATTATTTCAGGTTGGTTTGTGGGGTTGCCCGTAAGAAGCTATCGGTCGCTGGAATCAAAATCCCGTCGCCCGCTTCGGAAGGACATTGAAGTATGAATTCAATCTGACCCCATATTTTTCATTGTTTAAGATGAAAGAGCACTGCACTTCAAATCCTGTATCTATCCCGAAGGATAAACACAAGAATTGAGGATGAGGCTCGATCAAATAAACTAAGGAANGTTTAAACTTATCATTTTGCTTAATGGATCATCATGTAACTATCCTTAATGCTCAGTGAACATTAATGTCTCAATTATCCCTAAGAAAGGGGTAATTATCATTTGTCATTCAATTTAAGAATTATGTGGGTGAAGACCCTTGAAGAAGCAAGTTAATGTAAGTTGAACACTTAGCCAAATTTTAATCCTAATTGGGCTTAGTGGTGTTTCAAGGATGTAAGGCAAGTTAGTGTTGTTGGAACTCTTAGCCAAATTTTAACCCTAATTGGGCTTAGTGGTGTTTAAAAATTAGTGTAATTTGAACACTTAGCCAAATTTTAATCCTAATTGGGCTTAGTGGTGTTTCAGGAACATTTAGCCAAATTTTAATCCTAATTGGGCTTAGTGGTGTTTCAAGGATGTTTGATTTTAATGAACACTTAGCCAAATTTTAATCCTAATTGGGCTTAGTGGTGTTTCAAGGATGTTTGATATAAATTATCTACCTAATTGGGCTTAGTGGTGTTTCAAGGATGTTTGATTTAATTATGTTTCTTTCTCTAATCCTCATTTAGTCAATTTCTATTTAGCTTAAGTCACCACTAAGCATTTATTTCTCTAATCTTCATTTAGTCAATCTTGATTTAGCCTAAGTCACCACTAAGCCCTTACAGCCAAATTTTTAATCCTAATTGGGCTTAGTGGTGTTTCAAGGATGTTTGATTTAATTATGTATACCTAATTGGGCTTAGTGGTGTTTCAAGGATGTTTGATTTAATTATGTTTCTTTCTCTAATCCTCATTTAGTCAATTTCTATTTAGCTTAAGTCACCACTAAGCATTTATTTCTCTAATCTTCATTTAGTCAATCTTGATTTAGCCTAAGTCACCACTAAGCCCTTATTTATTTTTCTACTCCTAATTTAATCAATTTTGATTTGGCCTAAGTCACCACTAAGCCCTTAAGACCTAGGTGAGTGTCTTAATTAGAGGNTATGAGGCTCGATGAAATAAACTAAGGAAAGTATGACGTCCGTTTGGTCTGCGAAACCTTTGTATTTGCCGACAAGACCCCTATTTAATATAAAGGGTTAAATAGGGTTTATATTAAGCTGGGTTCGGACATGCTTCCTATTCTTATTTAATATAAATGATTAAATAGGGTTTATATTAAGCTGAGTTCAAACATGCTTCCTATAAGGGCAAGCCCCTATAGTTAATTACATTCTATTTAATATAAATGATTAAATAGGGTTTATATTAAGCTGGGTTCGGACATGCTTCATATAAGTATAAAGGATTAAATAGGGTTTATCTTAAGCTCGGTTCAGACATGCTTTCTATAAGGGCAAGCCCCTATAGTTAATTACATCCTAAATGACCAAAGTCACTTAAGNCCCGCCCTTGAATTAAGCCTAAATGTTAATTAAGGCAAAATTTCCAAAATTACACATTTGCCCCTAACTCTTTGACTTAAGCCTAAATGTTAATTAAGGCAAGATTTCCAAAATTACACATTTGCCCCTAAGCCTTGAATTAATCCTAAATGTTAATTAAGGCAAAATTTCCAAAATTACACATTTGCCCCTAAGGCTCTTTACCACTTCATAATTTGTCAAATTCAATTCAAATGACTTTGAAATTTTTATCCTACCTCATTCATCGTCAATTAAGACATCAGAGGAGAAAATGTGATTTTTCAGAATTTAATTTATTTCACATAATTATACAATTAAGACATCATAGAAGAAAATGTGATTTTTCAAAATTTAATTTAATTTATATAATTATTTAAGACATCAGAGAAGAAAATGTGATTTTTTAAAATTTAATTTAATCTATATAATTATTTTCATGCTAATGTGATTTTTCAAAATTTAATTTAATTTATAAAATTATTTTTATGCAAAAATAGGATTTTTCAAAGAAAATTCCTAACTTGACCAAGGTATATTATAATCTCTTGAAACTTTTCTTGGAGGTAGACCTAGACCAAAGGAGCCTTTCCATCAAATTGCACAAATTTTGGAATTCTCTGTGATTTATTAGAATTATTTTAAATTCTCGGTTATTTAGTAAAAATAAAATATTTTAAGTGTTGAAAATTAAGTTTTGTATTTTTGAAAAATCTCCCAAAGGCCAAAGAACTTAGAGGAGAAAATTTTATATTTTTTTGATCTTTCCTTGATTTATTGGAATTATTTTAGTGAAAATCCATTTTTTAGCCTTTTAAAAATTATTTTAAGCTTCAAAATTCAATATCTTTATTTAGAAAATCATGAAAAATATTCTCATTGTTCTTAGGTGATTAGGAAACAATTTAGAACATTTCCATGAGTTTTATTATTTTCATAATTTTTATGAGTTTCTTAATTATTTAAATATTTAAAATAGGCAAAAAATTAAGTTTTTATTTTAAATATTGTTTTATTTTTACAAAATACCCCTGATCACAGAGAACTCAAAAAACTAAGTTTCATAATTTTTTTGAGTTATATTTTGATTTTTTAAAAATCATTTCAGTGTTAAGAGTGGTATTTATCTTTAAAAAATCAATTTAAGTTATTAAATGGACTCAAAATATTTTGAAACTTTTATGATGAGTTCTCTGGATTATAAATCACAATGGAGATAAAAAATCAAGTCATTTAAATAATTATATTTTCCAAAATCAATTATCTTAGTGATTTAGTATTTGGAAAATTTAAGAATGTTTTAAATGACTTGAACCATGAAATTATTTTCAAAGGTTTCTCTAGTCATGGTAGACTTTCCAAAATTTTCTCAGAATTTAATAATCAATATGCTAATTTCCATTATTATTTTAAGTAAATAATGTGAAATAACTTGAAAAATATGGATCTCTGTATAGGAACCTCATCTGACTTTGGAAAAATCAGAGAGTATTCCCCCTTACAGATGCTACAATATGTAAAAATTTCAAGCCAAGGTGATATGTCATTATGCATGGAGAATCAAATGATTCTAGATAGTATTTAATTAATTAAAAATATTTTATGCATCAAATGGGCTTGAAAATTATTCCACATTATTTTCCTCTATTCACTGAGCAATAGGGTATTTTTATTTTATTTTTGTGATTTTTCTACACAAAGTTATGTATTTTTGAAGTTAAGGGTATTAAGTAAATAAGAAAATACCCCTATTTTTCTATCTAAACCGCGCGTGCCACCTCATCCTACGACNAATCCAAAGGAAGAAGAACTAGGGGTTGTCATGGATTCAGAGGAGAACTCCGGTGACTTCCTAAGCTATCCTAATGTTCGGCTACAGTTTTGAGGAGAAATATTTTAAGTCTTTCATCCTGCAAATTTTATTAGTTAGGGCTTACATTTGTGTGAATTGATCACACGAATAGCCTGAAAGATAAGAGGATTTAGGTCGTGACAAACGACAACCTCGGAATCCTAAGACGAGTTAGGGCTTATATTGGATTTAGGTCATGACAAACGACAACCTCGGAATCCTAAGACGAGTTAGGGCTTATATTGTATAGAGCTATACAAAGGCCTAAAGATGATGTGAGGATTTACATTGCATAAGCAAGAAACCTCGAAGTTAGGTTGTGACAAATGACAACCTCAGAATCCTAAGACGAGTTAGGGCTTATATTGTATAGGAAGATGTGAGGATTTAGGTCATGACAAACGATAACCTCGGAATCCTAAGACGAGTTAGGGCTTATATTGTATAGCAGGGCTATTAACAAACGACAACCTCGGAATCCTAAGACGAGTTAGGGCTTATATTGTATAGCAGGGCTATGCGACAACCTTGGAGTCCTAAGACGAGTTAGGGCTTATATTGTATAGCAGGGCTATGCAAAGGCCTAAGAATCCTAAGACGAGTTAGGGCTTATATTGTATAGCAGGGCTATGCAAAGGCCTAAAGATAAAATCTCGAAATCCTAAGATGAGTTAGGGCTTATATTATATAGCAGGGCTATACAAAGGCCTAAAGATAAGTCCTAAGACGAGTTAGGGCTTATATTGTATAGTAGGGCTATGCAAAGGCCTAAAGATAAGGTGATTTACGTTGCATAAGCAAGCAACCTCGAAGTCTTATGGCTTTGTTGTTTAAGTCTAAAGAATGAGTTAGGGCTTATATTATATAACAGGGCTATACAAAGGCCTAAAGATAAGGTGAGGATTTATGAGTTAGGGCTTATATTGTATAGCAGGGCTATACAAAGGCCTAAAGATAAGGTGAGGATTTATGTGTTAGGGCTTATATTGTATAGCAGGGCTATGCAAAGGCCTAAAGATAAGGTGAGGATTTACGTTTAGGGCTTATATTGTATAGCAGGGCTATGCAAAGGCCTAAAGATAAGGTGAGGATTTACGTTTTAGGGCTTATATTGTATAGCAGGGCTATACAAAGGCCTAAAGATAAGGTGAGGATTTACGTTGCAATAAAAACAACCTCAAAGTCCTATGGCTTTGTTGCTTAAGTTTAAGGAAGGAAGATTGGTTTAGCTATCAAAGTCCTATGGCTTTGTTGTTTAAGTCTAAGGAAGAAAGATTGGGTTAGCTGGGGAAGAGGTCCTATGGCTTTGTTGTTTAAGTCTAAGGAAGAAAGATTGGTTTAGCTGGGGAAGATAGGGTTCGGCTATGCAAAGGCCTAAAGATAAGGTGAGGATTTACGTTGCATAAGCAAGCAACCTCAAAGGGGCTATACGAAGGCCTAAAGATAAGGTGAGGATTTACGTTGCATAAGCAAGCAACCTCAAAGTGCTATGACTTTGTTGTTTAAGTCTAAGGAAGGAAGATTGGTTTAGCTGGTGAAGATAAGTTTTGTTGTTGAAGATGGTCGTGCTACCCACCATGCTAGCTCCAAGCTCCTGCCGCGACGAGTTTTAGTTATCTAGTGTGTCAAGTTATAATATTAAAACAGGTGGCCCTATGGTTAAAGTTCTTTATATTTTATAAGGGCATATTAAAGTTGATTAGAGTGACACCGGTTAGGATCCTACGGTTCCCATGTTCCGGTATCACTATTTTCTATTGGATTCACTTAGTCCAAATGAACCTATCAAACCCAACTTAATGAGTTCCATAATTTCATTTAAACCGTGGGAAGCCTTGTTAGCAGCCGTAGGTTACCTCCTCCGAGGGATTCCCGATCATCCAATAGAGGCATCTTAATTTAGTTGAAGTTGTGGTTTTTGTGTGATATTTGTGATTAAATTTTGAGTTGTTTTATATTTTGAATGTTGTGGCGGTGAGTTTAATCTTGGTCGATTTTAATTTTTGTTTTGCGGCTATCCTAGTAGTTTTAGTTTTCATGGAGGGTGACATCGTTGTTTAGCATGCAAGTTCGTCATGCAGGGTTAGATCATTGTTTAGCATGCAAATTTGTAGGTATAAAAGTACAGTATGAAAGTACAAGAAAAGAAACGCTGAAAAACTGTAAAAGTGTACCTGACGAGTCTTCTCGTTCCACCACCTGTAACTTAAAATGCATGTTAATGCAGTNATTTTGGATTTTAGCTTGGGTTAGAGTGGCTAACCAGGGGTTGAACCATGGTTAAAGCTTATGATGCTCAGTAAAAATGACACCATAGGGTTTAGACATGCGTTGGGGCNGGGGGTAATACCTTTCCACTCCATAAATGAATTTCTATAATCTCTTCTTCTTTTAATGTTGTGGCCAACTCTTTTGATATTATTTTTGAATATGAAAAATCCAAGTTAAGATATTCATACACGATCAGAAATTTGAGGAAATTCTCCCCCAATTTTGAAACAACCAATCTAACAGAGGCAACCCTTATCCTACCCCTAACGTTATCAGTCATCATATCATGCCTGATCTCTTTCTTCTTTACGTTTGACGATGAAAAATTCTCTGGCGTGATCTCCATTTTTTTCCTGACAGGCTAAGACTTTGAGAGGTGGCTTATACTGATGCGGTCTAAATATGATCCAATATCGTCTTGCATTATCTGCTCCAAACTGTACTCCAACCACTCTCATCTGAATACAAATCTATAGGGGTGATTAGCTCGGCCAAAATCTTATTCACATAACCTTTTTCAAGTTCTCTTAAATATTCTTTCGGGATCATTATGTTTCCCTATTGGAGATTCCTCTCAAGCCAATCTTTGAAACTGAAACAACCCTCAATGGTGTGTCCTAGGAATTTATGGTAAGGGCAGTAGTTGGGATGATCCTTCTTATCAACCACTTCCAATTTTCTCAGTTCTGACAAATTGAACTCGGGCTCTTTCATTAAGTTTTTGAACATCTTTGACATAGCTTCATCCTTGAAAGAGTATACCTTTTTCATCCATTATGCAAATGACAGACCCTGTCTACCATCTGTCTGGTATGGTCCCCTCTAAAATGACTTTTGTCAGGACGGTCAATATTGCTGAGTCTGCTGCTGCTAATGAGGTTGATCATGTTGTGATAACTACTGTGAACTCTTACGAGACTGCTCGACCTGAATTGTCATCGGTTGCTTGACCTTATCAAATGTGGCCATCGTCGCAGACTTCTCACAAACGTTTTGACTGCTCTAGATTTCTTAGACATTTCCATAGCTTCAATGTTATTGACCTCCTCTTGCAAGCTACTACCTTGAACATGAAAGTTACATTTTCATGAGTGTTTTTGAGTAGAATCTCAATCACATGTTGTTCCTTTAACTGAGGCTCACATTTCATACTCAAGTTTCTCCACCTCAAAATATAGTCAAACAAGGTCTCATTGGATTTTTTTCTTTCCACTACGAGATCTCCTATGATGACAAGGTACTACGCTCTGACAAACCTCTTTACAAACAAGTGCTCCGCTGAACATCTCGACATACCAATTAAATTCTATCCTTGACAAATTGCTGACGAACTGATAGAACAACAATGCTTCATTTTTTTCAGCATCACAACAACTGGCTCTAAGGTGGGCTATATGTTGGTGGGGATTCTCGATCCCATTGAATGTCTTGAAATTTGGTGGAACAAAGCCCTTAGGGTATGGTATAGCATCAAATTCTTCAGGGCGAGGTCTTGAATTTGAAGTTGATGCCCCTCTTTTAGATTGGGATAAAACTTCATTCATTTGCTTTCAACCAACTGTTTTATGTCTGTTTCTGGTATCAAGCCATGGATAGAATTTTTTTCTACTATTCATCTCTACTGGAGGAAGAGACTTCCCTTCTATCATCTGTAATATGCACAACCTCAGGTAGATTGTCCTCCAGCGAAGCTAAATGCTAGGACTTAGAGTGTCCATGCATTGAGTGCATGACAGTCATTGTGGCAGTTATCTTCTCCATCCTTTTCTCCATTCGGATGATCGATTTATCTCTTAGTTGAATGACCCTTTGCAAGTCATCCACGACTTTCTTCTTACTAGAAAGTGGAGCATCACACGCAGATGCAATGACCCTGGTCTCAATAACATTAATCTTCATGAACTCTTCATTGAGATAATCTTCAAAATCAAAATCTTCTTCTTCATGAACACCCACTCCTTGCTCTTTAGCCAATTCTGCAATCTCAACTCTGAGTTTCTTTACCTTATCATCCATTGCTTTCTCCAGAATCTTGAGATTTGTGGGTCTTTCTTGAACATTATTCTATTGTACAATGGAATCTATAACAACGGAGGTAACAACCTCTGACACATTGGACCTATGCTTCATTCCACACAACTACCCCTTGGATTCATCAGGACGTATTGGTGTGGCACCCTTGGGTATCCACATACTCTTCATTGACATTGATGCTTTAAGATGGAGTGTCTCAAACGAGGCATCAGTGTGTCAAGGAGAAGTATGTTCCCCATCGTGCAGATTAAGTACACCAATAAAGGGTCTCTTCCCTTTATCCTTATTCGGAAATTTTTCATGAACCGTGGTATGTGGTATCATCAGACCCAGATGTGACTTTGCCAGTCGACATCCTACGGGCTTTGGAGCAGTGGTGGTAAAATCTGTGACTGTGGCAATAACACTAACTTGGCTTCCAAGGCGGAGTCTGACTGGAACACGGGCTAGAGGTGTGCATCCCATTCGCTTATCTAACTTAGCGACAGTACACCCCTCCTTGGTAGCCGGTCTTTCAAACACTGTATGAACTTTGGTGATAAGAGTGGGCTTCTCCTTCTCTTTACCATGATCCTCTTGTGATGGTAGAGCAGTGGAAATCCTATAAATGCTCTCATCCTTAGTGGTATCCATAAATGTATGAAAATTATTTCCTTGTAGGAGAGGAGCAACCTCAGGCAATCTGACAGCGACTTTTTATATGCTTAAAATATAAGATAAATATGGACTTAATAAATATTCAATAATTGTAAAGTCGCACTTATCAATGCAAGTATACGTATCGCTCAAGTAATATAGGGCTCTAATAGAGTCCTAGATATTGACCCCATAGGGAGTGGTTTAGCACTACGAACTAAGATTTTAGAAAAGCAATACTTTAATCACAACGACGAAGTTCAATTTGCTTATCTGTCACTGATAGGCAATTGAAATAAGTATGTAATTTTAATAACTATTAAATAACTAATGACACTAATGAGAGTTTAATTGTGATATTCAATATATAAGAAAGCATCCATCTCTTTGTCAAGAAATTATAGTGAATGGATAAAGTGAATTAGTTCAATTTATATTGTGCCAAATAGGAGCATACCGATTCTTTACCTTTTGGTCCAGGCATAAAGAACATTGACTAATCCTACACTTGTTTACTGAATCTGCGGCTAGGCTGGGAGGATACCGGCTCTCAGTTTGGAGCTCCCACGTTCCCCTCACCTGAGGGCTAACATCTACACTTCAACACCCAAACGATGGCTCTCACTTTGGAGCTCTCACGTTCCCCTCACCTGAGGGCTAACATCTACACTTCAACACCCAAACAATAGGATTGAATTGGGGATTTTAGTCTATCACTCTAAAATCTCCAATTCTAAGCCCGATAATTTTATTTCCCTATTTCAATTGAGGATTTTAGTCTGTCACTCTAAAATCTCCAATTCTACGCCCGATAATTTTATTTCAAATTAGGGTCCTCGCCTGAGGGCTAACATCTACACTTCAGCACCCAAACGATAGGACCAAATTGGGGATTTTTCTGTCACTCTAAAATCTCCAATTCTACGCCTGATAATTTTATTTCCCTATTTATTTTCACCCAACTTCCAATTGTCACTCTAAAATCTCCAATTCTACGCCCGATAATTTTATTTCCATATTTATTTGCACCCAAATCTGAGGGCTAACATCTACACTTCAGCACCCAAACAATAGGACCGAATTGGGGATTTTAGTCTCTCACTCTAAAATCTCCAATTATACGCCCGATAATATTATTTCCCTATTTATTTGCACCCAACTTCTCGCTCTAAAATCTTCAATTCTACGCCCCATAATATTATCTCCCTATTTATTTTCACCCAACTTCCAAGGGCTTTGACCTCCCTGAATCTTGGATATAATCTTACTTTAGTTGTAAAACTCAACATATTTTAACAAATCAATTGGCCAGATTGAAAGTTAATATTGAAGTGAAAAGATCATCACAATTTGTTAAACATTCTCTTACTTCACCAATTCAAATCACCATTTCACAAATCTTGAGATAAGGAGAAAGACAGAGAAAACTATATCTCATGGGGAAAACACAATAAAACTCGAAATTCAAATATAAAATCAAAGTCATACAAACTACAACAAGTAAATAACTTATCTCTAATTTCTCCCCAAAGAACACTCCTCGAAGTTCCTCTTAATCTATTCCTTTCTTTACAGCACATAGAATTCCTCTTCGAAGCAGCAAGGAGGAAGAAATCTCTCACGTACACAGAATTCCTCTTTGAAGTAGCAAGGAGGAAGAAATCTCTCACTTTCCCTCCACTCTTACCTCTCGAAGAATTCCTCACAGTATTGGAACCTTTCTAATCTCTAGAAACTCTCTCTAGCACTTCCTTCACTCACTAGATTCTCCCCCCCCCTTAATTTTTGGCCAAAATAGTCTATTAAAGTTGTGGATGAGCTTTCCCAAGAGTTGCCTAGGCANAAAGTTCCTCTTAATCTCTTCCTTTCTTTACAGCACATAGAATTCCTCTTTGTAGCAGCAAGGAGGAAGAAATCTCTCACTTTCCCTCCACTCTTATAACCTCTCAAAGAATTCCTCACAGTATTGGAACCTTTCTAATCTCTAGAAACTCTCTCTAGCACTTCCTTCACTCTCTAGATTCTCCCCCCCCTTAATTTTTGGCCAAAATAGTCTATTAAAGTTGTGGATGAGCTTTCCCAAGAGTTGCCTAGGCATCCCTTAAAAATTAGGCCTTATCCAAAGCTTGAGTAGGCATAACCACCGAGCTCAGAAGAATTTTGTCCTATAACCTCGGGAAAAACTCACCGTCGGTAGCCTAGTTCAAATCTCCACATTTTGGTTCTTTTTGCTCCAAATTTGCTCCTTTTTGCATCTTTTTGCTTCAATAACCCTAATTCATCATTCCTGTAACAAAACATTAAAAATACCTTTCTTTAAAGTGCAATATCATTAAAAATATTATANAACCTTAATTCATCATTCCTGTAACAAAACATTAAAAATACCTTTCTTTAAAGTGCAATATCATTAAAAATATTATAAAATATGTTTGAAAATCTCAACATATTTTCCTTGGGTCAAAATCCCCCAAACATAACTATTAATTATCCGCAAGTAATTTTAGTACTATATAAAAGTTATGATCTACCACAGCAAAGTCTTAATTCAGAAATAGTATAAGTTTGATTTAAATAAATATCATAGTTTGATTTTCAAAAAGAATTCAAATAATTAAATTAACTCTGTAGCCACAAGATTATCTAGTTTTTAAGTTTAAGTGTTCTAGTCTTCTATTCATTTCAAGAATGACTATATGTTGTAATATTAAGTCACTTAGAATANTGATTTTCAGAAAGAATTCAAATAATTAAATTAACTCTGTAGCCACAAGATTATCTAGTTTTTAAGTTTAAGAGTTCTAGTCTTCTATTCATTTCAAGAATGACTATATGTTGTAATATTAAGTCACTTAGAATATTCAAATGATCGGAACTTCATGGGAATACTACTAGTAAAAGATGTAATCCATAAATATAAGTTTAGGAATGTATTAGGTTTTCCCTTTAGGTAGGTCCAGTGAAGCCAATTTTTTATTAGACATATCCTCAAGCTTCTCCTCAGTTTCATAATTTTTTCTTTCTTTTCTCTTTTTTATTTGGATTGTTTTCAATCCTATATATTTTTCTNAAATGATCGGAACTTCATGGGAATACTACTAGTAAAAGATGTAATCCATAAATATAAGTTTAGGAATGTATTAGGTTTTCCCTTTAGGTAGGTCCAGTGAAGCCAATTTTTTATTAGACATATCCTCAAGCTTCTCCTCACTTTCATAATTTTTTCTTTCTTTTCTCTTTTTTATTTGGATTGTTTTCAATCCTATATATTTTTCTTTTCTTTTCAGGGATTGTTTTCACAATCCTTTATATTTCTTTTTTCAAGTGAGGATTACTATATTTGGATAGACTTTAATTATTTTGAACTTTACTTTTCTTTCACTAAATTTGAAACTCAAAGCATTCATTTACGTCATAAATATTTTATAGTTTTTACATCATCGAGCCCCAATCTTTTCTTCTCAAAATGAATTTTCAGATTCTTAATACTTCAAAATNATTTCCTTTATCAAGTGAGGATTACTATATCTGGATAGACTTCAATTATTTTGAACTTTACTTTTCTTTCACTAAATTTGAAACTCAAAGCATTCCTTTACCTTATAGATATTTTATAGTTTTTACATCATCAAGCCCCAATCTTTTCTTCTCAAAATGAATTTCCAGATTCTTAATACTTCAAAATATAGTTTCCTTTACTTTAAATAGTTAACTATAATCTTTTTCTCTTATACTAAATATCTTAAGTTACAAAATTAACTTTCATTACAAAAATATTTCTTTAAATCTACTATAATATTTAAATGGCTACAAAAGTATAGTTACCTGTATTAAATTCACTACATGAAATCATATAAATAATTTTTGAAAATGTCGGAATAGAGGACATCTAACAGTTAATCTTTTTCTTCCCTCCCCCAAACTTAAATTTTTAAATATGAANGACTACAAAAGTATAGTTACCTGTATTAAATTCACTACATGAAATCATATAAATAATTTTTGAAAATGTTGGAATAGAGGACATCTAACAGTTAATCTTTTTCTTCCCTCCCCCAAACTTAAATTTTCTAAATATGAAATAATACATGCGGAAAGAAAAACTATAAATATAAATTATACCTCAGTATTATAGGCGTTTTCATCATTCTGAAATTTTTACAGGCCTTCTCAACATTTCTACTTCGTCTGGTCTGTAATATTAGGAGCTTTCTACACATATAAATTATTAGTGGAATTTTTGGGTAATGAAATTTTGAAATAAGTATAAAACTAAAACATTAAACAAGCACAATATAGGTAATGAAATTTTGAAATAAGTATAAAACTAAAACATTAAATAAGCACAACATTTCCTAACTAAACACAAACTAAACAAAACAATTACAATTAAAATGTGAAAATAAAAATCACATTACCTTACAATCCACAAAATACTACTCCACATCTATTAAACTACACATGGAAATTTAACTACCACACTAACTTTATAATAAAAATAAAAAGTATCCAAGTACACAGAATAATAAAAATTAAAGTCCAAATGCACAAACATCCAATTATATTACAAAAGATCACAAAAATAAAAAAAACAAATAAAAGTACATCAATTTCATTAAATATCAAAATCCCAAGCTATATCTTCATTGCCTTGATCAGTAGGTAGATCAGGTTGATACTGAGTATATCGGGTGCACTTAGGAAAAGTAACATCAGGCTCACCTCTATAGTGTCGGGCCTGAGCTTCATAATAGGCTACCTGGATGATACTGAGTATACCGGGGGCACTCAGAAAAAGTAACATCAGGCTCACCTCTGTAGTGTCGGGCCTGAGCTTCATAATAAGCTATCTCAAAATTTGAATTCCTTTGAAGGTACTCACTATCGTAATCATGCCAACATTCTAAACCTCAAATAATTTCATTTATTAATTCTATGCTCTTCCGCTGCAAGGTCAACTCATTCATCAAGTCAATCAGAGTTGGGGAACTAGAAGGTGGAAGGTCATAACTTGTAAAGGGGACATCTCTACTAGTAGAAGGTTCAGGGTACGGGAACTAGAAGGTGGAAGATCATAACTTGTAGAGGGAACATCTCTACTAGTAGAAGGTTCTAATTTCTACTCTCAGTTCTCCATTTCTCATGTGATTCATAAGTCTTCAAATTAGCATTACTAATGGGTTTCATAGGATAAACCCATTATTCATCTCCAAATTCTACTCCAGAAAGTTTGCAAATTGTANATAGGCATTTTCATCGATCTGAAATTTTTGCAGGCCTTCTCAACATTTCTACTTCGTCTGGTCTGTAATATTAGGAGCTTTCTACACATATAAATTATTAGTGGAATTTCTGGGTAATGAAATTTTGAAATAAGTATAAAACTAAAACATTAAACAAGCACAATATTTCCTAACATAAAAACAAACTAAACAAAACAATGACAATTAAAATGTGAAAATAAAAATCACATTACATTACAATCAACAAAATACTACTCCACATCTATTAAACTACACATGGAAATTTAACTACCACACTAACTTTATAATAAAAATAAAAAGTATCCAAGTGCACAGAATAATAAAAATTAAAGTCCAAATGCACAAACATCCAATTATATTTTAAAAGATCACAAAAAATAAAAAAACAAATATAAGTACATCAATTTCATTCAATATCAAAATCCCAAGCTATATCTTCATCGCCTTGGTCAGTAGGTGGATCAGGATGATACTGAGTATATCGGGTGCACTTAGGAAAACTAACATCAGGCTCACCTCTGTAGTGTCGGGCCTAAGCTTCATAATAGGCTACCTCAAAATTTGAATGCCTTTGAAGGTACTCACTATCGTAATCATGCCAACGTTCTAAACCTCAAATAATTTCATTTATTAATTCTATGCTCTTCCGCTGCAAGGTCAACTCATTCATCAAGTCNGAAGATCTTTCGAGCCCTAGGTCAAAAATTACGTTTTTAGGAGGAAGGGGATGATGAATAGTGGTGACTGACTAGTTAAATTTGCAGTTAAAGGTGTTTTTTCATGAGCTCACCATCGGCGAGGTCGATGGCGCCGTCGGCGCGCTTTATTGGAATTAAAATCCTAAGTCTCGGGAAAATCTCTCCATTGGCGGCGTCAAGGGCGCCGTCCGCGGGCTCTATTGATTTTGTCCAAATTCCAAATTTTTGCAATTTTGATCAATTTCAAGCCTTAATGACATACTTTTTATCATTATAGACATAATTTTAGGTGACTAAATCATGTACTTAGCACATATAAACTTTCACAACACATAACATCACATTTATATATAAATTCCAAGGGGTACAATGTAAGTTACATAACACACCTAAGTTTATTTTCTCAACCTGAATACATTAATTCAGTATCGCAATCGAAGCCAAAACACTCAAAATGCTGAAAACAAAACATCTTATGCTTAGCCTCAACTATACAGAGATCTACCAGCATAATTCTAAAGCAAAGCAAATGCAAAGTTCAAATCAAAATACATACATAGACACATAGGTAGTAATATAAATCTACTAATCTTCAGACTCGGTACTCGATTCTCCTCTGAGATCACCCATTGATTGCACATGAACGAAGAGGTTGTAGAAGGGTCGGAATGGAAATTCTTCAGTGGAATCCTCATCTATTAATTTCATCCTCCTCATCAGTCGTATTAAGCTATCTTCTAAATGTCTAGAGTGCTCGAAATGTTCCTTCATCCTCCAGTCTAGATGATCGAATAAATTAGAGATATTATTAACCACATTCATGACATTTTGTATCTCCTTTTCCAATTTCTTGATTTGGCGCAGGATCACCAGAGACTTATCAGGGACTAAGGATTGAACTGGCAGTGAATTCTGAGATGCTTGATCTACTATAATGGTCATATCATTTTCATATTCAAAAATTGGGAATCTCTCAGTTGGGTCCAAAGGCTTTCAGGGTAGCACTACCTTTTCCCAATTTTTATAGGACACTTGGAACTGACTGTAAAGTGAGAAAATTGTTGAGGCGTGTCCAAGCCCATAAGTTGATCTATGAACGATCAGGCCCAAAACCGACTTCACAATTATTGATCCAATGTCGATCGGCAGTCCCCTTTAGATGCAGTAATTCAAAATGACACTTTCTTTAGAAACGGAGGGGTGGTCAAGCCCATAAGTGGATCCATGAACGATCAGACCCAAAACTGACTTCACAATTATTTACCGATGTTCATTGTCGGTAACAGTTTTGCAGAAATGAAAAAGTGCAAATGTTTCGAAATGGGATTTAGGAGTGTCACAGAAAAACTAACATACTTATTTTCTCTTGTTTCCCAGTCGTCAGTTTCATCCGTTAAATATTGGTAAATCTCATTCATTAGGTTTCTAGTTGGGACAAAATTAGAATAGTGGTAGACAGGAACATTCTCTATCATATATAATTCGTTGATCCATTCAGGAGTGAAAGTGATCCATCTTCCTCGCACATAAACAACTCCTTGGTTGATTCCATGTAAATTTGTATAAAATTCTTTCACCACTAGAACAACCATAACGGCGGTAGTGTAGCACAACACTTCCAATCTTCACCGCACTATCGTTTCTCCAATATCCATCGTTGGATTATTCAATCTGTGATTTACGAATCCTCGTTCCTTGATCAATCTTTTCTTCGTTAGTAACTTGTTGAAGATTCACTGTGCTTCCGCACTAATAAACTTTTACCGATTGAAAGCTCGTATTCTGGGATTATCAGAGGAATTAGAAGCCATACGAATGAAATTGGTGGAGTTTCACTTCTTTTTTGGAGGGAAAATATGAACTAGAAATCGAATTTTTGACTTTAAGAAGACAATTCCAGCCCAAAATCCGCCAAAAACCGCCATTTGAACCCAAGTAACGGCCAATTCGCTAGTCTGGCCGTCGGCTGGATCGATGGCGCCATCGACATGCCTCTGTATTAATTTTGTCTGGACTCTCGGGAAAAACCTTCCGTCAGCGTCGAGGGCGCCGTCGGCGCCCAAGGCAAAATTTGCACAGTTTCGTCATGGTCTAAATGCGTTCCAATTTTTCTTCATGGATCCAATTTTAAGATATTTCAAGGGTAAATAAGAGTAGTAGAGCTTAATATTACCATAAAATAATGATAATTTCAAATAAAAACTACTATAATTGCGATAAAAGTAAAGATAAATATGGGTTGCCTCCCGCAAACTAACTATAATTTCAAATAAAACTACTATAATTGCAATAAAAATAAAGATAATTATGGGTTGCCTCCCCATGAAGTGCTTGGTTTAACGTCGTCAGCCCAACCTATTCAGGTGTCATTCAGGTTGACTGATCATTAAAAACTCTTTAAAATTTGGTCTTTTACCCTCATAATATGGTTTCAATCTCTGTCCATTTACTTTAAATCTATTTCTGGTCTTCTGATCTTCAATTTCAATAGCTCCGTAAGTATAAACTTGAGTCACAGTAAAGGGTCTTAAGCACCGAGACTTTAATTTCTCAGGAAATAACTTCAGCTTAGTGTTGTAAAGTAAAACTTCTTGTCCTGGTTCAAAAGTTCTTCTGGTTAATCTTCCGATCATGCCATAACTTTAATTTTTTCCTATAAATTCTGTCGTTATCATAAGACTCATTTATTAATTCTTCCAATTCATTTAATTGTAACAATCTTTTCTTACCAGTATTTTTCAAATTATAATTGAATTCTTTAATCGCCCAATATGATTTATGCTCCAATTCTACTGGTACACAAGTCTTTCCAAAAATTAGTCTGAAAGGGGTCATTCCAATATGAGTTTTATAAGCAGTCCTGTAAGCCCATAATGCGGTATCCAATCTAGTGGACCAATCTATGCTACTAGAGTTTACAGTCTTTTCAAGTATGTGTTTAATCTCTCTATTAGAAACTTCAGCTAACCCACTGGTTTGAGGATGATAGGCAGTAAAGATTCTATGAATAATATTAAATTTTTCTGCCAATTTCTGAATGTATTTATTCCTAAAATGACATCCTCCATTAGTGATAATCATTCTAGGCATTCCGTATCTAGTGAAAATATTTTTCATTAAAAATCCTCCGTTAGTGATAATCATTCTTGGCATTCCGTATCTAGTGAAAATATTTTTCATTAAAAATCTTAAAATCGTCGCAACGAGGTAAAGCTTGTGCTTCAATTCACTTAGAAGCGTAGTCCACTGCAATTAATATATATAAGTTTCCAAATGAAGAAATAAATGGTCCCATAAAATCTAATCCCCAAACGTGAAAGATCTCAACTTCTAACATGAAATTTAGTGGCATTTCATTTCTTCTAGATATATTGTCTACTCATTGACATCGATCACAAGTTTTTATGTATCTATAAACATCTCTAAAGATAGTAGGCCAATAAAATCCAGCTTGTAAAATTTTATAAGCAGTTTTATCAATCCCAAAATGTCCTCCAAATTCAGAATCATGACATTTCTGAATGATCAGCTCAGTTTCTTCATAAGGTACACATCTCCTCATAATAAGATCCTTACATTGTTTATATAAATAAGGCTCATCCCAAAATAATATGCTTTCGCATCATGAATGAATTTTCTTTGTTGTTGCAATGTCAACATAGGTGGCAAAATATCACTTACAATATAA
The DNA here is from genome assembly GCA_002079205.1 of Phalaenopsis hybrid cultivar. NCBI lineage: Eukaryota > Viridiplantae > Streptophyta > Magnoliopsida > Asparagales > Orchidaceae > Phalaenopsis > Phalaenopsis hybrid cultivar. The sequence goes on from JXCR01145972.1 coordinate 122,065, forward strand.
TTAACAATATCAGCATACCATGGTATTTTCCAACACTAACATTATAATGATGTTCATCAGGGAAACTGTCTGTAATTTCATTGTCAACATCAGATAATTCATGGTTTTCTAAGTGGCAAAATATCACTTACAATATAATTAACAATATCAGCATACCATGGTATTCTCCACTCATTAATATTATAAAGTTGTTGTTAACAATATCAGCATACCATGGTATTTTCTACTCATTAATATTATAAAGTTGTTCATCAGGGTTAACAAAATCAGCATACCATGGTATTTTCCACTCATTAATATTATAAAGTTGTTCATCAAGGAAACTGTTTATAATTTCATTATCGGTGTTAGATAATTCATGATTTTCTAATAACGATAAATGATCAGCAATTTGATTATCAATTCTCTTTCTATCAATAACCACAAGATCAAATTCTTGCAATAGTATCCACCTAATCAACCTTGGTTTAGCATCCTTCTTTTGCATTAGATATTTAATAGCAAAGTGATCAGTATGCACAATATATTTAGCTCCAATTAAATAAGATCTAAATTTATCTAAAGCATATACAATTTCTAGTAACTCATTTTTAGTAACAGTATAGTTAATTTGTGCATCATTAAGAGTTTTACTAGCGTAGTATATCACTTTAAAAATCTTTTCGTACCTTTGTCCAAGAACTGCTCCAATAACATAATCACTAACATCACACATCAGTTCAAATAGTTTCTCCCAGTTAGATGAAACTATAATAGAGGCTGTAATTAATTTTTCTCTTAATAACTCAAAGGCATTTAAACAGCTTTCAGTAAATTCAAATTTCTTATCATTTTCTAAAAGTTGGCAAAGAGGTTTAGTAACTTTTGAGAAATCTTTAATAAAACACCTGTAAAAACAATATGTCCAAGAAAACTCCTAACTTCTCTTACATTAGTAGAAGGTGTTAGTTTAGATATGACTTGAATTTTCACAGGGTCTGCTTCCATACCATCTTCCAAAATTTTATGCCCTAACACAATTCCTCCTGCAACCATTGTTTCCATACCATCTTCCGAAATTTTATGCCCTAACACAATTCCTCCTACAACCATAAATGGTCTGCTTCCATACCATTTTTCAAAATTTTATGCCCTAACACAATTCCTCCTGCAACCATAAATTGACATTTCTCCACTATTTTTTGAAATTTTATGCCCTAACACAATTCCTCCTGCAACCATAAATTGACATTTCTCCCATTAAAATTTTATGCCCTAACACAATTCCTCCTGCAACCATAAATTGACATTTCTCCCAATTTAAAAATTTTATGCCCTAACACAATTCCTCCTGCAACCATAAATTGACATTTCTCCCAATTTAGTCATTTTCCAAAATTTTATGCCCTAACAAAATTCCTCCTGCAACCATAAATTGACATTTCTCCCAATCTTTTATGCCCTAACAAAATTCCTCCTGCAACCATAAATTGACATTTCTCCCAATTTAGAACTCTCTTTGGCATAACTCCAAAACTTTTTTAACATAATTTAAGCATGCGTCAAATGATGTTCCAAATACAGAGAAATCATCCATAAATACTTCTAATCCATCACCAATTAACTTACTAAATATGGACATCATACATCTCTGGAATGTTGCAGGTGCATTACATAATCCGAAAGGCATTCTTCGAAGCAAAAGTTCCAAAAGGACTAGTAAATGTTGTCTTTTCTTGATCCTCAGGAGCAATAAGATAACCGGTATATCCATCTAAGAAACAAAAATATTTGTGCCCAACAAGTCTATCTACTATTTGGTCTTCGGTATATCCATCTAAAAGATAAAAATATTTGTGCCCAGCAAGTCTATCTACTATTTGGTCTAAAAGCAAAAATATTTGTGCCCTGAGCAATTGGAATTTGATGGTAACCGGTATATCCATCTAAAAAGCAAAAATATTTGTGCCCAACAAGTCTACAATAAAAATTTGATGGTAACCGGTATATCCATCTAAAAAATAAAAATATTTGTGCCCAGCAAGTCTATCCAAATTTGGTCTAGTATATCCATCTAAAAAATAAAAATATTTGTGCCCAACAAGTCTATCTACTATTTGGTCTAAGAAAGGGAAAGGGAAGTGATCTTTCCTGGTGGCAGTGTTTAATTTTCTATAATCAATGCAAATATGTAAAGCGAAGTGATCTTTTTTGGTGGCAGTGTTTAATTTTCTATAATCAATGTAAATACGCCACCCAGTAACTTGTCTGATAGGGTATTAATTCATTATTTTCTTTTGTTCAAACAATCACTCCTCATTTCTTAGGAACACAATGAATATGACTTACCCACGCACTATCTGAAATAGGATATATAATTANGTCTTCCACTCATTAATATTATAAAGTTGTTCATCAAGGAAAGTGTCTGTAATTTCATTGTCAGTGCCAGATGATTCTTGGTTTTCTAATCTTAACAAATGATCAGCAATTTGATTATCAGTTTCTTTCTATCAATAACGACAAGGTCACATTCTTGCATCAAAAGTATCCATCTAATCAACTTTGGTTTAGCATCCTTCTTTTGCATCCGTTTTTATATAGCAGAGTGATCGGTATGCACAACACATTTAGCTCCAATTAAATAAGATCTGAATTTACCTAAAGTATACACAATGGCTAGTAACTTTTTTTCAGTAACAGTATAGTTAAGTTGTGCATCATTAAGAGTTTTACTAGCGTAGTATATAACTTTAAAAATCTTTTCATACCTTTGCCCAAGGACAGCTCCAATAGCATAATCACTAGCATCACACATCAGTTCAAATGGTTTTTCCTAGTTAGGTGCCACAGCTCCAATAGCATAATCACTAGCATCACACATCAGTTCAAATGGTTTCTCCCAGTTAGAAGCTCCAGAGTAGTATATAACTTTAAAAATCTTTTCATACCTTTGTCCAAGGACAGCTCCAATAGCATAATATAGCATCTTACATCAGTTCAAATGGTTTCTCCCAGTTAGGTGAAACTATAATAGGGCTTGTGATTAATTTTGACTTTAAAAATCTTTTCATACCTTTGTCTAAGAACAGCTCCAATAGCATAATCACTAGCATCACACATCCGTTTAAATGGTTTCTCTCAGTTAGGTGAAACTATAATAGGGGCTATGATTAATTTTTCCTTTAATAACTCAAAGGCATTACTTTCAGTAAATTTAAATTTCTTTTCCTTTTCTAAAAGTTGGCATGGAGGTTTGGTAATTTTTGAAAAATCTTCAATAAAACGCCTGTAAAATCCAATATGTCCAAGAAAACTCCTAACCTCTCTTACATTAGTAGGAGGTGTTAGNATCTTCCACTCATTAATATTATAAAGTTGTTCATCAGGGAAAGTGTCTGTAATTTCATTGTCAGTGTCAGATGATTCTTGGTTTTCTAATCTTGACAAATGATCAGCAATTTGATTATCGATTTCTTTCTATCAATAACCACAAGATCACATTATTGCATCAAAAGTATCCATCTAATCAACCTTGGTTTTGCATTTGTTTTTATATAGCAGAGTGATTGGTATGCACAACACATTTAGCTCCAATTAAATAAGATCTGAATTTACCTAAAGTATAAACAATGGCTAGTAACTTTTTTTCAGTAATAGTATAGTTAAGTTGTGCATCATTAAGAGTTTTACTAGCGTAGTATATAACTTTAAAAATCTTTTCATACCTTTGCCCAAGGACAGCTCCAATAGCATAATCACTAGCATCACACATCAGTTCAAATGGTTTTTCCTAGTTAGGTGCCAAGAACAGCTCCAATAGCATAATCACTAGCATCACACATCGGTTCAAATGGTTTCTCTCAGTTAATTGAAACTATAATAGGGGCTGTGATTAATTTTTACTTTAATAACACAAAGGCATTTAAACAGCTTTTAGTAAATTCAAATTTCTTTTCCTTTTCTAAAAGTTGGCATAGAGGTTTGGTAATTTTTGAAAAGTCTTTAATAAAACGCCTGTAAAATCCAATGTGTCCAAGAAAACTCCTAACCTCTCTTACATTAGTAGGAGGTGTTAGTTTAGATATAACTTGAATTTTTGCAGGGTCTTCTTCCATACCATCTTTCAAATTTTTATGCCCTAACACAATTCCTCCGGCAACCATAAATTGACATTTCTTCCAATTCAGAACCAAAATAGTTCTTTCGCATAACTCTAAAACTTTTTCAAGGTAATTTAAGCATGCATCAAATGATGCTCTATATATAGAGAAATCATTCATAAATACTTCCAATCCATCATCAATTAACTTAGTAAATATGGACATCAAACATCTCTGGAATGTTGCAGGTGCATTACATAATCCGAAAGGTATTCTTTGAAAAGCAAAAGTTCCAAAAGGACTAGTAAATGTTGCCTTTCCTTGATCCTCAAGAGCAATAGTAATTTGATGGTAACCGATATATTCATCTAAAAAACAAAAATATTTGTGCCCAGTAAGTCTATCTATTATCTGATCTAAAAAGGGTAAAGGGAAGTGATCTTTCCTGGTGGCAGTGTTTAATTTTCTTTAATCAATGCATATACACCACCCAATAACTTGTCTGATAGGTCCTAATTCATTATTTTCTTTTATTTCAATAGTCACTCCTCTTTTCTTAGGAACACAGTGAATTGAACTTACCCACACACTATCTGAAATAGGATATATAATTCCAGTGTCTAACCATTTCAAAATTTCCTTCTTAACTACTTCTTTCATCATCAGATTTAATCTCCTTTGTGGATCAACTCTTGGTTTATATTGTTCATCAAATATAATTCGGTGCATACAAATTGAATGACTGATTCCCTTAATATCAGCTAAGGTTCAACCAAAAGCTTTCTTATATCTTTTCAATGTATCTAACAGTCTTTGTTCTTGCA
>JXCR01145972.1:132531-195130 GCA_002079205.1 Phalaenopsis hybrid cultivar
AGAGCAGATCGATGAAAATCTCTTTCGTCATACGAAACATGTTTGCAAAACGTGTCGGATGGCCTCGTAGTAACTCACCGACTCATTTATCACCAACATATGTTGATGTCATACATGGAGTTCGTTCGATGTATGTGCAGTAGTAGTCATATAACAAAGTAAGAATAAACACTATCTTTCTAACATAATGCAAATGTTCTGGATTCATCCTAACAAAAGTAGTTCAAAGACAATGGTTAATCTCTTCAAACATTTAAAGACATGTAGATGCAAAAGTACAACCAGTACAATCAATACAATAAGTTTTGAGAGAAAACATCCAGTTAAATATAAAGAGTGAAATAAAAGAAGTGCCAGGAAAAGAAATATCAATCCAAGTTACAACAATACAAACAGTTTTGAAATAACAAAACGATAAGCTTTCTAAAAATTCAGTTCTCCATGAAGGAACGTAAGAAGTCAACTTGATATTCTGCCTCCAATTTCACAAAAAATTCTCTACGGACTGGATCTTGTAGTAACTTAACACAGTTGAGATAAAATTTTCTGTCTTCCTTCACCTCAGGATGTGTATTTAGGATACGAAGACACCCCTCAACGGATACATCCTGTGCTCCATAAAGCTTGACAGAGCAGGATTCAGCAAGCTTTTCGATTGTGCTCCTGACGAATGCCGCTCCTTTCTTATTTTTCTCGAACTTACGCCGTTTTGGAATGGATGAAGATTCAGCAAGCCTTTCATCAACTGACCTATGGAATTGATTAGGTACTTCTCCTGAGCCACTTATATTATCAGCTCCAAGAGCATTAGTTGTGCCAATAAACTCATGTTCAGCTGGGGTGAAAGCATGTGCTCCCGTTGCAACAACTCCTTTGAACATACCATCCAGCTTCTCTTCCATTACTGGATCAATACCATTCATTTTGAATTTTTTAGCTGCTGGCACGACCTGCATGGTGAAGGGAAGTTAATTAGTACAATCATTTCAATGTAACTCAAATTGAAATAAGGAAATGATATAGGGTGAGTCTTTACCTGTAGTTTCTCAGCCCACCACTCCTCAGGAGCATCTATCGTTCGTTTCAATGGATCCCAGCCCAAACCTGTAGTTCCCCTCTTAAGTTCTTTCCAAATTTTCCAGTCCTTCTTCAATTTATCCCACTTGTTCTTAAATTTCATTCTGTCGTAGTCCCTGCCTGTGAGTTCTTTAAATTTTACAGAAACATTATTCCAGCCTTCTTTGTTAAAATAAGTCGTAGGTCTATTTCCTAGCTCCACCTCCTTAAGACAGAGATCACAGAAAATATTTGTTGCTTCCCTGTCCCACATAGCAGATGATCCAACTTCTTTGCCCTTATTCATTGTGGTACTTACTAGTGAAATGTTAAATAAGAAAGTATTGAATTTAATAACATGACCCTAAAACTCCAATAAAGCAATCATTTTCAATATTATGTACATATATATATATATATGCCAGTATTACAAAATAAAAGATTAGAAGCTAAACTATTACAGAAAATCATAATCATTTGTTTTGTATTAGGACAAAGAAATACCTTAGAGAAGTTCTAGGATTACATAATTAAATGCTTATGAATAGAAACCACAAATTATAGAAAAACATAAATTTTATTGGTTCTTGTGGGCAAATAAAACAAATGAAATGAAGACATGTAACTACATCCAATTTCACCGTGCTCCTCAATCTTCTTGAAATGAAGACATGTAACAGTGTAGAAATAAGTAACCATGTGGGTAAATAAATTACAGTTGAACAAACACTTATAAGACGCACTTCATATAAAGCTACAAAAACTAAAGGCTACAATAGCTGCTTAAACTATTTTCACCATTCCTCCAAATTCATCAAACAATCCCCAAAAATAGATAAGGAATTTACAATTAATGCTTAACAAAAGAATCAATGAGATAATAGCATCAACATGAGCTAACAACCTATATCAAACTAGCAAATAACCAGAGACAACCCTTTTCAAAAATATCATAAAAAGAGCACATCTTGTTTACATATGCATGATGTTTATGCCCAGTGTAAATCTGTAGAATTCGACCACGTGTATGAATTGAAAAAATTCAGCCCCAATGAATTTACCATTAAATATTCAAAAAAAAATCATTAGAATCTATTTGTAGCAGTGGGCACAATTTTATCTAAATTTGTGTAGTTAAAGCATTGGCTATGAATTCACAAGAAGATGCTACCATTAAGATAAAAGAATCCAAAGATTTCGTAGAATATTCATAAATAAAACCAAATTAGATAAANTGCTGATCGCGGGCATCGAACCGCGATCAGCTTTTCTTCTAATTGAAAACAGGTTTATTTTATAAGCTGTGCAAACGTGCAAAACAAACGGTGCAGCGGCGTTTTCAAAAACGCCGCCGCACTTATAAGCTGCCCCAAACGGGCCCTAAATTGATATAAATAAAGATATTAATCAATTGAAGCGGGCACAAATTGAACCAATGGTTGGATAGTTAACACCAGATCATCAAATTTATGAGACCTGGGACTCATTCCTGCACCCCAAACCCTCAATTTTCTTCTCCTCGATAAGGCTACTTGATGTAAGGTTCATTGCTTTCTCATCATTTGGCGCTGCTTTCATTTGAGCTTCCTTGGCCATGAGCCCCCATCACATTAGTAATGTTATAACTTCTAAGATGCAGCTATTCATAAAATTTTATTAGTTCTTATAACATACTGAATCAATTTTAAATAACATAAATAGTTAAACTAATATATTTTAGCCGTTAAAATTTCGAAGTTCTTTTTTCTGAAAGTCATTCAAGCTGTTATCTAATTTCACACATTCTCTATACTTATGTTTGATTTATTTTTTTTGATTCTTGTTAAATAGCTATGATTATCTTAATGCAAATACCACATAAAACTTGGTGAATCTACTGTGTTTCAGTTTGCCTTTATCTTTAAGTATTAACAACTCTCGTCTTTCAAAGTTCTACCATGCTAATCATTAGTGTTTGATAAGTATTAATTCAAAATTTCTACATGATTTGTAAATTTACAGACAAAGTAGGAACCCTGTTTGTCTTTTGAGATTTGACTAATCAATCTGCTTCTGATGATTTGCTAGTAATTTATTTTCTTACCTCATTAATGCTGATTTGGCTTTTTTTTTATTTGGTTATAAGTATTTTTGAAGCTAATTTATGCACATTATCGATATATGTTGTGATCTATAATGATATTATGTTAAAAAAAATTATTGGCTAAGTTTTTCTTGTTTCTAAGCACAGTTGTTTTAATCCTCAGGTTTATTTGGTTGCTTTCAACTAGAAATTTTGTTTACAAAAATGATTATATTTTTTTTTCACGTCAGTTTGCCTTTATCTTTAAATATTAACAACTCTCGTCTTTCAAAGTTCTACCGTGCTAATCATTAGAGTTTGATAAGTATTAAATCAAAATTTCTACATGATTTTTAAATTTACAGCCGAAGTAGGAACCCTGTTTGTCTTTTGAGATTTGACTAATCAATCTGCTTCTGATGATTTGCTAGTAATTTATTTTCCTACCTAATTAATGCTGATTTGATTTTTTTTTTTGTTATAAGTATTTTTGAAGCCAATTTATGCACATTATCGATATATGTTGTGATCTTTAATGATATTATGTTTAAAAAAATTATTGGCCAAGTTTTTCTTGTTTCTAAGCACAGTTGTTTTAATCCTAGAAAGTATGTTTACAAAAATGATTATATATTTTTTTCGCTAATTTTGCCTGTGAAAATGATAGTTTTTGTGAAGATTTGTTGTGTTTGAAATTAATCCTGGCGTCTAATTACGTTAATCTAATTGACAGACTAAACAAATTTCTTTTTTTTAAATCGTTTTCACCTTAAAGTAACCAATGAGCCTTTAGAATGGCTTCGGTATATTTAATACGGAGAGTTTTCAGTTACGAGGTGCACTGATATTTTGTTTTGCAAAGTTAAAATAATCAGTACTATTATCCTGCTAGGTATTGATTCAAACAAAGTTCATGGATAGCGTCTGATAAAGATGATACTCTGTTAGTTTAGTGTTTAATAATGTTCATCAGTATGTCAGTTTGCCTGGCTTTATGGATCGGGAGGCATGCATGCTACTTTATGGAAATGGCTGGTCATAAGTATAATAGTTAACCTTTTCTCTTTCATAACCTTGAAAGTTAGTTCGGCATGCTGTTCTATTCCTAGATATTGATCTTACCACTCTAAAGTTTAGGGCCCGCTATATTCTGAGCTTATTCTCAATTCCCAAGTTGTGTAATTGATTGACATCTTTGAAATCATAAAAAAGTGTTGTGTGCGCGCATATAGAGCTAGCAAAATGTTGTCGAAGCCATGGCAGCATTATTTTCTTGAAGAAGCTGAAATTGAAAATCTACTCTTTATTTAGCGGTATCGGAGATTTCTAGGATCCCAAAGTTCTTGTTATTGTTATTCAGCTCATATAGAAATGCCTTAATATGACTTCAAACACGATTAGCTGCCAACCTTTGATCTTTCCATTGACAACCTTTTTTAACCATTTGCTTGTCCAGTTGAGTTAAGGAGAAGAATTGGTTACTGTTCTATTCCTAGATGTTGATCTTAGCACTCTAAAGGTGAGTGCCCACTATATTACCAGCTTATTCTCAAGTCCTAAGTTGGTAGTAGATTAACATCTTTGAAATCATAAAAAATTGTTACACACACACACGCACACACAGCTAGCATAATATTGTTGAAGCCATGACAGCATTATTTTCTTGAACAAGCTGAAATAGAAAACCTACTCTTTATTAGGGGCATCAGAGTTTTCTAGGATCCCAAAGTTCTTGTTATTGTTGATAATGTAGTATAGAAATGCCTTTATATGACTTTAAACAAGATTAGCTGACAACCTTTGATCTTTCTATTGAAAACCTTTTTTGAATATTTTCTTGTCCAGTTGATTTAAGGAGAAGAATTGGTTATGCCTTTTAACTCTATGCGGTTATTTTTCTTTTGTATTTTTAGTGTGTAGGTGAAAATTTTTAATTATTAGATGATGGCAGGTTAAATAGTTATTGCTTTTGTCTAAGGTTTAGAACGCCAAAATAAAAATTGAGGTGTTTTGCATTAATGAGGTAAAAGCATTGACATATTTTTCTCATCTTAAATGCGTAAAGCATAAATCCAGATAGTAAGAGAATTATGCTCTCAATTTTTATTGTTTATGTAAGTGGAAGTTTAAAATGAGATTCATGTAAGCTTGTACTTGTAATTTTAATTCGCAACGAGGAATAAGATTCACAGAGGTCTTATCTTCATGTTCAACTTCTTTCAAGTCAGATGTGATAATTCTATTTTTTGATTGAGTTTATTGGCGTCGTCAACATCTTGTTCAATCATTGTATTTTTTTTTACTTATTATGTCAATTTAGCATAATTTAAAATAAAACATCATATTAATAACTTATCCATTTAATTTATGCGACATTTTTACGCGAGTTTCTAAATTGGTCTAAGCAGGAGCGGTAGAAAATCGGCCAATTAGCCCACCCTGCAACCGACAATTGGGGCCCACAAAGGCTTAATCACATAAACAAGGAGGAGAAATTAATGAAGTTTGGGAGAGGGGGGGGGGAGTGGAGTTCGAATTGTTTGCGATAGGGTTATATTAGGGTGAAGAACCTAATGTTTTTTTATATTATGACTACTAACCTAGGGTTTGTTTATATTAGGACTAATAATCTAGGGTTTGTTTTTTATGTTTTTTTGTTGCAATTTTTTCTTTTATTATGGTTTTACTACCAACTTTTAGGGTTTGTAGAGAGACAGTTTACTTCTCGAACAGTTGATCAATGTTGTATCTTATTTGTTTTTATTGGTATAAGTAAAAGTAATCCTCGTTTGAGTTTCTCTACCTCTATTGAAATTTATTTGTTTATTGTTTATTGTTTTTATCAAATTGGTGTCGAAGTAAGATCTTGGAGGAATGTTATTGAAGAAAGTGTATGTGTTGAAAGGGAAGTAAGGTAAAATTAGACCGGGAATGGATGAAATGTTTGCTATCATGGAGGAGAGGGTTCTTTCATAAAAATTTGAATAGAGAACTGATTTGAGAGCAGAGGGGAAATACAAGAGATGATGAAGAGACTCATGGAGATGCAATTCAAGATCATGTTGATCGCTCAAAAGATAACACTAGCCAATGTTTGATCAAGGAATTCTTGGTGAAATTAAAGGGGAAGGAGATTGAACAAGGAGGACAATGAGGACATCATCTATGAACGGAGGAAGAGAGGGAGTTGGGTGGCGATGTGAGGGTCTAGAAACTGAGAATGCATATGGATGGGTGTATCTAATGGAGTGATACTTTACAATAAATGGGTAATGAAGGAAGATAAAGCTTATGGTGGCAGAATTATGTCTGGAAGCTAAGACAATAACATGGTTTCAGTGGATTGAAGCGAGGTTCCCGATACACTAATGTGAGAAGTTTAAAGATTGTTTGTTGGAGTGTTTTTAAGCCATTCGGGGAGGAAACCTTCACGAGCAATACTACGCTTTGACTCGAGAGGGACTGACCATGGAATACAGGGAGAGGTTTAAGCTCTTGTCAGGACAACTGAGAGGTATTTTTACAGCAAGACTGGAGGGTAACATGTCAAGGGCCTAAAGCTCGACATTCGAGCGTGGCTATCCGATTGAGACTGCGGGGATTGAGAAAAATGATGGAGCTCGCCAAGATGATGAAAGACAAGAAATAAGTGAAGAAGACCGACAACCTTAGCAACACGGGAGGATACTACAAGAGTGCCTCGAAAATCACGATATTGAGGACCCAGACAGTATCTTTTAAAAAAGAAACGCCAAAGAAGATTATGGGGATTTGTCTCGGGGGCAGTTTCAAACACCCTATCGATAGAGGTGTAGGATAAAAAAAAATAATTATGTGTAACGAGAGTATGCCCCAAGACGTCGTTGCAAGGAGTTCGCACTTCAGATCCTTTTAGTCCAGAGAAATTGGAGGAAGACACAGTGGAGGAAAGGAGCATTTGCATTTGGATATAGCGGGGTTTCCCTAAATTCAGTGTGGGTTTTTATTCCGAATCACACCATAAAGGTGTGATAGAGGTTTAGGATAAAAAAAAATAATTATGTGTAACGAGAGTATGCCCCAAGACGTCGTTGCAAGGAGTACACACTTCAGATCCTTTCAGTCCAAAAGGAAGAGACAGATGGTGAGAAATTGGAGGAAGACGCGGTGGAGTAAAAGGAGCATTTGCTTTTGGATATAGCGGGGGTTTTTCTAAATTCAATGTGGGTTTATTCCGAATCACACCATAAATGTGAGGGGATAGATTGGGGAGTAATCAGTTGTGGCGTTGGTAAATAGTGGGGCTACACATAACTTCATCTCAAATCAAATTGTGGATCATCCAAGGTTGGATTTGGTAGATGCAGGAAGCTTTGGTGTTTGATGGGGACAGGGAAGATAAGAGAAGAGATGGGGAATTTGCAAGGGATTCGTTCTGGCACTACATTTCTTACAAGTAGTGGAGGACTTACTTCCCTTGAATTTGGGTGACATAGATATGATTCTGAGGATGAAGTGGTTGTAGATGCTTGGGGAGATGAATGTGGATTGGAGATCTCTTATGATGGAGTTCCAGGCGGGGGATAAGAAGGTATTGTTGAGAGGGGATGTTGGGTTATGTTGGGGCATGGTCTTCTCAAACCCATGGTCAAGATGATACAGGGAGCGGGGCTAGGTTTTTTGTTGAGGTTGCAAAGCATCGAGGCAATCCGAAACCCTAGAGGCTGTAGAGTTTTCCCATGGGGATCCACAACAGTTGTAGCATTTATTGATATCTTTCAATAGTCAGGCAGGTTACTGCCACCTTCGGAGCACGAGCATGTCTTTACATTGAAGGATGTTGTCCCTTCTATCAGTGTTAGACGATATTGGTATTTTGAGAGTTAGAAGGTTGAGATAGAGAAGTTGTTCCGAGAGATACTCAGCAGAGATTATCAGCCTAATGTGAGCTTGGAGAGATGGTGGATTGGGGATAAGAAGGTATTGTTGAGAGGGGATGTTGGCTTATGCAGGGCCATGGTTTTGTTCAAACCTATGGTCAAGATGATACAGGGAGCGGGGTTAGGTTGTTTGGTGAGGTTGCAAAGCTTCGAGGCAATCCAGAACCCTAGATACTGTAGAATTTTCCCAAGGAGATCCAACATCACTTGTCGCATTTATTGATATCTTTCAATAGTCAGGCGGGTTACCACCATCTTCGGAGCACGAGCACACCTTTACATTAAAGGACGGTGTCCCTTCTATCAGTGTCAGGCGATATTGCTATTTTGTGATTTAGAAGGTTGAGATAGAGAAATTGATCCGAGACATGCTCAGCTGGGATTATTGGCCTATTGTGAGCTTTTTTTCTAGTCCACCTAAGGAGCACGAGCATGCCTTTACATTAAAGGATGGTGTCCCTCTTATCAATGTCTGATGATACCAATATTCTGAGATTTAGAAGGTTGAGATAGAGAAGTTGATTCGAGAGATGGTCAAAGTTGGGATTATCAGGCGTAACGTGATCCCTTTTTCTAGTCCAGTCCTGTTAGTGAAGAAAAAAATAGCCCGCGATTTTGCGTGGGCCATGGTTTTGTTCAAACCTATGGTCAAGATGATACAGGGAGCGGGGTTAGGTTGTTTGGTGAGGTTGCAAAGCTTCGAGGCAATCCAGAACCCTAGATACTGTAGAATTTTCCCAAGGAGATCCAACATCACTTGTCGCATTTATTGATATCTTTCAATAGTCAGGCGGGTTACCACCATCTTCGGAGCACGAGCACACCTTTACATTAAAGGATGGTGTCCCTTCTATCAGTGTCAGGCGATATTGCTATTTTGTGATTTAGAAGGTTGAGATAGAGAAATTGATCCGAGACATGCTCAGCTGGGATTATTGGCCTATTGTGAGCTTTTTTTCTAGTCCACCTAAGGAGCACGAGCATGCCTTTACATTAAAGGATGGTGTCCCTCTTATCAATGTCTGATGATACCAATATTCTGAGATTTAGAAGGTTGAGATAGAGAAGTTGATTCGAGAGATGGTCAAAGTTGGGATTATCAGGCGTAACGTGATCCCTTTTTCTAGTCCAGTCCTGTTAGTGAAGAAAAAAATAGCCCGCGATTTTGCGTGGGCCATGGTTTTGTTCAAACCTATGGTCAAGATGATACAGGGAGCGGGGTTAGGTTGTTTGGTGAGGTTGCAAAGCTTCGAGGCAATCCGGAACCCTAGATACTGTAGAATTTTTTCAAGGAGATCCAACATCACTTGTCGCATTTATTGATATCTTTCAATAGTCAGGCGGGTTACCACCATCTTCGGAGCACGAGCACACCTTTACATTAAAGGACGGTGTCCCTTCTATCAGTGTCAGGCGATATTGCTATTTTGTGATTTAGAAGGTTGAGATAGAGAAATTGATCCGAGACATGCTCAGCTGGGATTATTGGCCTATTGTGAGCTTTTTTTCTAGTCCACCTAAGGAGCACGAGCATGCCTTTACATTAAAGGATGGTGTCCCTCTTATCAATGTCCGACGATACCAATATTCTGAGATTTAGAAGGTTGAGATAGAGAAGTTGATTCGAGAGATACTCAAAGTTGGGATTATCAGGCCTAACGTGATCCCTTTTTCTAGTCCAGTCCTGTTAGTGAAGAAAAAAATAGCCCGCGATTTTGCGTGGATTACAGGGCTTTGAACAAGAAAATTATCTTGGACAAATTTTCTTTTCCTATGATTGATGAGCTGCTAGTGAGCTTTATGATTTCTCGAAGATCGATTTGAAGTCGGCGTATCATTAGATCAGGATGTTCCCAGTTGATGTGTGCTAGACAGCATTTGGGACCCATAATGGACATGAGTTTTTGTTGATGACATCTGTCTTTACCAACACTTCGATCACATTATAGTCGCTCATAAATAGTGTTTTTCAGCCTTATCAATGCGCCGACCGCATTCCAGTCATCTCAATTTATTTCATATTATCTTCGATCACATTATAGTCGCTCATAAATAGTGGTTTTCAGCCTTATCAATGCCCCGACCGCATTCGAGTCATCTCAATTTATTTCATATTATCTTTTCTTCAGTATGTAATACTCCAAGATTTTTTCTGAAATAGCTATTCGTTTGTCTATCTTTTTTAATTTTACCTGCAAAAAAGCAACACCTTGTTGGTATTTTCTTCTCCAAGTACTGAAATTTATTCAGCATTTAGTTGTAATTTTAAAATATTTTATTTTTTAATCTTCATGATTATTTAATCTTGGGTAACATGTGAATCAATGTATAATTGATATTGACGTAATGTGAGCTATATATATTTTACATGAGCTTAGGATGACAATTGTCTCATTGAAATTCTTAAATTGTGTGTTATTTCTGGTTTTATTATGTGGAGCACTATTGTTATTTCCACTTGATGCGCGCTTCTCGACAGCCAGGTTGTGTGTGTGTTTATTTTTTTCATTCTCCGCTAAAATAATGCACTTCTTGAATTTTTTTGGACTATGATTTATTAGCCACTTCAACCATATCAACGATGAACCACTAATTTAAATCACCATCGTGAAGCATATTGTGGAAGGGGTTGGGAATCGAGTTTCTCATAACTAATTGCAGGCGGTGTAAAGAATAATGACTAATTAAACATATTTTTGGCCTTAAATTAAAATATTTTATGTTAGGGCTGATTTACATGAATGATTGCAGGCACACTGGTATAGTTGTTTATGGGAACGAGTACTACTATGGAGCAGCAGGCATTCAGCACGATCCTGTTGGTATGACTCCATATGGAGTTCCCCTCCGGTCGGTTGAGCTAGGGCTTACCCATGTACCCAAGGAGATTTTTGATGATTATTTGCTGGAAATAAGTTCACGTTATACTCCCGAGACATATAGGCTCCTCACTCACAACTGCAATAACTTGAGCAATGAGATAGCACAGTTCTTAGTTGGGACTCCCATTCCCGATTACATCCTCCAACTTCCAAACGAAATCATGAACAGCCCAATGGGATCACTTATCTGTATACCAAATGTCCTTCATACTACATGATTCACGTGTTAACTTGGTTTTCTTATCACTCACAATTTTTTTTTTAATTTTTATTTGTAGTGCCCATGATCCAGCAACTAGAAACTACGATGAGATCTGGTGCAATTCCTCAGCCTCAACAGTTCATTCCGCCTACACAGAAGGCACGGCAGTCAGCTGTGCCAAGGGCTGTTGCAACAAACACAAGCAAACCCGTAGCTGCTTCAACTCCAAATCCAGAAACAAGCCCAGACCAAAGCAACGCTGTAGCCAAAGCTGAAGTGAAAACGTCTACGGATAATGAGAAGAAACCTACAGCTGCAGACCCGCTCGGTGAAGCCAGGAGCAGGGTTCAAGAAGAAATCACACGAGAGTTTGCTGCCATCATGTCTACCGGTACCATACGTGCTAGTGAGGCTGCAGCTCTTGCCACTAGAAGAGTGATGGAGAGGCATGCGCAGATAAATACCCCAATGCAACAGAGCTAAAAGTTGCTAATTTGTTTTTTTTTTAATTAACCAGAGGAAGATTCGTGCATCATTCTCAGATATAATAATTTCTTTATACTTTAAAATTCCAATTGTGTTTACCCTTTTGATTTGGGTCGTCTTCTAAGTACGGGTAAGATCTTGTTTAGGCACATTGCCTCTTTTTTTATCTTTGATAATTTCCTAACAAGATTCCTATTATTTTCTTGAACTTCTCATTCTTGCCTTTTAAATATCTTGGTACAATTGTACGTGGTACATCGTCTCGAATATTTGAACTTGTGCTGGGCGGGCTAGTTTTGAATTTTTGTTATGAACTAAACGAAATGACTGTTATTTTGCGTTATATTTAATTCATCTGCTTTTTTATTTAATGTTAGTCAGAAATTTCTAAGTTTATTATAATTTNCTTCTAAGTACGGGTAAGATCTTGTTTAGGCACATTGACCCTTTTTTTATTTTTGATAATTTTCTAACAAGATTCCTATTATTTTCTTGAACTTCTCTTTCTTGCCTTTTAAATATCTTGGTACAATGGTACGTGGTACATCGTCTCGGATATTTGAACTTGTGATGGGGCGGGCTAGTTTTGTATTTTTGTTATGANATTCTAAGTACGGGTAAGATCTTGTTTAGGCACATTGACCCTTTTTTTATTTTTGATAATTTCCTAACAAGATTCCTATTATTTTCTTGAACTTCTCTTTCTTGCCTTTTAAATATCTTGGTACGATGGTACGTGGTACATCGTCTCGGATATTTGAACTTGTGATGGGGCGGGCTAGTTTTGTATTTTTGTTATGAACTAAACGAAATGACTGTTGTTTTGCGTTATATTTAATTCATCTGCTTTTTTATTTAATGTTAGTCAGAAATTTCTAAGTTTATTATTATTTTTTGTTTATTAAATTACCCTTTCATCTCTGGATAATGTGATCATTGTGAAATTCTTGAAATCTCTGATTTGTGCAAAATTTTATGAAAATTAGTTGAATCGGTATTTTGATCATTTTCTGATTTTTTGTAAAATTTACAAAGTAGAATTGGATATAATTTGGTTAAAATTGGTTAAAATGTCAAAATTGCAAATTGGCCCTCTGAAATATATTTTGAATATTAAAATCATTAAAATCTTTATTGAAACTATTAAGAAAACATGGACAAGGAAATTTAGCTAAAATTAACCAAAAATAAAAATAAAATTAGGTTAACATGTAATTTATCTAAAATTACAAGTTTATCCTTCTTTATCTTTAAGCTACTAAATTCAAAATAATAAATATTGGTAGAATTTAAGCTCACATAATTATTAATCAACAATGAAAATTTCAGTAAAATCAGAAGGTAAATTTGACCTTTTATATTTTTTATCCTTTGATTTGAACAAGTGAATACTCAAAATTGAAGAATTTTTTTTAGAGAAATAGTATTATTCTGCTCTTCGTTTATTAATCATGAAAGAATTTTCAAAAGAGGAGGAAAGATGACCTTCCTGACCACACACACAATAAAGAAAAAAATTAAAGGTCATCTTTTTTCAAAAAAAGAAAAAAAACAAAACACACACAAAAACAAAAATAGCACAAAAAGCAATAGAAAAAACAAAAGGAACAAATATCCTTTAAAGAAAATTGCAGCAAATACAGAGGAACAACCTTTGAAATCATAGTTCCATTCATTTTCAGATCATGTTTAACCACCCAATGTGCAATCATATTACCTTCACGCTTAGTATTAGACTACCTTATAACCAAGTTCTTAGAGAAATCAACAATCCTTTTCATCTAAAGATTAATACTCTAGTGATGAGCATCCTGAAATTGAGAGCACTTCCATAAAATCAAAAACAAGTTTTAATAATAACAAATTTCTATCCAAATTTCTGAGTCACCTAAAGTCCATAAACCAAAGCATCAGCTTCAGTAACCAGAGGGGAAATAGGAATAGCACATGCCAAGAACCAACATATAATAAAATCCAAAAAATCTCGACATACTCCTCCAACACTCGCAGAAAAGGAAGTCCAACAACCATCAATATTGATTTTTATAAAAGGTGTCCAAGGTTTACACCACTTTACCACAGAGAAAATCTTATTATGTACAACAATAAGTAAAATTTTCTTTTGAAGAAGTTCCTTTAGTTTAACCGTAATCTTCGTATTAGGAGTCAGCAAATTCAATCCTTTAATCAGATAAGTAAGAACCATACAAACAGTGCGATGCACATTAGGAACTGTATTGTTGAATTTGACATCATTCCTAGTAAGATAAAGCAAATAATAACAGCTTGTACCGAACTGAAAAAGGTATGACCAAGTTTCTTCCATTCATTGAAAATAGCAGAAATATAAGTATGCTGAAACAAAGACCATATTAACTACAATTTCATAATAACTTCAATCTAAATATCAACAGTAAACTAACAATTAACAAAAAAATGAGTAATGAATTCTTCAGGGTCTCTAAACAAAACACAACATGAAGGCCACTTCAAACCCTTCATTTTGAGAATATCATCACAAGGAATTATATTATGAAAGACACTCTAAACAAAAGAAAGAGATGGAAGGTTTAACCCAAGGATTCCAAATCCAGCTATGATTTGGCCCTTGAAAATGCTGAAAGTAGATAACAAAGCTTTTTGCACAAGAGTCTCCCAATTTGCCTTTAACCCTAACAAATCAAGCTTATCACTGTTAATAGGAATAGAAGCAACAAAATTTGCATCATCATAGCAAACCATTTTCCTAAGCTCTCTTAAACACCAACGATTCTCATACCAAAAATCATTGACTTTGATATTAATATCAACATGAACACCATAGAAGTCAGCTAAAGTGCCATTTCCCATCCAATCATCATACCAGAAATAATAGTCTCTTTTATCAATTTCCCAACACCTCAAGTCACTAGTAATTCTAGCAGCCTTAAGCATTTCACGCCAAATAAAGGAATCAGACTTATTGCTTGCATTAAAGAAGCACAAATGGAGTTATTCTAACAAAATCTGAACCACAATTTCATATAATTTATCTTAATTGAATCTTGTAAAATTCTAAAATCAAGACCACCCTTCTCAGTAGGTTTACAAAGCTTATTCCAACTTTTCCAATGAATCTTGGAATTACCTTTGCCTACCCTAAGAAACATATTAAAAAGATTTTCAATCTTCTTTATATCAACCAAATGCATATTCATAACTTGCAAAGTATAAAGAGTGAGAGAAGTAAGAACACTCTTAAGAAGAGCTATACGCCCTACAAAAGAAAGATACTTATTTTCTCAAGCTAAAATCTTATTCTTGATTTTATCAAAAAGGCTAAAAAAAGAGCACTTTTATTCCCGCCTTTATCCATATGAAAACCTAAATAAGTCAAAGGAAAAATAGCCTTGTTGCAACCAATATAATCAGTGGGCCAATTTCTCTTAGAAACAGTGACCCTCTTAGAACAATAAAAGTAGCATAAAAAGGCTAGAAAAAGAGCATTATTCCCACCTTTATCCATATGAAAACCTAAATAAGTCAAAGGTAAAATATCCTTGTTGCAACCAATATAATCAGTGAGCCAATTTCTCTTAGAAACAGTGATCCTCTTAGAACAATAAAAGAATTTTTATTCCCGCCTTTATCTATATGAAACCTAAATAAGTCAAAGGTAAAATAGCCTTGTTGCAACCAATATAATCAGTGAGCCAATTTCTCCTATAAACAGTGGTCTTGTTAGAACAATAAAAGTAGCATTTAGGAGTATTAAAGAGCAAACCTGAAACATTCTGAAACTTTATAATCTCATCCCAAAATTTTTTGACAGATCTTTTATTGGCATTAGTGAAGATAATCATATCATCACCAAAGAATAAATGAGAAATACTTAAGTTGCCTTTGTGATTATAATTCAAACTAGGATAGAAAGTAAACAACCCATTCAAACATCTTGATAAGTAGTCAAAGCTGATGATAAAAAGGTAAGGGGATAGAAGATCACCCTATTTAATTCCTTTATATGCTTTGAAGAAACCGTATTTATTACCATTGATAAGAAGAGAGTAGTAATTGCCACTGAGAATTCTATAGATAAGATTACAGAAAATAACATTAAAGCCAATAGTTTGAACAATATCTATAATGAATTCCCAACTAATAGTGTCAAAAGCATTTTTTCTTTATTTTAAAAATGATATTCCCTCTACTTCTTTTACCAATATCCAAAAGAAGCTCTTGAACAATAAGAGCATTGCCACAAAAATTTCTTTTTTGTAAGAAAGCAGACTGATTCATGTTGATTATGTCATTAAGAATAAGTTGCAACCTTTTGACCACAATCAAAAAGATAATCTTAGAAAGAACCGTATTTAAACTAATAGGTCTAAAATAATCTCAAGTATTAGCATTACTCACCTTGAGAATCAACACATGATTAGAGGATTTAAAGTATTTTTTTTTAAATCATTTCCTCTAAAGAAATCTTGAATAACTTCAACAAAATTAGAATGAATAATATTCCATCTATGTTTATAGAACCCAGCAGTGAAACCATCAAAGTCTGCAACTTTGACATTCTCCATATGATCTATTATAACTTTATTTTTTACACAACTAGGAAGATAAGTAAGCAAGGAGTTATCAATCATTGGAACTCCATTATAATAAGTACGATCAATGTGAGACTCAGAACCACAATTACTACTGAAAATAATAGAAAAACAATGAATCCTATTATAAGAAATATCATTAAGATTATGGAGTATAGTACTATCACTACTGACAATTCTAGAAATCAAATTAGCCTGCCTTCAATTTTTAATACAAGCATGAAAAAAGGCACTATTCCCATCTCCATTCAAGAATTGAGTCTTAGCCACTTTTCTGGCATAAAAACTTTCTTCCATACGAATAACATTAGTAAACTTCTACAGTCACTAAAGTAAAAGATCCCAATCAATAGTATTATGAGCAAAAAATAGTTTCAAGAGATTTAATATTTTCTTCAAGAGCATCAATGGTTCGATGAAGATTCCCAAAAACATCCCAATTTCACTTCTTAAGAGCTTTGGCAAGGTTCTTATGTAAAACCCAAAGTTTATAACCTGAAGAACCAATCACATTATCCTTCCAATTGTCTTTGAGAAATTATTTATTATTATCATGAAGAATCCACATATTATAAAATCTAAATTGATAATGATTCAAATAAGAACTATGCTTTATTTTTAAAATAATAGGAGCATGATCTGAAGCATTAATAGACAAATGATTAACAGTATGCAGAGAAAAATTATTAATCCAAGTAGAATTGGCAACATATTTATCAAGCCGCTCAAAAACCTTTACTGTATGCCAAGTAAAAAAGTTTTCATGAAAATCCAATTCATAAAACCAAAATCCATCTGTGTTTCATTAAATTCATCAATAAGCTTAAGGTTAGGAGTGGTTCCTCCTTTCTTCTCAAAAGAAGAAGAAATAATATCGAAACAACCTCCTATAAGCCAAGCCTCGTTAGAAGGATTAATAGTTTTAATCAAATTCCAAACTCAGTACGTGCCTGCTTAGTATAGCCGACATAGATAATAGATAAAAGAAAAGAGTCATGAGAATAATGAACTCTAATATGTAATAACTGAGTATGATTGATAAGAATATCAATTCATAAAGAGTCTTTGCATAAAAAACCAAATCTTGTTATTGGTGTTAGCAAACAAATTGAAAGCACCAAATCTCCTCAAATGAACAACATTATTCACAACAACTATCATAGGTTCAAGAATACTCAAAAAAATTAAATTATAACAACGAATAAGATTTTTTAGCCTATTAGAAGCACAAGATTTTGCAATGCCTCTAATATTCCAAATTAAAGTGTTAAACTTCATCAATAACAATCTTTCCTTTGTTGGGTATAAAAGTAATTGCCATTTCAGGCTTATCAACTTCTTTACTCTGTAAATGAGAATGAAGAGCATCAGGATTAAGATAACCCAGTTCTCTGCAAACTTTAACTTTCTCCTTCTAGATGATCGTTGTATCATCCAATCCTCCTCCAAATCTATTTGAGTAAGAGCAGGACCTTGCTCAATAACCAGACTTAAGTGCAGAACCATTTGTTTATCTAATTGCAAATTTCCAGAAATACAAACATTATTAATATCTTGAATCATCTCATTAGGAACAAGATTTCCATTATCAACAATAGCAGTTGAAAGATTAACATATGGAGAAAGAACCTTTTCTATAATCAAAGAATTATCAACTATTTAGGAACAATAGCAACAATCACATCCATAATAGACATATTATTAATAGGAAAAGAATGTAACAAACCAACTCCAACATCATTATTATGCATAACATTCTGAGGAGATTTAGAATCAGAATTCAGCTCATTTTGAATTCTTCAATTTGTATTTTTATTTTTCCGCAATTCAGGATGAACACTAAAATAATGAGAGAGAAGATGCCCAAACATTTTGCATTTAGTGTAGTAATGTGGGACAAATTCCATCTCAGCTTTCTGTCAATTTCCATCATTTGTATTCCCCATCCAAATTGAGTCATGAAAAATAGAAGTAACATCCCACTCAACCATAATTATAGCCATCGAAGGCCTAGACAAATTACTGGTGGCAATATCCATTTTCAACGGTTTAAAAAATATTGATCCCGAAGAAAAAGAACTTTCGAATGAAAGAAATAAAGTTTCAACCCAGGATATCATATCCATAACAGCTTTTGTCCTAATGAGGAAAATGAACTTCATGAGTTTAAAAGTAAATTTGATGTATTTGTAACTTTCTTCAAATTAAAAAAAAAACGTCATTTTCACTATTTGACTCAATAAATGAAATAATAAAAATGGAAATATCTACCAGCTGAATCAAAATAATTTATTAATAGAGGAGACAAATAAAAATCACTTTCAACTTGAAATAAAGTGATTTATTTCAAAAGTGCAAATTTACAGATATACTCTCTAGTGAAACTTAAATAAAATTATTATCAAAAAATCAATTGAATAAATAAGAATTCAGATATATAAAAATATATTCCATTTAAATTTTTTTAATGATTTTCAAAATAATAAACTAATTAATAAATACAATAATTCATAGAAAATTCTAAATGAAATTAAAATAACTTGAAAAAATTTGAGGTAGTTTGGATTATTTTTCTAAGCATCTCTGAAAATTTTCAAGAATTTTTTATGTCATTTGAATTTATTATGAATTCTTTATTAAAAGTACCTTACAAAATTTAACTAATTCTAATAAATCAAGAAAAAATTTCAAAATTCAAACAACTTTTATAGAAAACTTTTGAACTCAATATCAAAATCCAAAAATAATTTCAAGTTAATTTGAAGTCATAAAAGTTATAATATTTAAAACCTCTAAAATCATAAAATTGGAAACAAATTAATTCATAAACAATCAAATTCATAAAAATTCCTTAAAAATTATATTTTTGAACTTATAAGGTCAATAATCACTTGATGTAGTGATTTATAGTATTTTATAAATTTTAATAACATCAAATCATTATATATGCCTAATTAGTATATGAAAGGATTTAATTCAAAAATTTAAATAAACCCCAACATAAATTAGAAAAATCAAGTAAAAACCAATACAATTTAAATAATTCAAAATAAAATATTTTATTAAGAAAATTTGAAACCAATAATTAAAATTTAGAAAACTAGAACAACCAATTTTTTTTTTCTTTTTTGCTCTTTTCACATTTTTCACTCACTACCTTTAGATGTCATAAGGCACTAACTCTGTTCTAGGATTAGGTCGTGGTGAGGTCGATTTAGGTTTGTGTTTTTTATTTGTTGTGGTTTGCTCTTTAGAAATGTTTGGTTAGAGTGGATTTTCTTTGTTAGACTGGATAATTAGAATGAGTAAATAGATTTGTATTTGTTAATTTTGTACTTCTTTGTCTGTTGAATTAGGTTGCACTAGTTTCTTTACATGTTTCTAAGCTAGCCTAGGATGTGCTCGCTTTCATTTACAGGGCTAATGTAGTAACCTAGGGTGTCATCGTAAACCTAGGCTGCTATAGTAAATGTAGGTTTATTCTTCTACTGAGTCTTTTCCTTTTCTTAGGACTAGACTGTCGATCATTGTTAGTTAATCATTGACATTTGAATCATCCGAGGGAAGATAAACACAAACTGTAAAAGGATTAAATTCAATTAAACTGACAACGATATTCAGATGAAATTTTTTACCGTCGTGTCTGACATAGGTTTAAGGTTGTTACCCTTGGTTGTGACTTTTGTCATGTGTTTTATTTGTGCTCAATTGGTCTATCTGAAATTCAAGTCCTTGTTTTGTTTGTGTTTTGCTTTGATTTTTTATAGGCTCTTTAATGACTATATTTTATGCCCAAACAAAATAATATTAACTAAATTTATCAAATTAAATGGAATTCATAACCAAACACAATTTGCATAAAATAATGCATTCACAACTTAGAACATCATGCATTTAAAACAACAAAATTGACAATTAAATAAAAATAAGTAGTAAGCTCTTTACGTTTTAAGAATAGACATGAAAAAATTATCATAAGAGTACGCATTGCAAATAAAGTCTAGTACTTATCTTTAGACGCCCACTTATTGTACAAAAAAGTGGCGGTTTATCCAGTGAGGACCACTGCCTTATAGAGTGAATTTTGTCTTTGCATACTGATTGAACTTTTGAATAAGTTATCCGAGCATTCATCATAAAGGATGCACATACCCATACATAGCTTGTTATGTTAACTCAACATTAAGTGTTAACCAAAATAATAAAATATACTTGAGTGTGGCGAGCTATAAAAAAATTAAACTTTAAATTACAAAAAAAACTTGCATTAGTCATAGGATATTATGCATACCAGTCATACTTAGGCATCTTAAATTTTATAATCACATTGTAAGACCTACTCTTCTTAATAAATAGCAGCCTATCATATCCTACACTCATTAAGACCAACCATACATGGTTTTATATGTGTTTAGGTAGTTTAGATGATAACCCTTTTTAGGTAGGGTTGTAAGTCTTTTACACATTTTCTTGTTTGTTTGTTTTCTTTTCTTTTCTCTTTGGACTAAATGTTGATGTTTCACTTTCTTTGGTGAACATCATCTTTAGTCTTAGTATTATGAGGTTGCTCATATAGTTAGGATGTAAGTCTTCACAATCTTAGGCTTTCTCACTATCTTATATCGTGTGATATAAGCACTAAAGCCTTAAATGAATTTTGTCTTCAAAACATTTAAAGCTAAACCATAAGTTAGTTTATACATCACTGAGTCTTCTCAGTATCTTTGAAATCACTTACTTTTCTTCCTTTGGGTTTTTCACTTTTGTGTCTTTCCTATTCGATATTCTAATAATTAATTGTGAAAACTAAACTTAGAATTTCTAGAAGAAAAAGCCATAAACTTAAACATTGATAGTTTTATTATGTAACTTTATTTTCTTAATATGTAATTTGCTATAAGGACTTAATACTATAGGAAATTAGTAATCTAGAATAATCTTAACATTATCCAATCTTCAGATTTAGTAGGAGAAAAATCTATTGGTATAACACAGACCAAAAGTATCCTAAATATCTTTGTTTGAATAATTGAATCCATTTTTAAGTGATATTTTCATATTTAGATATGATATATTACTTTTAATTTCAAGGTTGATTATTTAAATAATTAAATATTTGAGAACTGTTCGGTCTATATTTCAAAACTCTAAAATAAATATAAAACCAACAATTGTTCTATATCTTCCATGGCTAAAATGTAAGTTGGGTTATTCTATATTTTCTAGGGACAAAATGCAAGTTGGGTTGATTTAATTTTAAGTAAAAAATTCAATGTTGCACTTATATGCTTAGTGTTGACCTCATTTTTATATGAGGCTTGTCGTATCCTGTCTCTAGAGCTTAGAACCTAGGCTTAAGGTTTTCCTAGTGGCTCTTTTGGAGAACTGGTGAAAGAACCAACACCAAAATAGAATTTCAAACATATATTCACTTTTTATGGTTTCATGTACTTGATTTCAAACCTTTAGGCTTTGGTTGAGTTGGTTAAAATCAAGTCATCGAGGTTTAAGCTGAATTCTCATATGATTGAAAATAACTTAATCAAATCTTTGATCTTTGAGACTTAGGAATGTTAGGAACTTAATTTGCATTTGACACTCAACTCCTTGAATAACTCTATCTTTGGCTTATAAAGAGCACATTGGGTATGAGGCTCATTAATGACAGAAAACTTATAACAAAGTAAGTCGGTCAATCACAGAAGCATATGTGTCAAGTATTATGTGGTATAGTCTCCACACATTGATTCCACGAGGAAAGGGTTAACAATTCTTTATGATAAAAGATTTCTAGTTTACTAACTTTGGGAATGTAGCTTGGCGTGAACACAATAGGGGGTTGAAATCCTAAAATCCTAATAAAAAATAAAACGTGATTGCAGACAACAAAAACTAGAAAATAAAGAAAATTTTACTATTCTTCAAGACTGGTGAGGATCATGCCTCTATGATTCAGGTAGAGAGTCATGGTTATTCTTAATACTCTTTTACGTGATAGTTTTCAACAGAAGATAAGTTTCTTCTTATGTCATGCCTAGGTTAAAAGAAGAATTAGAAACCCATAAAGTTAAGTTTTGTTTAAGCCCATTGAGTTCTCAGAATTCCACTGATCCCCTATCAAGGTTTTAGAACCTTGCCAAAATATGTTTACTTTCCAAAGATTCTATGTTTAACTTATTTATTCCACTACACAATGGGAAGTAGTCATAAATCACAAAATATATTAACATTATAATTAGTCAGACTAGTCGTAAATAAAAATTGAAGGTTCACCAATAACATAAAGTCATGAAAATTCAAAAAATGCTACATGGAAAACATCTCAAAAAACTAGGATAAAATGACTAACCCTACATCACACAGACACGAAAGAGAATTTAGTCACACATAGTCGAGAAAATCACAGACAAGAAAACCATGTAGATGTTGGTCGTTAATAAATTTAATAAATGATAATAGAATAAATATAGTTCTGAAAATAAGATTTTAAATTTAGAAATCTAGGATAGACAAGATCCCATATATTTGATAGTTTGAATTAAACAAGAACAACACCACAAAAAATGCATCTATACTGAAGGGTAGACACATTACTTAAATAGTGAGGCTCGACTAAATGAACTAATAAATTTATGACATTCATTTGGTCTGTGAGACCACTTTTATATTGCCAAAAAGTTTCCTTATCTAATATAGAAATTAGATAGGGTTTATATTATCTGGGCTCTTAAGTTTCCTATAGAGGCAAACTCTATATTTAATCACATCCTAGATGATCAAAGTCACCTAAAAATACTCTTAATTAAGATTAATGGTTCCGCTTTCAAGAGTTTCAAAGTTTAAGTTTTCAAGGATGGATCTGGAATATCAAATGGGAGTAGCTCAAGTAAGAACAACTTATTTTTAGGAATCAAAGAGAATGAAGGTAGAGGATAACATGGACCTGAGGGAAAAACCTTGATGACCTCCGAAATTATCATACTGTGTGGCTCTGTGTTTTGGAAGTTATATTTATTTGAATTTTCAATCATGCCAATTTTATTTATTTAGGACTTATATTTGCATGGTACGATTGTACAAATAGCCAACAAATATAGAAGGATTTATGTCGTACAACATGACAACCTCAAGATCTTATGGAGAGTTGGGCTTATATTACACAATAGAGTTGTGTGAAAGCCTAAAGATAACTTGAGTGTTTATGTTGCACTACACAAATGAACTCAAAGTTCTATAGCTTGTTGTATTAATTTAAGGAGAGTTTGTTGTTGTAGAGCCACTTCAATGTTGTAGGTTGTCATCCTCCATCTGCTTGTAGTTTGCTCTGAGATCTTTGTTGAATTAACTCCAAGCGTAAATTATGTGTTATTTCATGTTTATTTTTTTGAAATGTTTAAATGTTTAAATGTCAAAGTACTTATGGAGGAATTTTAATTTAAATTGAGCGACACTGGTTAGGATCCCATTGTTCCCTCATTCCAGCGTCACTATTTTCTCTTAAATTTACTTAGTCTAAAAGTGTTGTTAGGCTTGTTTAGATTGGAGAATTATCATTAGCGACCATGGGTTACCTCCTCTGAAGATTCTCGTAAACCCAAAAGTGGTGATTTAAGGAGTTCATTAATTTTAAAAGTGTATTTATTTTTTTTTAAAATGTGTATTTTTATTATTTTGAAAGTGATGGTTTCATTTTTTTTTGAAAGTGTATTTTTTTTGTAGGTAAAGTAAAACATGCATAAATAAAGCACGCAGAAAAGTAAATGTGCAGTAAATAAATTGAAAAAAAGCATATCTGTCAACTTCTCGTTGTCTCTATTGATATGTCAGTATTTGTAGCATGTATATAAATCAAAAGTGGAATGCAAAAGTAATCGCCACTAGGGTAAATAGTAATGTAACTTTAAATTCTAAGGAGGTTTCAATCCATAACTTGGTGGTCCCTAATAGTTTTCAATTTAATTGTTCTTATTTAAGGGATGACTTTCTTCAACAAATTATAATAGATTCAAATGACCTATAGAATATCTAAAATCTTGCAAAGATGTTCGGAGTATGATTTCAAATAACTATAGAATCATTTAGATCATTCTAAGTTCATTTGGTATTGTTATATTATTGAATAAATCACCCCGAAGTTCATCATGTTTTAAGTTGTGCTTAGCTTTATGCTTCAATTGACCCATGAGAAATGGACATACAAGCTTGAGCTTGTAGTGTTTGGAGGGAGTCATTTATCTTTAATATTTCAACAAACCCTCAACTGATTAAGAATTAAACCTAGTTCACAGCAAAGCTCTTAAGTCTTTTTAGGGGTGGATGTGTAACTTTGAAAAAATTCATTAGAGGTGTCTAACTTTTATTAAAGAATTGGCCTATAACTCAACCATTGGTTTAGAACATTAGATCCTAATTCATCTCCCAAACACCTATATCATTTGAGTTTAATTTCTTCTTCCATTATTTAATAATTTGAATAAATTACATTTATATCTATTTGTAGAAAGTGGAAGTGAGTGGGTTTATACCATTTACCCTTATGTTTCAATCACCTTAGGATGTTGCTTAGGATCAAATATTACCCTTTAAGCCCTTCATCCTAAATTTTGATTAGGGGGTGAAAAATAAAAATTATAATTTTGCCACTAAGGCTCCTTACTTCATAAATCTTTCAAATTAATTCACATGGACTTGAAAGTTTGTTGATTTATCATTCATGGGTCAATTGGAGTACTATAGGAGAAATTGTATTTTTTTTTTCTAATTTTTATTATTTTTTATAATTATTTCAGTCCAAAATTAGGAATTTCCAATGTTAATTCATTTGAGCAATCAAAATAAAGCTGTTATCCTAGGAAAATTATAGGAGGTTCCTCTAGGTTAGACGACTACTTAAGCTAATTTTCATGATTTTTTGGGTTATATTTTAAGTATTTTAATTATTTTTTTATTTTGGTAATTAATCAATTACAAAATTTAAGTTACTCTTGAAAACTACTTTTCATATTTTCTTCAGTTTCTCTAAGTTCAGAGAACTTAATGAAACAAATTTTACTTTTCAAAGTTTTTTTAATTTTTTTATTGTAATTATTTTAATGCAAGATTAAGGAAAAACATTTTTGGAATTTAAAAATACATAACTATATTTTAAAAAAAAATTAGGAAATATATTTTAAGTGGCTCCAAGAGATGAGGGAGCAATTTGTGACATTTTGATGCATTTTGTATTTTCATGATTTTTATCAATTTTTTAATTATTTAAAAAATTTGAAAATTAGTGGAAAATGAATTTTTTATCCAAAACTTGATTTTACTTTTCTTCGGTGCCCCTGTCACATGGATCACTCCAGAAAACTTTTCATAATTTTTTGAATTATATTTTATTTATTATAATCATTTTAGTACAAAAATCGCATTTACTTTAAAAAATAGAATTTGATGCCATGGACAATTCAAATGGGCATCAAATTTTTACAAAAACTTAATATGCTCCTTTTCCAATGTCGGCATAATTTTATGATTTTTTTAGTTATATTTTTTTCTTAGTTTTCTATTGATTTTAATGATTAATTACATAAGATAGTACGATTAATTATTTAATATCGTTTTATATTTTTTCTAAGGTTCTCTAGCCACAGTGAACCTACCAAAGTAATTCTCATATTTTATTAATTTTTTTTTTATGTTATGATTAATTTACCATAAGTAAAGGGGTTGACTTTGAAAATAGGGCCTTTACGGTTAGAGATGTTCTCTGACCTTAGAAAAATTATAGAACACTCATAAGCACCTAAGGAATGAACCCTCAAAATTTCAAGTCATGGATTTTAAGTATTTAAGTCGTAATGATTTAATGGTTTTTTTGGGGAATTTAATTAATTAAAAATAAAATACTAAAAATAAAATTATGATTTTTAGATCATAATTTTCTCATATGTTCACTGAGCACAAATGTATTTTTATGCCATTTTTATGAATTTTCTACACTAAGTTTTGAATTTTTTAAGTTTTTGAATTAATTTAAATAAAAAATAGGCTATTTTCCTACTTATCCACATCGACACTGACTGTATCCTAAGATTTGTTGAAGGAACATGTGACGTGCTGTGATTTGGTGCCGCCATCCAAGTAGCAGTTGAGTCAGCCTCGTAATAACCCTCCGAAGGTTCATCTGACGCCTCCACCTTTGGATCGATACACGCGTGCAATAGATGACATCCGTTCTTCATCCTTGATAGACCTAACCCGAGAACCAATCGTTTTCTAAACCTATGATATCCCTCAATACTAAACCAAATTACATGGGGTTTGTTCCTACATGTGCATCTAGTTTAGACGAACACATTGATATGGTTACATGCACATGAAATTAAACTTTTCTTCATAAAGTTCTAAACTGAGCTTGAATTAGGCTTGAACAGTCAATTTGAGTGGTTGAAAATGGTGGGGCTAAACTCAGGAAGGCTAGAGGAAACTCTTGGAGCAATTTGGAGAAGTTTTCCTAAGGAATAGGCTACACTCCCTCCATGGCCGGGAGAGATGGTGGTTTAAATAGAGGAGGAATTAGAACTTAATTGGCCGAGCCAGGGGATGGAGAAGGATGTTTAGGTGGAGGGTTGAGTAGCGCAATTCACCAATGGGGATGAGACACAAATGATGGGTACAAATTTGGGTTTGAGCTAAGCATGGCCTTCTCAATTTTGGGTTTTTGGGCTATGCCAGAGGAGGTGGCTAGCTGATTCAGGAAAGGCTTAATGATGATTAGCTTTGTAGTTTGATGGCTGATGGCATGGGGTAGAGAACTTATCCAAATTAAGATATGTGTTTGCATAATTTAAGAGACCCTTAATCCATTGCTAAAAAATTTGGTCCTTGGTGATTTGATTAGGATCCAAGGGGGCTAATCAAGGTAGGAGATAATTAAGCTTGGTTAATTTCAATAGTTTGTTTGAACTTGGATTTTAAGTTCAAAATTAGGGTTTGGGCTAAAAGTTAGATTTGGGCTTAACTTGGGCTTGGTTAAAAAATTGATTGAAGGGTTTAATTGGTCTATGAGAATGTCATAAAGATTTAAGAAATGAAATTGGAGAAATTGAGATTATTAAAGGCTTCAATTTAATGGAATTTTGGCTTAAGGTCAATATTAGGGCAATTGGTTTGGGCTTAGATTTATGTTAGGCTAGAGTTTGGATCTAGACCAATTGAGGGTTTAATTTGGTCCAGAAGAATGTTATGAAGAGTTTAGGATTCAAAATTGAGGGCCTTGGATTCATTATGAGGTCCAATTTGATGAAATTTGGAGGAATGGTTAAATTGGGGATTTTGGCAAAAAATTGAAATTAAGGTTTGAAGGCTGGTTAAATTGGGCCCCAAATTGGTTTAGATTGAGGTTGGACAAGTTGATGTTCAATTTGGGTTTGAGATTGGGTGAGTTTGAAGTGATTTTGGTGGAAATTGGGATGAATTTGTGGAATTTGGGCCTTGAGGGGCTAAATTGGGAATTTGGTCAAAATTGATCAATTTAGTCAAATTGGGCCCATTGGGTGGTTAAACTTGGTTTAGAGGAGGTTCGAAATGATTTGGGATGTTTCAAGAATTCTTTGGACATGAGGGGTATTTTGGTAATTTTGATAAATTTTGGGGTATTTTGGGAATTTTGAGGAAATTGGGTTAAAAGGCCAAAATTGGGTTTTTAGGTGGAATTGAAGGCTATTGGCTATGCCAATCACAAGGTTACCTTTTTTGAGCCATGAGACCAAGGGGAAGCTCATTTTGTACACTTCATGTGTGGGTCCTTTCCACCTAGCTAAAGTCTAAGAGCTTGGGGACCACCCACATGAGTTTTCAGAAGAGTCAAAGGAAATAGGTTCAATGGGTGCAGTCTCAAGGTATTATGACAAGTGAAGTGTTGTGATTTGCTTGAGTGTGTGAAAGACCAAACCCTTGACACCCAAGGCTACCCTATGTTCAACAGTCCTATGAGGACTCATCCTTGAATCCTCACAAGTTGGCCTCAGCCTTCCAAGTACTAGATGTTCATGATGATCCCATGTGGGTTCCACAGAGAGTAAGAAAGTGGTTTGAATTTCTATGTAGGTGGATTCCATGACCTCACCAAAATTGAGGTCAACAAACAGACCTCCAATAGGTGTGGTGTGCTAACTAAGCTCACCATGTGTATTGACATTGATTGAAAAGATTAAAAAAACCAACACAAACGTTCCAAGCCAACACACTTAGAACAAAATGAAGAAAGAGTAAAGAAGGTTTTCGTTGGGGAGTATTAGCTGAATCTTTGATGGAAACTAAAGATTCTGGAACTCTCACTGAGGATTAGTGGTTGTGCCTTCGAATATTCAAATTGAAAAGGGGATTTAAATTTTTATTGTGAGTTCATGTTCGTGTTTCTTAATCCTCATGAAGGGTTGTTTTATAAATTTACAGAGATAACCATCAGGGAAACTGATGGTTGCAGTGGATATTTGATTTATTTCATTTCATTGTTTGATTTTGATTTGATTTGATTTTTGTTGAAATTTTAGTTTAAATTTTAATTTTGAGAAAGTTTTTGGAATCGAGGATAAGTGAAGAGACCAGATTGAGATGGAAAACACAGAGACTCACATCCAAATCAAAAGACTGATCAAGGAAAAGTGTACTACATTAGAAAAGGGAAGCACAAAGACTTACATACAACCCAAGAGGTAGTGAAAGCGCAAGTCACATTAGGAAGGAAAGCACATGGACTCACATCCAACCCTAAGAGGCGACGAGGGGTGTTAAGATGAGAATAGGCTGCCTTACTCCATTTAAGGGGGTCTCATACCTATCTTAAAGTGCAAAGATGAGAATCAAATGCCTTAATCCATTTAAGGTGGTTTTATACTGATCTTGAAGAGATGAGAATATGATGCATTACTCCATTTAAGGTGGCCTCACACTTATCTCGAGAGTTGTGAATCAGAATTTGGGTACTGACCTTGAAATGGGAATTAGAATTTGGGTACCAACCCCAAAAGGATGAGAATCAAAAGCCTTAATCCATTTAGTTAGCCTAACACTGATCTCAAAGAGATGAGAATAGGATGTCTTACTCTATCTAAGGTGGTTTTATACCTATCTCTAGAGGATGGAATAACAATTTAAGTACAAATCACGAGATGGGAACTGAAATTTGGGTATCAATCCCAATAAGATGAGAATTGGAAGCCTCACTCCATTTAAGGTGGCCTTACACCGATTTTAAAGAGATGATAATAGGATGCCTTACTCCATTTAAGGTGGACTTATACGTATCTCGAGAGATGGGAATCAAAATTTGGGCACTGACCTCAAGATGAGAATTGGAATTTGGGTACCAAACCTTGAAGGATGAGAATTAGAAGCCTTACTCCAAGTAAGGTGGCCTCACACTGATCTCGAAGAGATGAAAATAGTATGCCTTACTCGATTTAAGGTGGTCATATACTTATCTCAAAAGATGAGAATTAGAATTTGGGTACTGATCTTAAAATGGGAATTGGAATTTGGGTACCAAACCCAAAAGGATGAGAATGGGAAGCCTTACTCCATTTAAGGTGGCCTTACAACGATCTTGAAGAGATGAGAATAAGATGCCTTACTCCATTTAAGGTGATCTTATACCAATTTTGAGAGATGGGGATAAAAAATTGGGTACTGATCCTGAGATGTGAATTGGAATTTGGGTACCAACCTTGGAAGGATGAGAATTGAAAGCCTTACTCCATTTAATGTGGCCTCACACCTACCTTGAAGAGATGAGAATAGGATGCCTTACTCCATTGAAGATAGTCTTATACCTATCTCAAGAGATGGAAATCAGAATTTGGGCCCTGATCCCGAGACAAGAATCTGAATTTGGGTACTGAACCCGAGATTTCAATTTCACTTGAGAAGTAAAGTCTGAAGACTTGTTTTCCAACTTAAGAAGGGAGGAAAGATTCCAGAGATTTAGTGAGAATTTGTGGAGACCTGTGAGGAAATGAATTGTGGGAGATTCAAATTTGTGATTAATTTGGAAAGTTTGTGATATTTCGTGAGAGTTTGAAATTTTGATGAGAATTTATTCTCTTTTAATTTCTTCAGATTTTGTGTTGTTTTTATTATTTTGTCTCATTTCTTGTTTTTTTGTTTTATTTTTCTTTATCTTTTGAATTTATTTTTTTATTATTTTGTTTATAATTATATTTGTATCGTTCTTTGGCCAACATTCCTTAAATCGAGCCAAGCTCAATAAAGTGTCGTTAACAGTCAATTGCACAAAAAATGAATGTAAAATGCAACAAGTTCATTTACATTTAATTGTTGAAAGATGTACATCATGTGTCTCCATATATATAGGAATAAACCACAATGATTTTTGACATTAATCTTCTAAAAAGCATACTCAGACACTTTGACTCCGAGTGGATATCCTCCGAATCTTCATATCATTTCTCAAAATTTCCACAGTTTCTTTACATTTATGTTTGTTCAGTAAGCTACACGGGTAAAAACATTACCTTCCAAGCCACCCTCAGAAGTAGAATTTTGTATAAGTGTACATTAGAGGTGCGCTACCTCTATGTAGCTTATAGCTTAAGAGACTGTAGGCTCTCTAGGTATGGATATGACATGTACTTTAATGGCCTCTTCTTTTCGCTCATTCTTCGGAAGGTGCTTGAGATTCTTTGGTAAGGAATTCCTGGAATGCAGTGCTTGGTCACATTTGTACCATTGCCCTTCAACACCAGCACTGAGCCTACTAGTAAGGGTATTTCCACCATCCCTCAAAATTCACCTGGGCCAACTTTCCAGAGGTCTGTCTCAAACATTATGTTGCATTGATTAATGAACGACACAGTATAGAAGGGCCTCACAAAGTCATGGTGATCTATGTGAGGTGGGATACAATCAACCTCTTCATATATAATCCAGCAATTGGGCAAACAATCAGTGGGTAACACCTGTAAGGACACCATTCGCTTAATCATCCTTATTATAAGTCCTGCATCAGATCAACCTCATCGTGATGGAGTATTCCTGACAGGTTTCCTTCTCTTTCTTTGGTAAAATTATAGTAGTAACCACACTGTATTATGATTATTCCTTTGCCCTACATCAACTTTTGAGGCTCTGAATAAGTCTTCATCCTCAAATAGCCTACAAGACCCAAATCCCTGAGGTGGAACACACATTCTATGATTTGCTCTTGCTTGTACTTGGAGAACACATTCGTATGTAACTCCAAGCCTTCTAAGATATTGACGTATCTGCCCTGTATCCTTTGAAAATGCTCAAAATCTTATTTCTGTACTTTCTTGATTCTTTCCAATTCATGTTCTGGGATAATCTGCAACTTTTGTAGTCTAGTGACAAACTGTGGGATGTACAGTGCAACATTTGTGGACTACTCCCTCATCTTGGGAACAATTAGCGTCGGGGTGGCTACCACACTTGTCCTCATAAAGTGGTTGTACTATCCATAATGAACCCTTTCTTGTTCTGCTCCATTGCCTATTTGGTTAACTTCTTGTGGAATTGGTGATTACGATTTTGCCTTTGAGTCGGGGTGAGAGTTGTTGTTCTTCCAATTTGAACATTTTCAGGCATGACGCTAAAGAGCTCACCTCCTGTAGTCATCACCATGGACTTTATTTTTTTATTATCGGCGTTCTGGCTATCACTTACCTCTGTTTCGTCATTTCGTTCAAATTTCCTCTTCCTTTAGCAATCTTCTTGTCCTTTCTCTTGAATTTAACCACTTCCTTACTGTCACGAAGCTCTTCCTGTTTCACGGTAGTCAAGGCTTCTCTTTCATATTCTAGCCTTGCTAGTGCAAAGTTCAAGTCAAACTCGATCACAACTCCTTTAATTTTATCTTTATCCTATGCAAGATTGAAGCCAACTTTAAAGGTAAGGATCAACCTCCCATTTGACATTTTTTTATGAGAATAAGGAAGAAATTAGGGTGCCAAACCTAGAAGAACAAGAACAATAAGACTTTGCTTATTAATGATTTTTTTTTATTTATTAATGTTAAGTTTATCATTTACATTATGAATGGAGAAAGATATTTCTTTATATGTTCGAATTTTACTATTTGGAAATTATAATTTCTTCTAGAAAAAAATTTATTAATTTTGGGTTTGGACCCAGTTGCACACAATCACTATATCGGTGCTTCTATGAACACAACTCTATTTCTAAAGCTTGTTCTTCAAAACATCACGTCATGTAATACTTCTTTAGGTGCCCTCCATTAATAAGAAGCATAGGTCATTCTCCATGGAATCCATAAGATGGTAGGAGCATCTGAAGTAGAATTTCTCTACCATGAATGGCCATTTCTAAGTCAGTTTGAATTTACCTCCTATCTTACGATGTGCAAGAATATGCCTTCCAAGAATAAATACTGAACACTAACCTTGAAGTCCTTGGGCGGACAAGTTTGTTGTGGGCCTAGATCATCTTGGCTTTGTACAGGTCCAAATTTTTTTGTGTTGATAGTCAATTTCCTTCCACACTTTCCAATTCTTCCAGTCATAATTTGGCATTTTTTTAATAGTGATCTAGTTGGCGACAAAAACTCTGAGAGACAAAAGTCAAACCTCTAAAGAAAGTATAGCCTCAGACTCATACACAAAAGCGTAAGGTGTAAAATGTGTAGGAGTTCCAAACATCATTTTGTAGCCTCATAAGGCTTCCAATAACTTATCGTGCCAATTCCTTTTATTTTCATTCAAAGTTTTATTTAAATTTGGATGACAGTTTTATTAAAAGCCTCCGCCAAGCCATTTGCACTCGGATAGTAGATTGTTAAATAGCGCTAATTTGCCTTGAGAATGACCCACCCAAGCCCTTCACTTTTCCCTTAACTCTTTACACAATAGAACATACAAAACAACTCATCTCACATCACTATACTTGCTTAGAACAAGCCTAAAAAACTTACAAATCCAAGGAAAAAATTCCTGTAGAACTCTTATATCCCTAGAGCACACACTAGAAATCACAACATAAAACTCCTCTTCTTCCTATAGCTGAACTCCCCTTAAGCTCTCTCTCTATTATGCCAAAAAATTTCTCTAAAAATGGATCAATATTTGATGAAGAGGTGGCTTAAATTGCTCAAAATTGTCTTGATTTCGATATTGTTGGCTTCGTGGCCCTGACCTTTAAAACTGGGGCCATGATGTCCGGTGGTTGGCGCCTTGGAACCAGCCTCTCGGGTTATCTTCTACTTGACTAGCACTTAGGTGCCACACTAATGTGGCACCATGGCCTTGGTTTTCATTTACGGGGCCATGACGCGCAGTGGTTGGCGCCTTAGTGCCAACCTCTCAAGTTTCAGGGTTGGCTGGCGCTTAGGTGCCCAGTACTTGGCACTATGGCACCAGCCTTCACAAACAACTTCTTACTCTAAATCTTCTCCTCTTTGGTCCATGTTTCTTCAACTTCATTCCATTCTTAATACCTATTATACATATAAAAAAACATAAACATGCATTTCCTTAAAGTGCAATTTCTTTTAAAAAGTTGTGCAAAAAATAAAAAAAAATTCATGAAATCTTTCCACATATCAAAATCTATGAAACTTAAAGGTTACCTATCCTCAAGTAACACCAAAACATTAGTATGAAAATAAAAATTTGAGGAAATGAGGTTATCATTAAAATTTTTTATTTTGCTGCAAGAAATTCATAACATTTCTTTACATTAATTCTCTCAAACAATAATATTTCTAGGGTTCAAGAAAAGATTTTCATCCAACCAAGAAAACATGAATCATTTTTTATACTTTTAAAAAGCTTTTAAACTTGTTAATCAAATTATCTTAGAAGCTAGAAAAAATAGAATTAAGAAGCTCTATTTGAAAAGAATACTAATGCGCTAAAAAACAAGCAAGTTTAGAAATGCAAATAAAGATTCAACTCTAAAAGGGTTTTAGTGAAACCATTTTTTTGTTAAGGCATCTTCTCAAGCTTCTCCCCCATAATATATTCATCCTTTTTTCTTCTTTTTCTTTCTTTTTATTTTTTCAAGATGTTTACTTTTATAATTATTTGAGGATTACTATATCTGGATAGCCTTTTTGAATAATTTTGAATTTCATTATCACCTCCCTAAATTGAAGCATATCACATCCCTTCACTTTCAAGATTGTGAAAAATTAATAAGAACTAGTTTTAAAATATGATTTAGAGCCTTAATTCCTAATAAGTATATGCCTAAGAGTACGTGATTTCACAAATTCAATTTTTTTTAGAAATAAATGACTAATTCAACATTTTCTACTTATCGAATTACAAGTTATCTTTAACTATAGTTCAGTTTCATTTACGTAGAATTTAAAATAAAGAAAATATATTTTTCCTTTTGAAAATCTAAAATAATTTAATACTAACTCCACATTCGTGAAATTTAAAAATATAACACTTCTAATGTGTGTTATTGAGAACATAAGACTTTAAGTTCTTAAAGTGATATTCCCCCCCCCCACCCCACCGCCCAACCGCCTCCCCCTCAAAACTTAATTTCTAACATATCTCAACATATGAAGCATAAATAAATCAGGGATAAATTCATAATCTCTAGACCAAATTAATTTATGAATCTAGCCTGTCACTGTAGAAACATCAATTCTACGCTCATCAAATCCTGTCTCCTTATCTATTTACATCCCCCTTTAGACGATTGCAATAGCTCTTTCCAAGATAGAATGTGATACTTACAAGTCAGGAAAGCTTAGTCCTTTCAAGTCCATAAGTTGCTCAACAAGTTTTAAGAATACAAGTGGCCAATTTGTAATGTAAATAGACTGGTTAAAATATCATCACAGTTTTTAGGAATAAAATAAGTTCTAAGAAAAATCAAAATCACTCACTTAATTACTTCATATTGTAAGGAGAAAAAAAGAAAAATACTCATGAAGCATGAGGATAACAAAACAAAACATATTTATAAAACTTCAATTTAAAGTACAAAACTTAAGAACAAAGATACAAATACTTATCTGGAATGTTCCCCCAAGCACTCCACTGAAGTTCTCTGACTTCAACAACACTTACAAGACTCACAAACACTAGAAATAACAAAGACTCACAATTCATGCACTAAACACACTCTATAGATTCGACTCCCTAGCCTCTTGGAATTAATCTATATTTATAAAGCTTCAAAAATGACCAAGGGTTGCTTCAGATATCTCTTCAAAATTTGGCTTCATTCAATGAATCTTCTAGAAGATAACTATGTTGCCTAAGTGCCCAATTGTAGCACCTAGGCATCAGCCAATTTTTGCTTCCGGCGCATAGGTGCCAAATCAGCTGGTTTGGCACTTTTCTTCAATTTAGACCATATTGCTTCTTTTTATGTATTTTTGCTCCTTTTTTACTCTTAAACTCTTTTTGTTTTATCTGCAACCAAAAATATAAAAATACCCTTCATTAAAACATAATATATTAAAAAATTGAGCATAACATTTACATAAAAATTAGGTAATTTTATGGTGGATCAGTTCCCCCAAACTTAAATGTTACTTTTCCTCAAGTAACCTTTTTTACTATGTATAAAAAAGTATAAATTGTGGGAGTGGGTTTTACTTGAGGATTTCTATAGTTTTGTTTTATAAATACAATATTGAAACTTTTAAAAAGATTTTTAATAACATAGGTTAAAACTAGAATGTAAGAATATTTAGTAGTCAAGTTTAAGAGTTCTGATTTCCTATTTATTTCAAGAATAATTGTAATTTGTCATATTAAAAACACTCAAAAAATTACATGAAAAAGAATATCTTGAGAACTTTACTAGTAAGGATGGTAATACTTCATAAATAAGCTTAGAAATTTAATTGTCCCTTCTTTAAGATGATTTAATTGAAGCCAATTTTGGTTTAAGCATCTCCTCACATATATCTTTCTTTTTTGCTTTTCTTTTATTTTTCTTTTTCTTTTTTAGGATCATTTTTAATCCCTTTACTTTTCTCTCTTTTTTTATGTCATGTGAGGATTACTATATCTGGATAGGCTTTAATGACTTTGATCTCCTTCATCCTTTTCTTAAAGTTTAAAACTTTTCACATTTCCTTAGTTGATTTAAATGTGTATTATACTTGAATTTTTTTTTTCATAAAGTCTCAATTATTTCTTTTCAAATAAAAATCTAAGATCTTTAACATTTATAAAAATATAACTTTCTTTATTTTAAATAATAAAAACAAAATTTATACTCTTGTACTAATTATCTCAAATCCATAATTAATCTTATTATTAAAAACTTTGCTTAAGTTTACTATATTTTTGATAAACTCAAAAATATAGTTATCTCAAACTATCTTAGTATACCACATGTTATATTAAATTAACTTTTGAAAATATATTTTACTTAGGAAAAATAAGGTTTAGTTTAAAAAACTAATAACATCATAAATAAGAGCACCCACATCTATATGTTTTCTTTCTTGAATGGAGTAATTTAAAATAGCTCTTTCTCTACTCACTTCACTTAAATGATTTGAA
Organism: Phalaenopsis hybrid cultivar; assembly: GCA_002079205.1. Lineage (NCBI taxonomy): Eukaryota > Viridiplantae > Streptophyta > Magnoliopsida > Asparagales > Orchidaceae > Phalaenopsis > Phalaenopsis hybrid cultivar. Next base: position 169,250 of record JXCR01145972.1, read on the forward strand.
GGAAGGAGGCAAGCAGAAATAAAATAATGACATGCCTTTGAAGTGGCATTGAGCTTGGAAGAAGTAAAGTTTCCCTTACAATCATTCTGAATCTTCTAGGCTCCGCCACCATCATTCAAATATGCCACGATCAAAACTAACTCCTCTTCAGATGGAATGAAATTTGAATAGAAACAATCAATCTCAGGTGGCAGACCATATATCACATTAATCCTCTCAGCAGTAAACTCTAGTCCTCTTCCTCGAATAAACACTTCGTCATCATCTGCTTCAGACAAATTTGCATAAAATTCTTGAACCACAACAATGACAACAATTTCAGTAAATAAAATTCTTGAACCACAAAATTCTGGAATTGTTGTCATTGTTGTCATTTATATCACATAAAATTCTTGAACCACAACAATGACAACAATGACACCATATATCACATTAATCCTCAGCAGTAAATCTTGAGGAATTTCAGTAAATAAAATTCTTGAACCACAACCATTGACGAGCCACAATAACATTCTCTATAGTTCCACCAAATCTATAAAAACTTTGCTCCACAATGAACTTTCTCGAAGATGCAAATTTGTTGTAACAGATTTGTGCATTTAAACAAAAAATTTTTGCACCGTCATAGTATTCTTTTCCCCTTCCTCACTTTGTCATAGGAGCCATCTAAAATAAATTTGATGAAAAATTCCAATAAATTTCAAAATTAAGATACTAGGCTTCCTACAAGTTTTTTTAAGCTAACAAAGCTTATATCCATGTATGTTTCACCACTAAATCAAATATTTTTGTACATTTTTAGTCTCTACTCAATGTATGAAAAATCCAACGTGAAATTGAAAAATAACTATGCCAAAATGTAAATCTAACATCGAGAAGATGAAATCTTGAGTTTTCAAGCAAAGAAACTTGAAGATTGGAAGAAGAAAATTTTTCCAGGCTCCACGGTTATCAGTCAAAGAAGAAAAACTTTGAAGTGGTATTGAGTTTAGAAGAAGAAAAATTTTCCTTATGATCATTCTTAATCTTCCAGGCTCCACGACCACCAGTCAAATATGCCACAATCTAATCTAACTCTTCTTCATATGGAATGAACTCTGAATAAAAACAATCAATCTCAGGTGATAGACCATATATCACATTAATCCTCTCTACAAAGCACCCTAGGGCTGGTTTTCACAAAAAACTAGGAAGAAGAAGAGCTTGGGTTATCCAGTTGAACCGGGCCTAGGCACAGGTTTTGGTGCCTAGGCACCAAGCTGTGTAGATGATCTAGCGATTAAGCACCAATTCTGGTGCTTGGGTGCCAGACCCAAAAATTTTTCTTTCTTTGAGTTTTAAGCGTAACACAACAAGACTAAGAGTCTGTTTGGGGCAACTACAACTTATCTAGCTTATGCTGATAAGCAACTTATACTGATAAGTTGTGTATCTGTAGTTGATCTTGATAAGCTATTTGTCTGTTTGATTTGCGTGTTTGTAAAATAGCTGATTTGCAGTTGTTTCGAGATAAATGACCACTCTAGCGCTGAACTGAATAAGTTGTTAAGCTATTTGGTTTCTGTACTTTGAAAATAGCTGATTTGTAGCTGTTTGTGGAAAAATGTTCATTTTGGACTCAAGCAGTTGAGCTGTTTGCAATGGTAATATAATGGGAAAATATTTAATATATTAAAATCCAAAAAAAACATTACATAACAGTTCAAAGAAAAAAAGATATGCTCCTCACTCAAGGGAGACTATCTACAAACCTAATAAAAAATAAAAAAAACATAACAGCATTACAACTAAAATTATGATAATATTCATCTTAAAATGTAGAAGTGACATGTCTGGAGCAACGTTCTCGGGTTGAGATGTCGTCGTACCTTGATCAATGCTGTTCGGTTGGGATATTGTCGACCCCTAATTGATACGGACAATGGAATAGGTTGGAATGTCTACCCACCTGAAGAACTGACACCTGTTAGGAATGTTTTCTCATCGTGGACACCTGTAGAATTGCCAGCCTTAGCTATGTGGCTGGTGCTATGTGAGCAACACAGTAGGCAGTCCGCAGCGACAAAGCACTTGTCTAGAGTTACCTAAAAACTTTGAGCTCATTTTTTGTATAAAAAAAACAAAAGAAAGACGTTAGTGATTTATATGTATTTACATATCTAACCCATAATATTCAATCTATTTTTCATAAAAAATTAAAATATTAGTATTTTTTCTGATGTGAAATCATCTGATGATATAAATGTAAAAATGCACATTTTTTGAGAGCAGGAGATTAGTAGGAAAGCAACGGGATTTAACACAATTGATATCATACCCTTCCTCATGATGGCTTGCTTCCCAAACCGACTCCTAACTCATCACATCTATAAAAAAATGCAGCAAAAAATGTATATCTGATAATAAATTTTGAATTAAACTGCACATATGAACCTCAATGGAAATAAGAACGGTGCTTGATTCTCTGGGATGCACAAACAACTTACTAATAATAAAATAGCAATGTTTCGGGTGCTAGATTTGTAAATAGCAATGTCTCGGGTGCTAGATTTGTTAATAGCAGTGTTTCGGGGTATGTAATTGCCCTAAAATAAAAATAAAAAATGAAAAATTTACGTACAAAGCACAAAATTCTTACATATTTAAATTCTACATGATTCACCTTACCTAATGGCAACCATGCAGTTCATTAAAGGTTGTCTGAAAAGGAGAACCCCATGCCAACTTCAATCGTTTGGCAACAAAGAAAAATTCAATCTTAAGCTTAGGTTATTCAATATTAATGGAAACAAATATGACACAATTTCACAAAAAAGTCACACAGATCCTCGTATTGGCCAGGTGCACAAGATAACAACACTATAAATCACCATCAAGCATCTCAAACCTTCACCAAAAAAGCAAATTATAGCATGCAGCACCGTAGAGCAAGTTATGTTTCTCAGATATCCACATAACAGTCACATAAGAAGTCTATATAATTGCATTTCTTGGAGCAACTTGAGATGGAGAGAGCAACAACAAAGTCCTCAACCCTGCTACTAAACAATTACTAGCCATCATATGTGGCCAAATAAAAATACATAAAACATATTTATAAATCATATGTGGCCAAATAAAAATATATAAATCTGCAACAGTATAATTTGCAAGGTTCCCACCCAACGGTGCTAGCTTTGTAAATATTAATGTTTCGGTTGGCTGGAAATTGCTTGGAAATTGCGACGCCCACAGAAGCCATGACCATTCAGGTAAAGTGTTATGTAACACTCCTCACAGTTGTAAATGCAACTTCTATTTCAGAATTATAAATGCATGATTCTAATTATTTGTAGCTGGTTATGAAGTTAAGACTTTAATAAGTAAATGTGAGATCCTTATAATTGCTTGCATTAAAAAGAAAAGAAAAAACAACACCATTTTTCAATGTAAAATGCTTTAAACAGTAAAACTCCTTCCAACAGCATCCAATGACCAAAAATTGAAAAATTGAAGCCAATACAAGACAAACACAAAAGTGGGAGAAACTATGGATAAAATACAATAAAGTTTTTCCCTGTTTATAATTTGCTTTATTCCAATGATATGTATATTCGTATTCAAAAATAAAGTTTAAGGACCCACGAAAAATAGTGTCATGATCGAGCAATTTCGTGTCCACTATCTAATCTAATAATGCAGCCATTTCCCTTCAACCTTCACCTTCGCGACTATAAGCATGTTATAATTCTTCCTGTGGAATGTGACGTCTGACATGAAATTCAAATGCTTCTTGTAGAATCTGATACAAGTATTCTTGTACAGATGCAGTCCACATTAGAGCAAGAGTGGTGGCGTCGGATGTAGTTGTGTAGAGCCATGGTTGCCACAACTATTTGTACTTCTTCGGAAATGGGTGGGTTGGCATATCATGTAATATCACCCACTTCTTCTTCCATACCCAGAATGACCTCTCAATGACACTGGATAAAGAGGAGTGTCGTTCTTTGAATATTTCCTTTCTACCACGTGCAATCCCGCGTGACCTCTCGAAGTCGGGAATGTGGTACTTCGTGTCGCCATAAGGCTTTAGATAACCCCTTTGTAAGGGATATCCAACAATAACCAAATAATATTTACCTGCACAAAATAAATAATTTAGATATGACTCATAAATATCTAGTATATTTGCTATAATTACATACCAGGAGGGAGGTACAGGAAGTAATGAGTTTGGAATTTTGATGAATACTTAAAAACACGATTATTGTGTGCGCTGCCTTCCCATCAGACCATCACAAATGTGAAACATATGTTGAAATCACAAGCAACCATCACATTCTATGTGGGAGAACAACAACGTCTAATGTAGGCCACCTTATCGGTGTCAGATACACGTGCATCAACGTGAGTTCAATCAATAGCTCCTATACAGTCCTAAATTGAATAATGTTTAATCTATTAATGATTGAGAAGTAACTAATTTTAGTATAATAATGAGTGTTTATATTATAACTAAAATTAAAATAAGGAAATGGTATAAGGAAATGATTTTCATCGAACGACATGTAGCGATGATCATTCGCAATTTGTGTCGGGATGGATTGAAATTTGGGATCCTCAGGCTTAATTATCTTAGAGGCTAAACTTACTAGAGCATTCAGACCAATGGAGAAATACCTGATGATAATCTCTAATGAATGTTGAAATCACTTCATGGCTCCTCTAATAAACTCATTGTGAGATAATATATAGAGTGTTATTGCTAGTACCTCTTTTGATATCATTCTGATTGATCCATTCAAACCATGTTGGTGTTGTAGTTTGTAGAGTAGAACAATGAAAATCTCTTTCTTCATACGAAACATGTTTGTAAAACGCGTCAGATGGCCTTTTAGTAACTCACCTACCCATTTATCGCCAACATATCTCAACATCATACATGGTGTTTGGTCGATGTATGTGAGGTAGTAGTCGTATAACAAAGTAAGAATAAGCATAATCTTTCTAATGTAGTGCAATTGTTCTAGATTCATCCTACAAAAATTAGTTAAAAGAGAATAGTTAAAACTTTCATCCATTTAAAGACATCCATACAACATATAACCATATAAAATATGAGAACTAAAATGTTAACTATAAGGAGTGCATATAAAAAAAGTGCTAGAAAAAAAAAATAACAATCTCCGTTATAAGAGTACAAACAATTTTGAGAAAACAAAATGACAAGCTTTCAAAACATTCAGTTTTCAAGAAGGAACGTAAGAAATTGACTTCGTATTCTGCTTCTTACTTCACAAAAAATTCTCTACGTACTGGATTTTGTAGTAACTTAAAACAATTGAAATATAATTTCCTGTCCTCCTTAACCTCAACATGTGTATTTAGGATTTGAAGGAACCCCTCAACAGATATAACCTGTGATGCAACAAGCTTAATAGTGCAGGATTCAACAAGTTTTTTGATTGTGCTTCTGATGAATCTGGCTCCATTCTTCCATTTCTCCACCCTACGCCATTTCAGAGTGGATGAGGATTCCACTGACCTATAGATTTTGTAGGGCACTTCCCCTGAGCCACTTACATTATCAGTTCTAAGAACATCAGTTGTGCCAATTAAGTCGGGTTCAGATGGGGTGAAAGCATGTGCTCCCGTTGCAACAACCCCACTGAACATGCCATCCAACTTCTCTTTCATTTCTGGATCAATGTCAGTCATTTTGAATTTCTTAGCTACTGGCATGACCTGCACGACATAGAAAATTGAATTACTAAAATCATTTCAATATAACTAAAATTAAAATAAGGAAATGGTATAAGGTAAGTCCTTACCTCTAGTTTCTCATCCCACCAATCCTCAGAAGCATCTATTGTTCACTTCACTGGATCCCAGCCCAAACTTGTAGTTCCCATCTTAAGTTCTTCCCAAAATTTTCAATCTTTCTTTAAGTGATTCCACTTGCTCTTAAATTTCATCCTGTCATAGTCTCTTCGTGTCAGTTTCTTGAATTTGACAATAAGATTTTGCCAATCTTCTTTGTTAAAATATGTCGTAGGGCTAACTCCTAGATCCACCTTCTTAAGATAGAGATCACAGAAAACATTTGTTGCTTCCTTGTCCCATATAACAGTTGATCTAACTTCTTTGCTTTTATTCATTACAGTACTTACTAGTGAAAGGTTAAATAAGAAAAAAATGCATTTAATGACATGAGCATAAAAAATCTAATAATGGTGCAACATTTTAACATAAAAAATCTAATAACATGAGTATCAAAAATCCAAAAATCCAATAAAGCTTTAAACATTGAAGAAGACCTTAATATTTGAAAAACATTTTGGAAAGAATTTGTGATATGAACTATTTCATATTGAGTTAATACCACAGCATGAGTGTTGAAAATTTTAAAGTTCATATGTAAAAGTTGTAAAGAAGCAAAATTTTAAAGTTTCAAATCGAATGCAAGAGTTCATTTTAACAATAAGAGAGCAATAAGAAAACCATAAGAAAATATGTTAAGTTTCCTAACTATCGCTATAGGGGTGCCATTAAGTCATGTTTAGAAATGTAGAACTCCACAAAAGCTTAATATGTACAATCAAGTATGACTCAAGCTTGCCTTAAAATCATTTCACTGTAAATGTCAAGAAGGCTAAATTCAAAATGATTCAGTTTTAAAATAATTATCATATATACTCAATAACTAATCAACATAAAATATAGTCAGCCAATTTAAAAAAAAATACTAAAACATCAAATAAGAAAATATTGACATATTATTTTTTATGAATCTAAATAGACATAAATAATATGCAAAAGAAGAAGAGGAAAAAAATGTTGAATGCCTCTACATTAATATCTACAAGGTATTTAAATGAATATGCTTATATGCCTTACATTAATATCAAGATTACTAATTTTTGAGAGCTTGAATCATGGTTCAAGATAACCACATAAGGCCCAGGGTCATTAGCTTTGAACATTTTCAAGATAATAATACAAAAGAAGAAGAGGAAAAAAAGTTGTAGAAATGTCTATCGAGATGAGAATAAATGGAAGAAATGATTGTGAACAGTGGAGTTGCAAAGAAGAGAGCGCAATAGATTATACCATTAAAGTTTCGTTTTTTCGTCGCTTCCCTAGCAACGACACCAAAAGCTTGACCTGACCCGCAATTACACAGATATTTATGTTCCTTAATATGCCAAAATCTTGACCTAAATAATATTTAGCGGCTAGTGAGAACAAATGTAATATGATAAAAAATAAAGAAATAGTTTTCTCACTAGGGGCACTACAGAAATATACTATCATTTAAATTAATATAAAGTATTCTTTTAAAACCCCAGTATCTATCCCACGAGAAAGCCAAAAATAAGTAAACAATATAATGAAATACAGGAATTTTAACTTTAAGAAACCTTTACTTAAAATTGTAACAACTATCTAAAGATGAAAATTAAGTTTACTAAATTTGATAATATGCAAATAAAAGTAAATGTAATGACTTTGACAATATATAAAAAGTGACTTTCTCATTGCCAATTATTCATAATCAATGTTGGATTTCAAATTTTGTTTAGAAACTTAAATGTGGTATTCTGACAGATAGGAAATACCTATTTCTTTACTTTCTTTTTAATTGTACAAAGAACATTGACAATTCTAAAGTTGCTATCGGCATGTATAGTAGTGTTGGGTAAGTTATAGTCTCTCACTTCTAGATTACTCATTGTGCCCTCTCTATAAGACCTACCAGTGACCCTTAGCTCTAATCTCTAGACCAAACTGATAAAAGAATCTAGATTGTCACTCTAGAAACATCAATTTTATGCCCATTAAATATTATCTCCTTATCTATTTGCACCCCCTTTAGACGATCACAACTGCTCTTTCTAAGGTAGAATGTGATACTTACAAGTTAAGAAATCTTAGCCCTTTCAAGTCTATAAGTTCCTTAACAGGTTTTAACAATATAAGTGACCAATTTGTAAAGTAAATGAAGGACCGGTAAAAACATCATCACAATTTTTAAGAATAAAAGAAGTTCTAAATAAAATTAAATTCACTCACTTAATTATTTCATATTACAAGGAAAAAGAAAGAAAACTACTCATAAAGCATTGGGATAACAAAATAAAATATATTTATAAAAATCCAATCTAAAGCACAAAACTTAAGGACAAAGATATAAATACTTAACTGGAGTGTTCCCCCAAGCACTCCACTGAAGTTCTCAGACTTCTCTAACTCCAACAATCCTTACAAGACTCACAAACTCTAGAAATAACAAAGGCTCACAACAAAAACTTCTCAGACACTTAACACACTCACACACTATGAGACTCTATATATCTGACCCCCTAGCCTCTTGGAATTAATCTATATTTATAGGGCTTCAAAAATGACCAAGGGTTGCTTAAGATAACTCTTCAAAATTTGGTTTCATTTAATGAATATTCTAGAAGATAATTGTGGTGCTTAGGCGTCAGTCAATTCATACTTTTGGCGCCTAGATGCTTGATCCTGACGCCTTGGCGCCAGTTCGGTTGGTTTGGTACTTTTCTTCAATTTAACCCATATTGCTCCTTTTTGATGCATTTTTGCTCCTTTTTCCACTAAAACTTTTTTTTCTTGCATCTGCAATAAAAAACATTAAAATACACTTCATTAAAGCATAATATCAAAAAACATTTAGCATAAAATGTACATAAAAAATAGGTAATTTTAAGGTGGATCACTGACTCATCAATATTTTTTTAATAATGTATCACAAGGAGTACAACTTGAGTAAAAGCAATCAAAAACATCCACTAAGGAATATAATGCATTAATATAATAGGGTTAAATTTCCATTGATTTTCATCATACAATCACAAATTCATCATTTCCATTAAGGAGATTAGCATAGAATTCTCTAACTACTAACATCTCAACTGTAGGGGTGTTATAACATAAATTCTCCCATTAATTTTTAACAATCATTTTCTCCACCCCCAGAATTTATAAAACCTCTTTCAGAAATCATTTTCTTCATTAACAAGTAATCATTGTATCACTCCTGAGCTCTGCAGCTTACAATTTTTTTTTGTCAAATGAAGTACTTCCTTTCCTACCCATAGTTTTTGGCACCATAGAAGAAAAAGAGAATGGAATTACTCAATAATGAAGTAGAGCTTATGGGTGAATGCACACAATATTTAAGTTGTGGGCTAAATCAATGTTTCCCCAAAAATCTTCAAATATTCAGAAATCTCAAAAAGTTTCGATGTAAGAAGAAAAATTCAAGCTTAGGATGTGGGATTTACCTCAAAGAAGTGATTTCTACTCACCCCCCCCCCATCCCAACACTTCACGAATCAAGCTCCAACACAAGGTTTAAGAAAACCATAAGTGTCACCTGACCGTGACTTTATATATGCTTAAAAATATAAGTATTTAATACTGCTGCTAAAAGATTTAATTCCTAGTGACTTTATATATGCTTAAAAATACAAGTATTTAATACTGCTGCTAGAAGATTTAATTCCTCAGCAATTGTACCAAAACATAATAAAATTTATAGATTCAATAAATATGGACGTAATAAATATTCAATAATTGTAAAGTCACACTTATCAACGCAAGTATGNTCTTATATGTCACTAATAGGCAATTGAAATAAATAGATAATTTTAATAATTAATAAATAACTAATGATAAAAAGTAGGGCTTAATTGTGATATTCAATATATAAGAAAGCATCCTTCTCCTTGTCAAGAAATGTAGGGTTTAATTGTGATATTCAATATATAAGAAAGCATCCTTGTCCTTGTCAAGAAATTATAGAGGTTTAATTGTGATATTCAATATATAAGAAAGCATCCTTCTCCTTGTCAATAAATTATAGTGAATGTCAATTATGATATTCAATATATAAGAAAACATCATTCTCCTTGTCAAGAAATTATAGTGAATGGATAAGTGAATTAGTTCAAATGTATATTGTGTCAAATAGGAGCATACCTATTCTTTACCCTTGGGTCCAGGCATAAAGAACATTGCCAAATAGGAGCATACCTATTCTTTACCCTTTTGTCCAGACATAAAGAACATTGAGAATCATTCTCCTTGTCAAGAAATTATAGTGAATGGATAAAGTGAATCAGTTCAAATTATATTGCGCCAAATAGGAGCATACCTATTCTTTACCCTTTGGTCCGGGCATAAAAAACATTGACTAATCATTTGGTCCAGGCATAAAGAACATTGACTAATCCTATGCTTGGTTACTGATTCTGCGGCTAAAGGGCATAGGTTAAAATTATATTGTGCCAAATAGGAGCATACCTATTCTTTACCCTTTGGTCCAGGCATAAAGAATTTATATTGTGCCAAATAGGAGCATACATATTCTTTACCCTTTGGTCCAGGCATAAAGAACTTATTGTGCCATATTCTTTACCCTTTGGTCCAAGCATAAAGAACATTGACTAATCCTACACCTTGTCAAGAAATTATAGTGAATGGATAAAGTGAATCAGTTCAAATTATATTGTGCCAAATGATATATAAGAAAGCATCCTTCTCTTTGTCAAGAAATTATAGTGAATGGATAAAATGAATTAGTTCAATTTATATTATTGTCAAGAAATTATAGTGAATGGATAAAATGAATTAGTTCAATTTATATTGTGCCAATAGTTTCTCCCTGTCAAGAAATTATAGTGAATGGATAAAGTGAATTGGTTCAAATTATATTGTGCCAAATAGGCACCTATTCTTTACCCTTTGGTCCTGACATAAAGAACATTGACTAATCCTACGCTTGTTTACTGACTATTCTTTACCCTTTGGTCCAGGCATAAAAAACATTGACTAATCCTACACTTGTTTACTGAATCTGCGTGTTACCCTTTGGTCCAGGCATAAAGAACATTGATTAATCCTACGCTTGTTTACTGAATCTGCATCGGTCCAGGCATAACAAACATTGAACAATCCTATGCTTGGTTACTGATTCTGCAGCTAGGCGAATAAAGTGAATCAGTTCAAATTGTATTGTGCCAAATAGGAGCATACCTATTCTTTACCCTTTAGCATAAAGAACATTTATTGTGCCCTTTACCCTTTGGTCCAGGCATAAAGAACATTGACTAATCCCAAATAGGAGCATACCTATTTTTTACCCTTTGGTCCAGGCATAAAGAACATTGACTAATCCTACACTTGTTTACTGAATTTGCGGCTAGGCTGGGAGGATACCGGCTCTCACTTTGGAGCTCCCACAGTAGGAGCATACCTATTCTTTACCCTTTGGTCCAGGCATAAAGAACATTGACTAATCCTACGCATGTTTACTGAATCCATGGCTAGGCTGGGAGGATACCGGCTCTCACTTCGGAGCTCCCACGTTCCATTTACTGAATCCGTGGTTAGGCTGGGAGGATACCGACTCTCACTTTGGAGCTCCCACATTCCTTAATTCTGTGGCTAAACTGGGAGGATACCGGCTCTCACTTCGGAGCTCCCACGTTCCCCTCACCTGAGGGCAATTCTGCGGCTAGGCTGGGAGGATACCTGCTCTCACTTTGGAGCTCCCAGGTTCCCCTCACTTGAGGGCTAACATATAAACATTAGCACTCAAATGATAGAACCGAATTGGGGATTTTACTTTGTCACTCTAAAATCTCCAATTCTTTGCCCAATTATAATATTTCCCTATTTATTTGCACCCAACTTCCAAGGGCTCTGAACTCCCTGAATCTTGGATGTAACCTTCACTTTAGTTGTAAAACTCAACATATTTTAACAAATCAATTGANCTGTTTATCTGTCACTAACGGGCAATTGAAATAAATATGTAATTTTAACTATTAAATAACTAAATATACTAATGAAGGTACTAATGTGATATTAAATATTTAAGAAAGCATCCTTCTCCTTGTCAAGAAATTATAGTGAATGGATAAAGTGAATTAGTTCAAAATGTATATTGTGTCAAATAGGAGCATACCTATTCTTTACCCTTGGGTCCAGGCATAAAGAACATTGGAATCATTCTCCTTGTCAAGAAATTATAGTGAATGGATAAAGTGAATCAGTTCAAATTATATTGCGCCAAATAGGAGCATACCTATTCTTTACCCTTTGGTCCGGGCATAAAAAACATTGACTAATCATTTGGTCCAGGCATAAAGAACATTGACTAATCCTATGCTTGGTTACTGATTCTGCGGCTAAATATTCTTTACCCTTTGGTCCAAGCATAAAGAACATTGACTAATCCTACACCTTGTCAAGAAATTATAGTGAATGGATAAAGTGAATCAGTTCAAATTATATTGTGCCAAATGATATATAAGAAAGCATCCTTCTCTTTGTCAAGAAATTATAGTGAATGGATAAAATGAATTAGTTCAATTTATATTATTGTCAAGAAATTATAGTGAATGGATAAAATGAATTAGTTCAATTTATATTGTGCCAATAGTTTCTCCCTGTCAAGAAATTATAGTGAATGGATAAAGTGAATTGGTTCAAATTATATTGTGCCAAATAGGCACCTATTCTTTACCCTTTGGTCCTGACATAAAGAACATTGACTAATCCTACGCTTGTTTACTGTCTATTCTTTATCCTTTGGTCCAGGCATAGAGAACATTGATTAATCCTACGCTTGTTTACTGAATCTGCGGCTAGGGTGGGAGGATACCGGCTCTCACTTCGGAGCTCCCACGTTCCCCTCGTCTGAGGTCTAACATCTACATTTCAGTACCCAAACGATAGGACCAAATTGGGGATTTTAGTCTGTCACTCTAAAATCTCCAATTTATGCCCGATAATATTATTTTCCTATTTATTTGCACCCAACCTCCAAGGGCTTTAACCTCTCTGAATCTTGGATGTAATCTTCACTTTAGCTGGAAAACTCAACATATTTTAACAAATCAATTGGCCAGATTAAAAGTAAATTATTATAGAAGTGTAAAGATCATCACAATTTCTTAAACATTTTCATGGCTTCACCAATTCAAATCAACATTTCACAAATCTCAAGANGACGATTCTTGGCAGTGATTCCTCACAGCTTTCTCGACGACGCTCGCTCGTAGACGTCTTTGTCGTCGATGCTCGCTCGCGTTGTCTTTGTAATTGATGACGTATCCCGCATTTTCGACGATGCCTGCTGTTGCAGCTCGCGTCCTGCACGACGACACCTCCTTCGCAGCTTCCCGACGACGCGACTTCACTATCAGACGACGCGATTTCACGGTTCTTTCCAGATGAAATCCTTGTTTGCCGACGACGTCTCCTTCGCACTTGCTATTCCAGACGACGTCTTTGTTTCCTGCCCGTCAGACCATCTTGTCGACGAAGATGACATCGACTATCCATTCCTATGCCACTGCAGTTGCCGGCGGTCATTCTATTCCAACTCGTGATCTTCTTTCAGATTCAATGACTGGTTTTCATATATGTAAATCTTGCAATGTTCCACAATCATTTAACGAGGCTCTTGAAGGTGGTGACGATCACACCTTCATTAAAAAACTGGAAAAAAAAAATGAGAAACATGCTCTTATTCTCACAGAGGTTGAAATCAGTACTCTCGCATTTTCGTGGTGTTTTACCCTAGTGGAAAAATTTCTTTATGGTCACCCAAAACTTAAGATCATTCAAATATAATTTGATTCTATGAAGCCGTTGGGCAGTTGAAATATTAGTTTACTTGACAGTCGACACATACTGATTCAGTTGTCTCACGATGCTGATTACACGCATTTTTTCTCGAAAAGTTATCAAAATCGACAATCATTATATGAAAATCCTGAAGTGGACTATTGGTTTTGATCCAAAAACGAAGTCCCTTATCATTCCAATTTGGGTAAAGTTTCTGGAGTTAAAATTACATCTGTTTAACTTGAAAATTCTCTACTCCTTGGCAACTGCTTATGGTACGTCTCTTAAGGTTGATAGTCCTACGCTTGTTGTCTTCAGACCCCTGTGACTTGTGTGTTAGTTGAGAGGGATATCATTCAACCAATTTCAGATGAGATATGAATTGGAGCCACTCACATCGGGTATTGGTAAAATGTTGAAATAAAACCACATCTTCCTTATTGCTCTCATTGAAGTATGTTTGGTCACATCTCTACTATTTGCTATCGTTTGCATCCTCTACTAAGGCCGGATATCACTGAAGATCACTCACCTATCATCCCTATTGAGAAGATGCAACATGATCATCTTTCCAACACCACAGTTCCTGACGAAGAACACCATACTACAGCTACAGATCCAGTGGTGCTTATACCACCCATTGTTATTAAAGAAGACTCACATGTCAAAACTGACAGCGACTTTATATATGCAATAAAATATAAGATAAATATGAACGTATTAAATATTCAATAATTGTAAAGTCATACTTATCAACGCAAGTATACATATTGCTTAAGTAATATAGGGCTCTAATGGAGTCTTAGATATCGATCCCACATGAAGTAGTTTAGAATTACAGACTAAGACTTTAGAAAAGCAATACTTTAAGCGCAACAACGACGTTTAATTTGCTTATCTGTCAGTAATAGACAATTGAAATAAATAGATAATTTTAATGACTAATAAATAACTAGTGATATTAAGTAAGGTTTAATTGTAATATTCAATATATAAGAAAACATCCTTCTCCTTGTCAAGAAATTATAGTGAATGAATAAAATGAATTAATTCAATTTATATTATGTCAAATAGGAGCATACCTATTTTTTACCCTTTTGTCCAGGCATAAATAACATTGACTAATCCTATGTTTGTTTACTAAATCTGCGGCTAGGCTGAGAGGATACCGACTCTCACTTCGGAGCTCCCACGTTCCCCTCACCTGAGGGCTAGCATCTACACTTCAACACCCAAACGATAGGACCGAATTGGGGATTTTAGTCTGTCACTCTAAAATCTCCAATTGTACGTCCGATAATATTATTTCCCTATTTATTTGCACCCAACTTCCAAGGGCTTTGACCTCCCCACCCGATAATAATATTTCCCTATTTATTTGCACCCAACTTCCAAGGGCTTTGACCTCCCTGAATCTGATAATATTATTTCCCTATTTATTTGCACCCAACTTTGGATGTAATTTTCACTTTAGTTGTAAAACTCAACATATTTTAACAAATCAATTGATCAGGTTGAAAGTAAATTAAGATCGAAGTGAAAAGATCATTACAATTTCTTAAACATTTTCATGGCTTCACCAATTCAAATCACCATTTCACAAATCTCGAGACAAAGAGAAAGACAGAAAACTACTCAGAACTTATTGGAAAAATACAACAAAACTCGGAATTCATATATAAAATCAAAGTCATACAAACTACAACAAGTAAATAACTTNTCAATTCAAATCATTATTTCACAAATCTTGAGACAAGGAGAAAAACAGAGAAAACTACTCAGATCTCATGGGGAAAACACAACAAAACTTGAAATTCATATATAAATAAGTAAATAACTTATCTCTAGTTTTCAGAATTCATATATAAAACCTAAGTCATACAAACTACAACAATAAATAAACTTATCTCTAATTTCTCCTTAAGAAAACTCCTCGAAGCTCCTANAAATCATCACAATTTCTTAAATATTTTCATGAATTTACCAATTCAAATCACCATTTCACAAATCTCGAGACAAGGAGAAAGACAGAGAAAACTACCAGAACTCATGGGGAAAGCACAACATAACTTGGAATTCATAAATGAAATCAAAGCCATACAAACTATAAAAAGTAAATAACTTATCTCTAAATTTCTCNCTCCTATGAATCTCTTCCTTTCTTTATAGCACACAAAATTCCACTTCGAAGCAACAAGGAGGAAGAAATCCCTCACTTTCCCTCCACTCTTACAATCTCTCGAAGAATTCCTCACAATTTNTCCTTTACAGCACACAAAATTCCTTTTCGAAGTAGCAAGGAGGAAGAAATCTCTTACTTTCCTTCTACTCTTACAATCTATCGAAGAAATCCTCACAATTGTTGCACTCTATTGGAAATTCTATACAGTAATGGTAACCTTCAAGGCCTCTAGACTCTCCAATTTTCGGTCAAAAATATTTTTTTAAAGTTGTGGATGAGCTTTCCCAAGAGTTGCCTAAGCATCCCTTCAAAATTTGGTCTTANATATAAAATCAAAGTCATACAAACTACAACAAGTAAATAATTTATCTTTATTTTCTCCCCAAGAACACTCCTCGAAGTTCCTCTGAATCTCTTGCTTTCTTTACAGCACATAGAATTCCTCTTTGAAGCAGTAATGAGGAATAAATCTCTCACTTTCCCTCCACTCTTACAATCTCTCGAAGAATTCCTCACAATATAGAACATTTCTAATCTCTAGGAACTCTCTCTAGCACTTCCTTTACTCCCTAGATTCTTTCCCCCCTTCTTCCAGGCTCTCCAATTTTCGGCCAAAATAGCCTTTTAAAGTTGTGGATGAGCTTTCTCAAGAGTTGCCTAAGCATCCCTTCAAAATTTGGCCTTATCCAAAGCNTACACTAAATTTCTTTTCGAAGTAGCAAGGAGAAAGAAATCTCTCATTTTCCCTCCACTCTTACAATCTCTCGAAGAAATCCTCNTTCTAAATCTCTACACACATAATTCCTTTTTGAAGTAGCAAGGAGGAAGAAATCTCTCACTTTCCATCCACTCTTACAATCTCTCGAAGAAATCCTCACAATATTGGAACTCTAGTAAATACACTAATGGAACCTCTCTAACATCCAGGACCTCTAGACTCTCCAATTTTCTGCCACAAATGTTCTTTTAAATTTGTGGATGAGCTTTCCCAAGAGTTGTCTAAGCATCCCTTCAAAATTTGACCTTATCCAAAGCTTGAGTAGGNTCCCTATTTTTTTTGGCCAGAATGTGATTTTAAAGTTATAGATGAGCTTTCCCAAGAGTTGTCTAAGCATACCTTCAAAATTTGGCCTTATCCAAAGCTTGAGTATGCATAATCGTCAATCTCGTCGTTGGCGGCCTCGAGGGTACCGTCGGCGGGCTTCTAGAGAATTTTTGTCCTGTAGTCTCGGGAAAATCTCGCCGTCATCGGCGGCCTAGTTCAAATCTTCACATTTTGGTCATTTTCACTACAAATTTGCTCCTTTTTGCTTCAATGACCCTAATTTCTTATTCATGCAACAAAACATCAAAAATATCTTTCTTTAAAATGCAATATCATCAAAAACAATATAAAATAGGTATGAAAATCTCAACATATTTTCCTTCGGTCAAATGGAAGCCTTGCTTTATGAGTAGATGTGATGGCATGCACAACTAGTGTGTCATTGTGGCAGTGGAAGCACACGTGTGAGACTCATTACACTTGTGTGCCACATTACACCCTCGTGCACCCCCGAATGCCTTATTGTGCTCATGCATCTGCCTGGCTGCTACATTGCACCACGTTATGACCACATGTGCTNCGAATTTAATCACATCTTAGTCTTATCCCTCAATGAAAAAGGAAAAAGTCTAAGTCTCACAGCATCGTTTGAAAGTAGCACACAGTTCTAAAAAACTAGCGAGGTGTAAGTTAGGATCTTCATTTGGTGTACCTGAATTGATTGTTTTGTACAATTTGGATAATAGCAGGACAAATGAATTAGTGGCTACATCAGGATTTTGGATAGATAAGTGAATTTCATCTGCTGTAGGATTTGCATAGTCTCTTAGGGGTCTATAGCAGCTTACAAAATTTAGATAGAATAAGTGAATTTCATCTGCTGTAGGACTTGCATAATCTCGTAGGGATTTAGGTTGATGTTTGTTCTCTATTCCTTGATTGTTCAAGTTGTTTTCCATTGTATCAAAATTTCTAGGTTCTCTTCTTAATCTTCTANTCGTCAGTGGCCTCAAGGGCGTCGTCGGCGGACTTCTGAAGAATTTTTTCCTGTAGCCTCAGGAAAAACTCACCGTCGGCGGGGTCGAGGGCGTCGTCGGCGGCCTATTTCAAATTTCCACATTTTGGTCATTTTCGCTCCAAATTTGCTCCTTTTTGCATCTTTTTGCTCCAATGACCCTAATTCATCCTTCCTGCAACAAAACATCAAAAATATCTTTCTTTAAAGTGCAATATAATAAAAAATAGTATAAAATAGATATGAAAATCTCAACATATTTTTCTTTGTTCAAAGCCCAATTAGTATTACAAACAAATGATAAATGAAATGAGAAAGATGGTGGCCTTATGGCTTGGAGATTTGATCAAGAGACTGTTAGAGAAGCTTTCACTACAAGAAATTGACAGATTAGCTTCAGATTGTTTCAACGCTAATCAAGCTTATTTTCAACACAAATGGAAATTTGCATTAGGAAAATTTTGACATTAAAATTGGCANCAATAAAACATCAAAAATACCTTTTTTAAGTACAATGTCATCAAAAATAGTATAAAATAGGTATGAAAATCTCAACATATTTTTTTGGGTCAATAAGCCATATAGATATACTCATTTTGAGCAGATGAAGGTTTATAAACAAACCCTATGTGATTTGGTTGAGTCTGGCTTAAGATCTTAAGGTTTTAATGTGAATGGTTCTTGGGCTTGGACACTTGCGGACGATGAAGGAGAGTCGTCTGGTCACACATTTATTCAATAGACAGAGGAGATCAAGCCGAACAAATGATTGGAACGAAAAGGCAGGTTGTGTGGCAGCTGAGGTACCTGGTAGCATCGAATACCGAAGTGCCATGTGTAAAGTTTGACTCGAACAAGGATATGGTGGCGCCACGTGTTTAAGTAGAAAAATATAGATTTTTTGGATTTATTTAAATGCCTTAACTTCAAAATTCCATATCTTTCTCTATAAAAATCATAAAAATAAAATTAAAAAACCATCTTGCCCAGTGAACATAGGTGAATAATGTGAACTAAAAATAAAAATTATTTATTAACTCTTTGATTTTTATCGAGTTAAATACTTTCTATGGTATTTTATCTCATTATGATCAAGCATTACTCACTATGGCTTGAACCTTTTGGAGTTCATTCCTGTGATAAATGGGGTGTTCTCCGATTTTTCCAAGGTCAAAGGGCATCTCTATGCTTCTAACCTTAGCTTTCAAGCTAAGATGACTATTTTGATTTAATTTAATTACATAAATTAAAATACCACTTGGAAAATTATGGGAATAATTTTAGTAGGTTTTCTATGGTCAGCGAAGCTTAGAAAAACTGTCATCATGATTTGAATTATATTGTACATTTCTATAATTAAATAAATGTATATATCTTATTTTAGTTTATGTGAATTAAATATTAATAAAAAAATTGACAAAATAAAATCCACACTGTGTATAAAATCACGTTTACCCGTTGTAAAAATTTAACAATTTTTTACTTAGTTTATGCACTAAAATTAATTTTCTAAAAAACATTGTATTTTTTGCACAAAAAATAATTATATTAAATTAAATACACTTGGGAAAAGTATGAAAAGTATTTTTTGAGTTCCTTGTGATCAGGGGGGCTTAGAAAAAATAAAATTTATTTTTGAGAAAATACTTAATTTTTTAGCTTTATTTTGAATTTAAAATAATTAAAAATCCCAAAAGTATCAAAATATTTTAAAATGTGTCTAATTGTTTCTTGATCACTTGGGACTCATTAAAATATTTTTCCCAATTTTTTTTCAAGTTAAAAATAAATTTCTAAAAGCGTAAAATGCACTTTCCTATTTTTTTCATTAAAATAAGTATAAAATATAAATTAAAAGTCATTAAAATAGAAAGTTTTTTCTCTGAGTTTTTTGGACTCAGAGAAGTTTAATAAAAATATAAAAAATAATTTTTGTTGTAAAACATCTTTTTCATTCAAATTAAATCATAAAAATTAATAAATAATTAAATTAAAAATTTGATTAAAAAAATCATGAAATTTTGTCTAAGTGTTTCTCTGACCTAAGGGGACCTCTAATAATTTTCTCATAAATTAAAACTTTATTTTGGATAGTTAAGTAAATCAATTTTGAAAGTTCTACTTTCTAAATTTAAATAACTATTTAATTTAAAATAAATTTTGAAATCCACATTTTCTCCTCTGATGTTTTAATTGACCCATGGATAGAAAACTCTAATAAATTCTCAAAGTCACTTGAATTTTGATTAATGAATTATGGGGTGAAGGGCCTCAAAGGAAAAGGAGTAACTTTAGATTTTGGCGCCTTAATCAAGATTTTGGATTAATCAAAGGGAAGATGGGTAATTTTGATTCAAATGAACATGTTTAGATGATTGAAATACAATAGGATTAAAAGGTAGGGACTCACTTACCACCTTTGTTATAATAAGAACAAAATTGTAATTTTCTTAATTTTCATGGCTTGGAAATCAATCAAAATTAAATGATTCTCAAGTGATGGGTTTGAATTAGAAAGATAATATTTCATTAATTTTAAGCCCATAATTGATGGCAATGTGATCATTTAATAAGAATTCATGTCATTTAAATCAAAATTCTGCTAAGTTACTATTTCACCTACTGTGATTGTTCAGGGTGGTTTGGTAGTGACCTAAGTTTGATTTTTAAACTCATTTGATTGGACTTAGTAACATGATTGATGCATAACACATTTTTACACTACAAGCCTGATTTTAATTTTGGGTACCAAAACGTTTACTTACTTAAATTTGCCTTAGGGGCACCCACCCATATAACTCTTAATTGAAATATCGATTGATTAATTGAGTTTCCTCGCCTTGGGATAAAGAAGACATCAAGTTTCCTTGAGCAATGGGATAACCTTAGCTTAACCTTGGATGATTAATAAAACGATACGATAATTTCAAAATGAAATCAAAATATTTCAAGAAATCTTCAAAGTGATTCAGGGCCATGCTTTGAGCACTTCGAAGTTTCTTGAATATTTTGAAGGACAAATTGAACTTGTTATATTTTGTTCTAAATACATCTACTAAGATCTTCAGAGACTCAATAAAGTCATAACTTGCGGTTTGGTAGTTATACCTTCATCTACTCCTGCAATTTGAATTCCTTGTAAAATTATATACATGCCGTCAAAGTTAACTTTTCAGGTGGAGGAGCAGGACAAATCGATGGTAAGCTTTTAAATTATTGTATTTATTTTTTCATACCTCTTGTTTCTTACGTCCAAGCATAAAGTCACCCTGCATAACAAAACCAAAACTAAAAAAAATTAAACAAGATAAAATTCAGCACCACAACAGTCAAAATATAAGACAACTAAAAATTAAATCACAAAAAAAAAAACAAAACAAAAATTGCAACTTAATTAAAATGTCTCTATCGGATGAATGAGAATCCTTCGAAGGAGGTAACCTACGGTTCTAACAAAATTGACCATGGTCTAAATGAAAGTACGAAACTCATTAAACTGGGTTTAGTAAATTCATTTGGACTAAGTGAGTCTGAAAGAAAATAGAGGTGCCGGAACGAGGGAACCGTCGGATCCTAATCGATTTTGCTCTAATTAACTTTAGCATTCCTCATAATATTTAAATAACTATAATCTTATGAAACATTTGATTTGACATCATGGTTTGACACATTAGAAAACTTAAAATTGTCACGACGAGGAGCTTGAAGCTAGCGTTGTGGGCAGCACGACCATATTCAACAGCAAAACATGTCTATGTCAGCAAAACCATTTTTTAGAATTAAACAACTGAGTCATACGACCTCAAGGTTGTCCGTTTAGTGCGACATAAATCCTGAACCTTTCTTTAGGCTTTTGTTTGGCTCTGCTATACAATATAAGACCTAACTCACTTTAGGATTCTGAGATTGTCATTCGTCACAACCTAAATCCTCACATCATCTGGGCTTTTTGTATGATCATTTCACATGAATGTAAGCCCTCATTAATAAAATTAGCAGGATGAAACACTTAAATATTTCTTCTCTTAATTGAAGCCAAACCAAAGGATAGTTTGGGAAGTCACCGAGGTTCTCCTCAGGATCCGTGACATCCCCTAGTTTTTTTTTTCCTTTGGATTCCAAAAATAAATGTTTCAAATT
The DNA here is from genome assembly GCA_002079205.1 of Phalaenopsis hybrid cultivar. Taxonomy (NCBI): domain Eukaryota; kingdom Viridiplantae; phylum Streptophyta; class Magnoliopsida; order Asparagales; family Orchidaceae; genus Phalaenopsis; species Phalaenopsis hybrid cultivar. The sequence continues at coordinate 191,273 of JXCR01145972.1, forward strand.
TGATTCATTCCCATTTCACACCTCTTTGTCCGATCTCGTTGAAAATTTATATTCTTTTGGCCTCTTTTGAAGACAATATCTCTTGATTTTTATCTAGAGTTTTCTTAGGTAACTTCGGTTATCTAAGATGTAATTAACAATAAGGGATTGTCTTTGTAGGAAACTTTCAAGAAACCAACTTAATATAAACCCTATTTAATTTTCCATATTAAATAGGAGAATTTGTCAACTTATAATAAAAAATGGTTTCGCAGACCAAATGGATGTCATACACTTCTTAGTTTATTTGATTGAGCCTCACAATCAAGTTATGTGTTTATCTTTCGAGGTAGATATATAGCTTGAGGTGTAGTGCTCTTTCATCTAAACTTTGAAAGATATGTGATCAGTTTGATTTCATATTTTTCTGAAATTATATTGTTGACCTCACTTTTGGTTGAGGTCTAGTTTTCCTCTTTAGTAGCCTAGGGTCTAGCCATAGGACTTTCCTATTGACTATTCTTAGAAAACTAAAAAAAGGGGTACCCTCACCATTAGAAATTCCAAACTTTTCCTCACTCCAACTTGAAGTTCCACATATTGGTCCTAACCTCTAATATTTAGAAGGTAAGATCATTATTAGAGAATTCAAGAAGAATCCCTATAGGATTACTTGGCTTTAGGGTTGACCCTGGATGTTGACAACTTGAAATTCCACATATTGATCTTAACCTCTAGCATTTAATAGGTAAGATCATTATAAAGGGAGGCTCAAGAAGAGTTCCTATAGGATTACTTGGCCTTAAGATTGACCCTGGGTGTTGATTTGGAGCTAAGGTACACCATACCCTCACCATATCTTCACAATCCCTCACAATACCCTGGCTAAGACCAATATATGGGGACCCAAAATGGAGATTTCATTTGTCCATGACTCATTCAAAGTGGTTCTTAATTGCACTTGAAATGCCAACTTGGCCTTTTGCCCCTAGGCACCTCCAAATTACCTAACTGCCCTTGGGACCCAAATTCGGCAAAAATTCCCAAATTTTGCCAAAATACCCAAAACTGATCAAAACTCATTCCAAACACTTTGAATACATCNACATTTGTCATTGGGAAAACAATAAAAAAATATTTTCTGTTTGGATGAAAAATCTGTACAGCTTTTCCTTGTTTTTTCCAAAATTTGATTTTGAAAAGCTGCTTTTGGGAAAACAAAAATAGAAATCGAGGTTTTAGATTGAGTTTTATTTCGATCTTTTCTGTTTTCAGGTTTTACATGACATTATTGAAGAGCACATGGAGGAAATCTACCTGGCAGGAGGTATAGGTTGTAATGTGAAAATGGCTTCAGAAAATACTTTTCTCCCTAAATTTGAGAGTGAAAGAAGTAAAGGCCTTGAGCTGCGGTGCGGTTCAAATGATGCATATGAGGAAAAAATGATGAAAGAAAAAACTCATGAGCATGATTCTTTTAATGATGGATCAAGCACCGGATCTTTACGANGAAGAAGTAAAGGCCTTGAGCTGCGGTGCAGTTCAAATGATGCATATGAGGAAAAAATGATGAAAGAAAAAATGATGAAAGAAAAAACTCATGAGCATGATTCTTTTAATGATGGATCAAGCACCGGATCTTTACGAAAGGCCCCTCATGAAACTCGTTATGAGCTCTATGATGATCAACATAAATTGGAGAAAACCAAGCGAGAAACACTGAACTATCGTTCCAGAAGCCCCTCATATCACAGTGGTTATTCTCATTCAAGGGATAGATATTCAGAGCAGACGGATCAAACAAATTGGAGGTCAACTAGAGATAAGTATGACAGGAGAGGTTCTAACTATATGTCTAGTTATAAAGATTACGATAGTAGATCAACTTTGACTTCAAAGTCTCACGAAGCTACAAGATTTGAGTACAATTGCACACTACAATCTAGAAGAAGATGTGGCAGCAGAGCTTCTGAGAAGCAGCGGACGGATTCCAGCAGATTGGATATGTTTGAGGACAGATATGAACCTTCTCGTTCATATGACAGTTCTGATACCTTTTATGAAGTGGATTCTGGAGGAAGCCATCATCTCCAGCCACAAAAGCCTGTCAGCCTAAAAAATGATAGTGAGCATCATTACAAGAAATAAAGCAGCAAATCTCATTACCATGTAAGTATTTTGATGCTTTCTATATTATGTACTAATATGAAGAGGGATCATTTTTTTTTTAAATTAAGATATAGAATGTGTCTGTTTTAAATTCTTACACATGACTTTTTGAATGTTTAGTTGTTTACTGTGAGCTTTATTTTATTTTATTTTTGATACACCAGTGGAGTACCATCTAAACCAGCTTCAGGATATTTTCTTCAGCTGTATCCTCCTATGTATCCTCTACTTTTCTTCTGCTTTTGATTTGCGTTCTTCATTATGTTCTTTCCCTTTGTTTCTGTGCAAGTACTGACGTTGAATGTTTCTCCTGTTATATATAAATACATCATATGCTTTTTCATTGTTATTAATTAATTTTAGCATTTGAACAATGACTTGCCGTCTGTTTGGATTCCAGTTCTCAGTCCTTAAAAGTTTCTTTGCATTACTTGTTTGCCTTCACGACCTTCTATGATAGATTGATATCCTAAAGTTTTTATGTTAGCAGAGTATCATAAGAATATTCATAATCTATTGCCTGCTAGATTAAAGTTAATGATCCTCTTTAAAAGAAAATCAATTCAAGATTTTAGACTATTGCTTGAAAGTCTTGTTGTCATTGCAAGCTTATTATTTCAAGAGGTTGCATGATCTATATATATTTTTAGAATGGGATCCTCTACTCTTTGTGCAGGATCTATCCAATAACTTGGCAAAACTTTACCAAAGAACATGATAAAAATCTAAAGTACTTGTCCAAGTCGATGCCAATTTTATGGAAAATGTTACTTTTGTTGACAATTTTTTTTTTAAATTTGAATTTAATTTTGTCCTGCTCATAGGGCCCAATTGAATTTTTTATTTCTTGTTTTTTTTTCTGTGGTCAACTTTTTGTGGATATGGCTTATGGATCCTATTTTGGGACTGATTGTTTTCTCTTTTCCTTTTCCTTTTGTTTGGCGCTTGATGTTGATATTTGACTTCGGCCCAACAGTCTGTCACACTATAGCTAACCCCTTAGAATGTCAATCAACGGTTTAGTAGAAGGGGACGACTCAGTCAAATACAATTATCACCAATACTCGTTCTGATTTGTAAAGATTAGGAGTCAGTGGGTGACAAATTAAGCTCACTTAATTGCCACAAATATAAAAAATCCAATTCAATTCACCATTCTTTCATATTCGTAACACAAGGGAAATATGAATGATAATTTCACAAAATATAACAAAGCTGTTAAATACCAAACATATAAAAATATATATTCCAAAAGTCTTCATAACTTTTTAAAAAATTTTGATTGTTACCCCTCTTTGGAAAGCAACAACATACAGGAATAGTTTACAAACTCAATGAAATAATCAGTGCAAAAGTAAGTTTTTGTAAATGGAAAGAAAATAATGTGCATGCTTAATTATGCCTAATATGAGTGACAACATTACATAATAAACATATTTTAAGCATGTTGAATATGTAAATAATGGTATAAAAATAATATTCAATGAAAAAAGTGTAATAATAATCTATTTCATTTACTCCTCGCACAATCATATTAACTTTTTTAATTGTTTCATACTTAATATATATCGCCTTAAGAATATCACTTGTATTTGATTAGACTTTGATTTAATTCATTTATTGGGTCGTCACATAGCCGGTTAGCCATAACATTCATTGATAAAAAATATTTTTCTTTCAACATATCAATTATCAAGGATTTCCCTGTTA
>JXCR01145972.1:195500-223582 GCA_002079205.1 Phalaenopsis hybrid cultivar
ATATATATATATACATACATATATATATATATATACATACATATATATATATATGCATACATATATATATATATATAAATATATATATATTACTTCCAAAATAATTTCTACCCCAAAAAATATCTCAAAACTCTCTATCCCATCAATATTTTACATAAAATAAAATTTGTAAATTTAAATCTTATCTCAAATAGCAAATTTGTCCCTAAATTCAACTTCCCTTTCTCCCTTCTCCCTTCTCCCTTCTCCCTTCTTTCATTTTGCTTATTTGTTTTTTTATTCCTTTTCTGTTTTCTACAAAATTTTCCTATATGTGAGCCGTGTCTCTAAGCTCTCCGTTCTCTGTCTTTTTGCGAGGAGGAATAATATCGAGGATGAAAATTGACAAAATCAGAGAATGAGTCATACACACATGCACGTGCACGCACGCACTCGCACACACTCATACGCAAACACACACATGCGCACGCGCGCACCAATGCACCCACAGAGGCTCACACACAAATTAATTTATTTAAAATTAAGTTAAGAAACTAAAAAAAAATCAGTCTTATTAGAAAAAAAAATTAGAATATGAACAATGAACAAAAAGAAAATCTACTTGAATCTCCGACAACAAAGATGCGAAATGACGGACGCACTACATTTAAATAAAATGGATGCAGGATTTGAAGCTTGGAGAGAAATGAGGGAGGACAGAAACACACCTAATAAAAAATAGAGATAAAGGAGAGATAAATTAAGTTATATTAATGGGATGCACAACAAACACATTAATTTATTCAAATGAATTCCATGCACCAAGTGCACTTATTAAATAATAAATAACTGAATTTTAACGTTTCAAAATTTAATTCCGTTGGTTTAATTGAAAATTTATGAAAAAAATGATTTCCATGCTTAATGAAAGTTAATTCTATCAGTTTCAGAAAGAGAGTACACTTAGAAATTTAAAGTGCCATGTTAATTTTATTCTTTTTTCGTATTTCATATTAATAATAGAGTTTACATTTAGAAACGTAGAGAACATCTCAATATTTTATGTATATAGTGAAACAACAACAACAAGCCTTCATCCTACTTAGTGGGGTCAGCTACATGAATCGTTTTTCTCCATTTTGTCCTATTGAGTGTTATATTTTCATTTAGTTCTACTAAATTAAGATCATTTTTTATACAAGCCCAAGTCTTTCTAGATCAACCTTTACTTTTTTAGCATAAATCAAATCTATAACATCTACTCTTTTAACCAGATCATCTAGTGGTCGATGTTTAATGTGACCAAACCATCTAAAGATGACTCTCTGTAATATTGTTTGCTAGAGGAGCTACACCAGCCCTTTCACGGATACATTCGTTTTACATTTTCTCTAAGTGTCAAGTCACTCATCTCAGCAACACTTAACTTGGTTTTTTCCTTCTTTTTTAAAGACTGACATTCTGCGCCATAAAACATTGTAGGTCTCATCACCATCTTATAAAATTTTCATTTAAATATAAGCGGTACTTTTCTATCACACAATAAATCCGATGCATTCTTCCACATCAACCATCCAACTTAAATTCTACTAACATCCCCATCTATATCACCATCACTTTGACCATAGACCCGCGGTATCTAAAACATTCACACCTTGTAATGATTTGATCATTCATTGTTACAACTCTACCACTAGATCTACTACTATTAAAATTACATTCCATATATTGAGTTTTAGAGCTACTCAAATGAAGGCCTCTAAAATCTAATGTAGACATCTATAATTCAGATTTTTTTGAACTCATTCTCTAGTCTCATTCACAAGAATGATATCATCAGCGAAAAGCGTACATCGAGGTACATCCTCCTGTAAATGTCCAGTAAGAGCATCTATAACTAAAGAAAAAAGAAATGTGCTTAAAGCCTATCCCTGATGTAATCCAATTGAAATAAGAAAATACTTGGTAAATCCTCCTTTTGTTCAAACACAAGTAACAACCTCGTATACATATCTTTAATGATTTTAATATAATCCACATGAACACTTTTCTTTTTTAAAACAATTTCTCTTTGAACCTTATTATAAGCTTTTTCTAAATCAATAAAATGCAAATTGTCCTTACTCTCTCCAAACCTTTCAATAAATATATAACTTCCATAATAGATTTGCATGACATTAATCCAAATTGTTTATGAGAAATCTTTGTATCACGTCTTAACCTATGTTCAATTATTCTCTCCCATAATTTTAATGATGACCGATTAACTTAATTTCTCTATAGTTTGCACACTCTTGTGCATTCCCTTTATTCTTAAAAATAAGGACCAAAATACTCTTCCTCCACTCTTCAGACATTTTTTAGTTTTAAAATAATATTAAAAAGTTATATTTCCACACTTCTATTGGGATATCATCATGTTCTATTGATTTTCTTCCCTTTGTGTTTAAAATAATATTAAAAAGTTTATTAAGTTAATAATTAACTTCTTTATGAACATATCAAAACTTGAAATCTTAAAGTTTATTTATAAAATTAATTTTATTTACGTCTTTTGGTCCCCATCTAATTTTATGATAAAATTTCATTATATTTTTTATCTTCAAACTCTTCATTTTCAAACTCAAAATTAATAATCGATGTTTAGTATTTAAATTTTTACGTGGAATGACCCTACAATCTTTACATTCTCGACGACCTCTTTTTCTAATAAAGAAATATTCACTGTGTTTTATTAGATTCATTCTTATGAGTAATAATATGCTTAATCTCTTTTCTTAATTAAACTTTTAGCAATAACAACATCATAGAGTACAAAAAAATCTAATATGACTCTATCTTCTTCATTAATATATCCAAAATTATAGTCACCATGAATACTTTTAAAATCTACAACCACTCCACCCATGATCATTTAAATCTCTTTCAATAAAAATCTTTCTTCGAGAGATCGTTTTGTATTAATTCTTCTAGGTTATTACAAAATTTTTCTTTTAAACCTTTATCTACATCTATTTGAGGAGCATAATCATTTATAACATTAAAAATCTTATTTTTTACAATAATTTTTAGGACTATAATTCTATCTTCAATTCTATTAATTTTTATAGCATTATCTTTCAAATTCTTATATATAATTACATCTACACCATTTTAGTGCGACTCCTACCTGAATACCAAAGTTTAAAACCTAAGATATTAATCTCCTCAGTCTTTTCTCCAACCTATTTAGTTTTCTGAATGCATAAAATATTTGTCTTTCTATGAATTATAATGTCAACTAATTCCATTAATTTATTTACGAGAGTACCTATATTCCAAGATTCTATCATAATATTATTTTTATGGATTAAGTTTTTTGCCCGCATCTGTTCATAATATTGAAACATTTGCTTATTTAACGCTACACACAAACGTCGGTGTAGTGACTCTTTCACATTTTTTATTGTATTCAGACCATATAGAACATCATTTACAAGGGAAATTTTAAAATTTACATAACGATTTAAAGGATTTATATCATGATTTTTCAAAAAATTTTACGCTGGCTGTTGACTACCTAATGCAACCATCAACTTTTCGCATCCGGGACTTGGGACCCGGTAATGACAGTGTTTTGCATATAGCTGGAACATTGAAATTTATTCTATTAATTTCTTATGAATAATATATTGTTTTATATTTATAATAGAAAGACAGTACATCTACAAAACATAATTTCTATTAAAAAACGATTCAATATTATATTGGAAACGAGAACAACTCAATTATATTGAAAAATGATTCTATTCCTTTCACGTATATTTATGAATTTATTGATTAAATATATAAAATGTAGGGTTAAGATTCATCTTTAAAAATTAAGGNTAGCATTCTCTTTCAAATTCTTATATATAATTACATCTACACCATTTTAGTGCGACTCATACCTGAATACCAAAGTTTAAAACCTAAGATATTAATCTCCTTAGCCTTTTCTCCAACCTATTTAGTTTTCTGAATGCATAAAATATTTATCTTTCTATGAATTATAATGTCAACTAATTCCATTAATTTATCTACGAGAGTGCCTATATTCCAAGATTCTATCATAATATTATTTTTATGGATTAGGTTTTTTGCCTGCATCTGTCCATAATATTGGAACATTTGCTTATTTAACACTACACACAATGTCGGTGTAGTAACTCTTTCACATTTTTCATTGTATTCAAATCATATAGAACGTTATTTCCAAGGGAAATTTTAAAATTTACATAACAATTTAAAGGATTTATATCATGATTTTTTAAAAAATTTTACGCTGGCTGTCGACTACCTAATGCAATCATCAACTTTTTGCATCCGGGGCTTGGGACCTGATAATGACAGTGTTTTGCATATAGCTGGAACATTGAAATTTATTCTATTAATTTCATATGAATAATATATTGTTTTATATTTATAATAGAAAGATAGTACATCTACAAAACATAAATTCTATTAAAAAACGATTCAATATTATATTAGAAACCAGAACAGCTCAATTATATTGAAAAATGATTCTATTCCTTTCACGTATATTTATAAATTTATTGATTAAATATATAAAATGTAGGGTTAAGATTCATCTTTAAAAATTAAGGTTGAAGATTTAAAATTATATTAAAAAAATGAAAGGTTAGGATTTCATTTGGGAAGAAACAATTGTTGGCTTTATGATAGTATGTATATATGTGTGTGTGTGTGTGTGTGTGTGTGTGTATCGGGCGTTGCTAGGGTTTCGACTGATAACGATTCTTGGCAGTGATTCCTCACAGCTTTCTCGACGACGCTCGCTCGTAGACGTCCTTGTCGTCGATGCTCGCTCGCGTCGTCTCTGTAATTGATGACATATCCCGCATTTTCGACGATGCCTGCTGTCGCGCCTCGCGTCCTGCACGACGACACCTCCTTTGCAGCTTCCTGACGACGCGAATTCACTATCAGACGACGCGATTTCACAGTTCTTTCCAGACGACATCCTTGTTTGCCGACGACGTCTCCTTCGCACTTCGCTATTCCATACGACGTCTTTGTTTCCTGCCCGTCAGACCATCTTATCGGCGGAGATGACATCGACTATCCATTCCTATGCCACTGCAGTTGCCAGCGGCCATTCTATTCCAACTCGTGCTCCTCTTTTAGATTCAAAGACTGGTTTTCCTATATGTAAATCTTGCAATGTTCCACAATCATTTTACAAGGCTCTTGAAGGTGGTGACGATCACACCGTCATTAAAAAACTGGAAAAAAAAGGAATGCATGCTCTTATTCTCACAGAAGTTGAAACCAGTACTCTCGCATCTTCGTGGTGTTTTGCCCTAGTGGAAAAATTTCTTTATGGTCACCCAAAACTTGAGATCATTCGAATATAATTTGATGCTATGAAGCTATTGGATAGTTGAAATATTGGTTTACTTGACAGTCGACACATACTGATTTAGTTGTCTCACGATGCTGATTACACTCGCATTTTTTATCGGAAAGTTATCAAGATCGACAACCTTTATATGAAAATTTTGAAGTGGACTATTGGTTTTGATCCAAAAACGAAGTCCCTTATCATTCCAGTTTAGATAAAGTTTCTGGGGTTAAAATTACATCTGTTCAACTTGAAAATTCTCTACTCTTTGGCAACTGCTTACGGTAAGCCTCTTAAGGTTGATAGTCCTACGCTTGTTGTCTCCAGACCCTCTGTGGCTTGTGTGTTAGTTGAGAGGGATATCACTCAACCAACTCCAGATGAGATATGGATTGGAAACACTCACATCGGGTATTGGTAAAAAGTTGAAATAGAACCACATCATCCTTATTGCTCTCATTGCAGTATGTTTGGCCACATCTCTACTATTTGCTATCGTTTGCATTCTCAACTAAGGCCGGATATTACTAAAGATCAGCCACCTATCATCCCTATTGAGAAAATGCAACATGATCATCTTCCAACACCATAGTTCCTGACGAAGAACGTCATACTACAGCTACAGATCCAGTAGTGTTTATACCACCCACTGTTATTAAAGAAGACTCACTTACATGTCAAGACACACGAGAGTGTTCCTTTAATCCAATAACAGATCAGCCGGTACAACTTGTAATTGCTTCTAATGTTCAACAACATGTACATCTCCAGCACACTTTAAACCAAGATCAGACGAGCCAATCTTCAGATGAGGAATGACAGGTCTATTTCAAGAGGAAGAAGAATGGAAGCCAACTCTAGCTCGGGAACATATTGTATGATACATTGATTACTACTGACAATGACAATCATCTTATCAACTTATTAGTTTGCTCCTTCCCTAGAACTAGAGGCAGAGGCAAAACCAAATTGTGTTGCTCTCTAGCTATCTGATATTTTGTATTTCAACACTTTTAGGTTTTTTCTTTAAGTCTCTAATGTATTTTTTTGTATTTTCTAGTTTTGGAACTATATTGTATGGGCAAGGTGTCATGCTTGGGCCCTCCCACACATTCTATTTGTATCTTTCTTTCTAGTTAATATATATATATATATATATATATATATATATATATATANAAAGAACTGTGTCCTGCTGGTTTATTTAATGAAATATTGTCTACAAAATTAGAAACCAAGCAGCCATGCGAAATTCAAATTAATTCACTTATTTTTTTTCACTTATTCAATGGGCCATATTATGTCAAAGTTTAGAGTCATTATACCGAACATCCTATTGTGTCATTGCCGATGATAATCATGAGATGGACATTTGTATTCAACTATGGTAGAATAGTGCATTGAATTCGAGCTGTGTAGCACATTGGTTAGAAATAGTGAAGAGTTGCAAAGTAGGGTTGTAAATGAGCTGAGCTTAAGCGAGCTCAGGCTTGGCTTGTTCAAAATTGTTCGTGTTCGAAACCGGTTCGTGAACAGTGTGTCCGTGTTCAGCTCGAAATTAATTTGTTAAAATTAAACTAAAAAATAGATGTAGAGCGCTGGATTTGAACATATATCAAATATATGCAAAAGATGACACAACAACATTATCATACAAGCAAGTATGTTTCAAATTTAGATATCAATATATATATAATATATTATTATATAAATAATATATGTAATATATTATTATATAAATAATTATATATAATTNTGTTAGGCAATATGTATGTAAAAATTGAAGCTTAGGTATTAGAGATATAAATACATAGGAACTTATTGGTATTTATGTAAANGAGAGAAGTTAAAGCCATTAAATTGTATATGATTGCATAACTTTTATAATTGAAATTTAGGTGCTTCTACATACACAGCACTCAATTCTTATGTATTTAGACACCTAAATTTTGTTTTTTTACATTTATGCTATNTTAAATTATGTATGATTGCATAGCTTTTATAATTGAAATTTAGGGGCTTCTACATACACAGCACTCAATTCTTATGTATTTAGACACCTAAATTTTGTTTTTTTACATTTATGCTATCAAAATCTCTCATATTGCATAAAAAATACCGCCATTTTAACTTTTAAGAAGGGATACACATTTTTTTATGCATACGTAAGGTGATATGTATGTAAAAATTGAAGCTTAGGTATTAGAGATATAAATACATAGGAACTTATTGGTATTTATGTAAATCTACCTAAAATTTAAAGCTAAGTTGTTAAATAGAGAGGCGATTCTAGCATTGCAGAATAGGAGAGTACTATGGAGACTTGAAGCTGATTTGCAGTTAGATCAAGGTCGATATGAAATTGTGTGTTGGGCGATTAAAAAGTTTTAATGACCANGAGCTAGGTTGTTAAATAGAGAGGAGATTCTAGCATTGCACAATAGGAGAGTACAATGGAGACTCGCAGCTGATTTGCAGTTAGATCAAGGTCGATATGAAATTGTGTGTTGGGCAATTAAAAAGTTTTGATGACCAATTGAGGGGCAGAAATGAGAATATAAACATGAAGATGTTAATTTAGAAAGTAAGACTGCAAACGGTTATATTCAAGGGATGGAATAACACAAATTGATTATAAGATACTGAAAAATAGATTAAATTATTTTTGGCACGTGCAATGTGAGAGTTAGAATAGGACATGCGTATAACAAAGCTAACATACCTTGTAATTTATGCATAAAATTGACTCTGTATCTCGTTGACAAGTCATGTAGCATTACGAATGGAGGAAGATGATAGGAATGGAGTAGAGGAATTATGAGTTAACCCTAAATAGTTGGGATAAGGCAATGATGGTTATGATAATGGCCAGTGCTTTTCATCCCATCCCAAAAGCTTCCTTGGCTTTTATGCTGCTGATTTTGCTGCAACACTTGATGTAGTTTGAGATCACTTTTATTTTTTATTTATCTTGTTGTGTTTTGGCTTGTTGTTGTTGTTGTTTTGTTTATGTTTTGATTTGAATCAAAACATGTTTTTAAAGTATGATTGTCTTTAAAAAAACACTAAGAACACCTAAAAGTTATTGAGTGTCTTCCAAAAACATGTTAATTTATTTTTAGGAACAAAATAAATACATAAAAACACTCCAAACAAATATGTTTATAAAACAAAAGAAAAATAAAAACAAAGAGTAAAATTGATCCCAAACAAATCTTTGATGCTGGTATCTACTGTTCCTTTTTATATGCTATGCTTACTTATTCATTTGCATTGCAAATTTTGATCAATGATTGTCTTTTATTCGTCTACTTCGAGGCAGGCTGCTCATTTACTCATCTGTGCAGGTATATTGTATGCATTATGTTTTTTCAAGTTAGTCCCCCTAAACTGCTAATTTCGAAGCTGATATCATAATTTATTAAGGCATTTATGCACACACCACTTAATTCTTATATATTTACATATCTAACACCTAAAATTTAATATTTCCGTACATGCAGCTTATATCTTTGATATGCATAAAAAATATCATCTATTACTAACTTTTTAAACGTGAAATGCACCTTTTAATGCGTAGGTTCCGACACCAAAGTGTTATAGATGTAACTTTTAGGTGTTACATATGTAAATACATAAAAAATGTATGGTATGCATGTAAATTTTCCTATAATTTATCAAGCAAATCTTTTGTTCTGCGGATGCTTTATGGATTCATCCAATACTGCATTAATTTTGTCATATTCATGGTAGGTACCTTTGCCATGGCTTCATCAAATTCTTCAACACAACGCCGTTCTGTTTTGGTAAAAATTATTCCATACGGACGGACACCGCATGTATCTTGCATGCAGTGTCCGATCCTGACCGTAAATCAGGCGATCTATGGTCAAGATGTATTTTGATGGGCCCCACCTATTTTTTTTTTTAAAAAGACTGAAATATATCCTGACCGTAGATCGCTGTGATCTACGGTCAGGATCGGACACCGCATGCAGAGATGCATGCGGTGTCCGTACGCAATAATTTCTCCTGTTTTGGGGAGGGGCTTAGAAAGTCACTATAGAGGAAATATACTAAGAAGGTTCTTTCTAATTTCTCTGATTCTACTTTTTATTTTTATTTTATTATTGCTTTTTTAAAACATATCCATTGTGATNATTGTCGACAAGTCATGTAGCATTACGAATGGAGGAAGATGAGAGGAATGGAGTAGAGGAATTATGAGTAAAACTTAAATAGTTGGGATAAGGCAATGATGGTTATGATAATGGCCGGTGCTTTTCATCCCATCCCAAAGCTTCCTTGGCTTTTATGCTGCTGATTTTGCTGCAACACTTGATGTTGTTTGAGATCACTTTTATTTTTTATTCATCTTGTTGTGTTTTGGCTTGTTGTTGTTGTTGTTGTTGTTGTTGTTGTTGTTTTGTTTATGTTTTGATTTGAATCAAAACATGTTTTTAAAGTATGTTTGTCTTTAAAAAAACACTAAGAACACCTCAAAGTTATTGAGTGTCTTCCAAAAAACATGTTAATTTATTTATAGAAACAAAATAAATATGTAAAAAAACATGCCAAACAAATATGTTTATACAACAAAAGAAAAATAAAAATAAAGAGTAAAGTTGATCCCAAACAAATCTTTGATGCTGATATCTACTGTTCCTTTTTATATGCTATGCTGACTGATTCATTTGCATTGCAAATTTTGATCAATCATTGTCTTTTATTCGTCTACTTTGAGGCAGGCTGCTCATTTACTCATCTGTGCAGGTATATTGTATGCATTATGTTTTTTCAAGTTAGTCCCCCTAAACTGATAACTTCGGATCTGATATCATAATTTATTAAGGCATTTACGCAAACACCACTGAATTCTTATATATTTACATATCTAACACCTAAAATTTAATATTTCCGTACATGCAGCTCATATCTTTGATATGCATAAAAATATCATCTATTACTAACTTTTTAAATGTGAAATGCAATGCGTAGGTTCCGACACCAAAGTGTTATAGATGTAACTTTTAGGTGTTACATATGTAAATGCATAAAAATTGTGTGGTATGCATGTAAATTTTCCTATAATTTATCAAGCAAATCTTTTGTTCTGCGGATGCTTTATGGATTCATCCAATACTGCATTGATTTTGTCATATTCATGGTAGGTACCTTTGCCATGGCTTCATCAACTTCTTCAACACAAAGCCGTTCTGTTTTGGGGAGGGGCTGAGAAAGTCACTCTAGAGGAAATATAATTAGAAGGTTCTAATTTCTCTGATTCTACTTTTTATTTTTATTTTATTATTGCTTTTTTAAAACATATCCATTGTGATGTTTAAAAGATTTGTGAAATATAAATGTAGCATTAATATAAAGAGCAAAAATGTGATTCATAAAGTTGGCCTCTACTGATTGGATCCATTGTTCTTCATGTTTGGTTTGATTCCAATTTTGTTTGTTGGGTGCAGCTTGTTTGGCTCGAAATTTAGCTNTCATTGTTCTTCATGTTTGGTTTGATTCCAATTTTGTTTGTTGGGTGCAGCTTGTTTGGCTCGAAATTTAGCTTGTACAATTTAAAATAATAAAATTAATTTTTTTTTAAAATACAGCATAAAAAAGTAATAAAAATATTTATTTATTTATTTAATTTGAGCTAAAAGGAGTTGGAAATATTGAGCTAAAAGAGCTGTGTCCTGCTGGTTTATTTAATGAGTATTGTCTACAAAATTAGAATCCAAGCAGCCATGCGAAATTCAAATCAAATCACTTAATTTTTTTTTTACTTATTCAAGGGGCCATATTATTTCAAAGTTTAGAGTCATCATACCGAACAGCCTTTTGTCATTGCCGATGATAATCATGAGATGGACATTTGTATTCAACTATGGTAGAATAGTGCATTGAATTCGAGCTGTGTAGCACATTGGTTAGAAATAGTGAAGAGTTGAAGTAGGGCTGAAAATGAGCCGAGCTTGAGCGAGCTCAGGCTTGGCTCGTGTTCTGCTCGTTCGAAATTGTTCGTGTTCGAAATCGGTTCGTGTTTGAAACTGGCTCGTGGACAATGTGTTCTTGCTTGGCTCGATTTAAATATTAGTGTTCGTGTTTGGCTCAAAATTGACTCGTTAAAATTAAATTAAAAAATAATGTAGTGCTGGATTCGAATCTAGACCAAATATATGCAAAAGTTGACAAATAATCACATTACCATACAAACAATTATGTTTCAAACTTAGATATCAATATATATAATATATTATTATATAAACAATACATGTAATATATTATTATATAAATAATTATATATATGTTTTTTATTTCGAGCTAAAACGAATTGAAAATGAGCGAACAAAGAACTGCTAATTTTCAGCTCGTTTATAATTCAAGTTTTAAAAACTTGTCTGTGTTTGACTTGTTTACTTAACGAATGAGCCGAATGCGAGCTATTTAACGAGCCGAACATGAGCTGTTCATGAACAACGAGCTTTTTTGACGGCCCTATCGCAAAGTATTGGGTTCAATTGATCATCATGACAAAAAAATAAAAATAAAAAATAAATAGTGCATTGAATTTTGGAACATGCATGAGGTTAACCCTAATGATTATATTTTTTTTATATGGTGAAATTTTATTTTATTATTGTTGGCCTTAAGTAGGGCAGTACACAAACCGAGTCGAGTTGAGCTTGGCTGTGTTCAAGTTTGAGCTTGTTGATAAAATTTGATCTCGATCTCAAATCGAGTTTTTGGGGTTGTGTTCAAGCCTGAGATTATTTATAAAAACAAGCTTGAGTTTTAATTAAGTTTTGTGTTTATGTTCCATTNATTATATATATATATATATATTTAATTCAAGCTAAAAGAGTCGAAGATGAGCAAACAAAAAGTTGTTTATGTTCAGCTCGTTTATAATTCAAATTTTAAAAACTTGTTCGTGTTGGACTTGTTTACTTAACGAACAAGCCGAATACGAGTTGTTCACGAACAACGAGCTTTTTTGACAGCTCTATTGCAAAGTATTGGGTTCAATTGATCATCATGACCAAAAAAAAAAAAGAAAATAAATAGTGCATTGAATTTTGGAACATGCATGAGGTTAACCCTAATGATTCTATTTTTTTTTTATATAGTGAAATTTTATTTTATTATTGTTGGCCTTAAGTAGGGCGGTACACAAACCGAGCCGAGTTGAGCTTGGCTGTGTTCAAGTTTGAGCATGTTGATAAAATTTGAGCTCGATCTCAAATCGAGTTTTTGGGTTTGTGTTCAAGCCTGAGATTATTTATAAAAACAAGCTTGAGTTTTAATTAAGTTTTGTGTTTATGTTCCATTTTAGTTCATGTCTGAATTTAGTTCAAATAATATGATAATAATTGAATTATTATCAAGCAGATTAAATTATTGAGCTACTTAATTTCTATCCAAATAATCTTTTATTGAACATTAATTTATTTTCTAATTAAATAAGACTTATTGAATAAAATAATGAGTAAAATAATGGGTAGTATTGTTGAGCTATTTACATTCTAATCAAATGAATATCATCAACCTTGAAAATGGGTTACTTGTTGACAAAAATAAATAAGATATTAAATGAGCTATTACATAAATAACTAAAATAAGCACATAATTGTGTAAAATAAATGAACAACTAAATAAATAAGCCTTGATCTTATTTTGTGCACTACAAATTAAAATTGAATTTAATTTAATATAAATGAAATTTAAATTAAGCTTTGATTGCGCTTATTCATAATCTTAAATTAACTTTTAATCAATATAATTTATAAGCATTTATTCAATCTTATTTATGAACTTTAAATGAATCTGTTTTTCGAGTTTCTGACTGAGTTTGTTCTTGAGCTTTAAATGTTTACATTGGAAATGTGTTTGCGTTTATACTGAGGTGATCTAACTGTCCAAAATGAAAGAGTATGACAAAAAAGAACTCGCTTATAGGAGATCATGAGACACACTTATTCGATAGAGTGAGGTTGTTTGAGCCATGTAAAGGAGGCCAAAGACAAACACATGATGCAAGAATGGGCCACTCAGTCAGAAAAGAGTCGAAATAATATCAAAGCTAACAACCACAGGAGAGGAAGCCAAAGGGAAGCTCCAGTTCCCTAGCATCTCAACGATGTCCAAAGGCTCCTCGTGAAGGGTTAAGGGACGATAGCTTGGCCGTAAAGGCTGAGACGATACATATTTACCATGCTAAATTGACTGAGTAGATCTCAACTGATTGAGCTGATCTTGTCGAGTCGAAGCCCATTAAGCCTTGCCAGTTGAGCCAAAAAGAAGTCGAACGATAGGCTTACCTATGCAAAATATCAAAAATACGCAAGTACAAACCCCTTTTAAATCAGGAGGAAAACTGTAACTTCAAGTGATTGCACCATCTCCTTTATAAATAGAGAAAACCTTTAATAAATCAGACATGATTAACACGATGAATTACTTTTCATTACTGTTTACTCTCTGACTCTTTCTCTCTTTACTAATGCTACATTCCTTGAGGGTGATTCACAGACAAAGCATGAATCATCTGACAAACAAGAAGAGGGGCAGTCGAAGGAGAAGAAACCCACAACGAAGACACCGATAACATGGAGTGTACGAGAGAATTTGTAACCTAGCAAATCTTGGAGTCGAAAGATCAAATGTTGGATGTTATCCGAGATGCACCGACCTGGGAAAAAGAACAAAAAACCTCAAGACGATGGGCCGACACTTAATGGCAAATGATTCCCTTCCTCAAAAACACCCCCCCTCCCCCCCAGCTTTGGAAAGAGAATGGGACTCTAAGTACTTCGATAGTGTTGGGTCGGCACTGATCAACAAACATTTGTTCGAGTGTACTGAGGCTCTCCGACATCCTTAGAATGTGTTATCTTCACAAATTTCTGAGGTCGAGCTCTCATAGCGATTTAAGATACTGACACTAGTGTTCTTCAAATGTCAGATTGTTCCAACCGACCACATAATCTCGTTTAAGGCAACTTATGATTGTTGAAGATCACCAACACGCTGAAATTTCATCACTTTTTTGCCACACCGAGGGAGTCAGCTTTTAGGTGGTTCAATAGATTACTATTGGGCGTAATCATTTTGTTTACTGATTTCAAGAGGGTGTTTGTGGTAGAGTTTGCTGGCGCAAGCCTCAAAGAATTTGCAGACCCTTATGTAGATCTACTAGGGACAAAACGAGAGCCTTCACTCAATTCATCACATGTTTCCAACAGAGGATGGAAGTGCGGGATCTGAAAACCATGGTCACCCATAGCGCCCTAGATCAAGGGCTGAAGGAAAGACCTTTCCAATATGCATTAAGTCTGCAATAATCGAAGATGCTAGCCGAGTTGTAAGAGTTGGCCAACAACCATATATCAGCCGAGGAATATAAATCAAATCCTACTTCCTCAAGAGTATTCCTCCACCCGTCACCTACAGAAGAAATACTCTAGGTGCAAGGCTTTAGTAATGCCAAGACGAATGGTGAGGCATGACTGAGGCGCCCGCTTACCGAGCAAAAGGGATACAGTGGGTGTAAGACTTTAGTCGAGCGGCTGATACAAATCAAACCAGCAAAAAAATTCTCAAAACGGAACACTTCACCATGACCAATATCACAAGCTATTGATCGCCATAAATGCGCCACAAACAATAAACAACAAAGAATGCGTAGTAAAAGGTAAAATAAGACAAAGGTGAAACCTGATTGAGAGCTCCACTTTATTTTATGCACGAAAAACTTCCATTAAATTTCGTATATGTTAGCTTACCAATGTTCAAGAAAAAAAAAGAAAAAAAAAATTAAAATGCTCTTATTCTTTTTACAGTTGCCTTTCAAAGAGATAAGAGAATTGAATAAATAAATATGTACGTAAAAATATATAGATAGAATACCGCAGTCTTAATGACCGATCTAGCCTGAACGACCGAGCAAGCTTGGACGGCCGAACCAGCCTTGATGACTGAACTTGCTTGGATGATAGACCCAACCTAGACAACCGACCGATAGTTTGGACAATCGACTCAGTCTGAATGCCCGATCGATAACCTGTACTATTGATTGGTAGCCTGGATGACCGACAACCATGACGAATGGCTTAGCCTAGACAACTGAACTAGCCTGAATGACTGATCGACATTCTGGCCAATCGATAGCCTGGACGACCGACCAAACCTACATGACCAACAGACCGCCTGGATGACCGACCAAGCCTACATGACTGACCAACAACCAAGATGACCAGAAGTCCAAACAAACAGAAGTCTAGACGACTAGTAACATTGACGAGCCTAAAGATAGTCGAGCCATTAGCTCACTTATATAAAATGCTCAAAAAAACATGCACAACCCTCATTAAAGAATGATTAATAATATAATTTTTCTTCCTTACAATCCCTCTCTAAAAATAGGGATGTCTTTCCAAGTAAGAGGGACTTTTTACCCTCTCTTTCATCATGTATTCACAAATGTTTCAATTAGATAAAAACGGTCATAAGAACTCGGGAATACCCAAGTTTGCCCCAGAGGAGTAAGTCACGACACTCTTCTCTTCCCTCTCTTTCTCTCTCATTTCTAACGCTCTAATCCCTTGAGGTGTGATCCAAAGACAAATATGAATTCAACACACATAAATCATATATGAATCACAGTACTCAAACGTATTAAGACCGACATACATTTGGTCGATGTCCTCCACAATAAACTCATTAATCACTACATCGTCGATTAGATTAGTGCTCTTTGTCCCTAAACTCAAGCCAAAAAATGTGCTGGAATGTCGATTGATCCGAAAATGACAATAACATATTTTAAAATTTATAAATTTATTTAAATTTCTTTGAACTCATCCTAAACATGAGACCACTCCTAATTTCTCTAATATTTAATAAATTTCAGGCACTCTTGTCATTTGTATTAAAATCTCCATATTATATTGTGCAAGGAAAAAAACCTCTGATTGGTCCTCAACACATTCAAATTGTTTCAAAATATCTAATTTGGATGGACATGCACATGTAATAACTATCAAATCAGCCAGTTAATGATGATTAAAAGTAATTTGATTTTAATCATGCTCAAGTTTAGCTTATTATTCGTCGAAGAGATTAAAGGGCCGTTCGATTTGCTAAAAAATGAAATACAATATAAAAGATTTGTCAAGTACTATGATTATAATATATTTGTAATACTTTGGCGCGACCGCTGGTGGTGCAGCAGGTGGTGTCGTTGGCGGCGAAGGCGAGCGGGCTACCAACAACGGCAGTGTCGGTTTGCATATAACATTTTACATAAATGATGTAATTTAAATTTGGACAAATCAACCGAATTCTAAATTCAACCAAAATGAACTGCAATGTAAACTTGAAATTCATACCAAACACAATTTTCTCAAATAAATACAAAAATTTACAATAAATCACAAATTCACCCAACCAAACAACTCTAAACATCAATATAGCAGATTTGAAACCATACCATCATCAAATGATTGATTATTTCTTCAAAAATTGACACACATTCTAATTTATGGGCTTTTCTCTCATACCATCTTATTTTTATATAATTACTGTTAGGTATGGTTAATGTACTATAAATGGGACAAATATGCTAGAGCGGAGCGGAGCCTACTAGCGGAGTTGAGCGGAATGATCTGTCCAATCGAGAGAGCTTCATTATTTGAGTTGGGGTGCGGAGGCAACACCCAGCAGTTTGATACATAGATAATTTAAGTAATTACATATTGTACTATAGGGTTATATATATGTGCTATTTGTAACCTGTATGAGATTCTGAATCTTGTATTTTATATTCTTTTCTGAATATTGAAAAAAAAGTCGCCGCTCTATTCCCGATGATGTATGCATCTTTGCCGAACATCGTAAATCTCTATGTGTTCTTCTGGATATATGTCGATTCCGATTCTTTCTTCGCCCTAATTTCTCAACAATTACAGATCTAACATCATAATCTAGCTCTATTTTCACTTGAGAATACCATTTATACTCCTCTCCATCCATAAATTTGATTAAGGAAAATATATCTTCTCATATTAAAAAAATGAAAAAATAAAAATAAAAAAAATTAAATTTCGAAGGTTATTTATGTAATTCAGCATTTTCAATGTAGCGAATTTTGTTTGCTAAAAAAACGTGATTTTGACAGATCGAAAAACGATGAAATGGATAACGTTATCCGCTCTGAGTTGGCGACAGCGACGGCAANCGCGGTTTATTACATAGATAATTTAAGTAATTATATATTGTACTATAGTGTTATATATATGTACTATTTGTAACCTATATAGATTCCGAATTTGGTATTCTATGTTCTTTTCTGAATATTGAAAAAAAAAGTCGCCGCTGTATTCCCGATGATGTATGCATCTTTGATGAACCTCATAAATCTTTGTGTGTTCTTCTAAATTTATGTCGATTTCAAAAATTCTTCGCCCTAATTTTTCAACAATTACAGAACTGACATCATAATCTAGCTCTATTTTCACTTGAGAATACCATTTATACTCCTCTCCATCCATAAATTTGATTAAAGATAATATATCTTCTCACATTAAAAAAATAATAAAAAAAAAAGAATTAAATTTCGAAGGTTATATATGTAATTCAACATTTTCAACTTGTAGCGAATTTTGTTTGCTAAGAAAATGTGATTTTGACAGATCGAAAAACGATGAAATGGATAACGTTATCCGCTCTGAGTTGGCGACAGCGACGGCAAGTCATTACCCATTTTTATTTTCCATTATTATTTCAGAAAATTTTATCCACGTGGGAGAAAATCATTTATATGTCTACACGTGGCAGGGTCATAATTCATATGTTATAAATCATATAATGTTGCTTCCTATAAGCTTATATTTACTTGACGTTATGATTTCATTATATGGTGGCAATGGATAAGGTTTGGTTAATATTCAGGATGCTTCTGAAATTTATAAGTGAGATAATAAATAATAATAATAATAATAATAATGCTTTTAATTTCTCATTTTAGAGTGGTGAAAATAATTAATTATTAAAATTTTAAAAATAAAAAAAATTTAAAAGAGAAAAATCACGATGTCTGTACCAGTTAAAGTAGTAGTTCACTATGTAATTGAAAGTACAAGTAGTCTCTCTTATCTCGAGTTAGAGAAGATAGAATTACAAAGCTGATAAATGTAGAAGCAAGATGAAAAGTCTAAAAAGGTCAAGTTTGAGGATTCACTTGTTTGGGAAAAAAAAAATTGCTTTTTTAATGTGTATTTGTTGCCTATATTAGAGCGGCTATATTTTATTCACTATTTGTTAAGAGCAGAATTCTTATGTAAATTGATCCCTATATAGAAAATGAAGTACTTTTATATTATGTTATGCAGGTAAAGATTTTATTAGTAAGATTTATCTGTATATAAACTAAATTTTGGAATGCGCATCCGACGAACCAAAAGACAAAACTATTTTGTTAAATAGTAAACAAGGCTAAAAAGTTAACATTAATGCAATCCAAATCTTAACTAAGATTTATCATAGNAATAAACTAAATTTTGGAATGTGCATCCGACGAACCAAAAGACAAAACTATTTGTTAAATAGTAAACAAGGCTAAAAAGTTAACATTAATGCAATCCAAATCTTAACTAAGATTTATCATAGAACTTTTGCTTTTCAAATACTTTTTGACTTTAGCCTTACATTTTGGGGCATTGACATACAAACCACCTAATTCTTGTGTGCGTCTGTCTGTCTCTCTCTCTCTCTCTCTCTTATGTTTGTTCACTATTTTGTTAAATAATGAAGATCCCAGTAGACCAAAGAAAGGCTATCCCATCACCGAAGGGCCACCCAGGCCAACAAAAATCTATACCGACCTCCCCGAGAAAGGTTGTTACTCTCCAAGCCATGCTGTTTTCCTAGAGCGAAGGTTGATCGAAACCCATAAGAAATAGTCAATCCAAATTAGTTAAGACGATCAGTCCAAAGACCCGCTGATTGGGAGACTTAAAACTAAGGGAAGGGTGTCAATATCAGTTGCTAATACAAAAAAAAATATTAATGTTATGAATATGAAAGAGTGTCAATATCAGTTATAGATACGGAAAGACATTAGTATCAGTTATAAATATGAAAAAGTGTCAAATATGATAATATTATTGTGCAACATCCCTCCTCTTTAAGAGCAAATTTATAAGAATAATAGCTTGTAACGCCCCCATTAAAGTGGGGGTAAAAATATTATTTTATCAAAGATTTTCTATGATTAAAAATAGGGACTATTTCAAGAACAAAACGACATAGCTTTTTTCTCTGCACTGTTCATCTTGTACTTTATACTCTCTCTTTCATTCTTCATTTGTATGCTCTATCCCTCTATGCATGTTTCAAAAAAAAAACTTAGGATTCAACATCCAAAAAGGTGGTGTGGTGAGCGTGAACACCCCTCAGATGAGAAGTAGAACACACAAGAAAGAAGAGGAAACTGAACTCAGAGACACTGCAACCATGGAATGCACCACAGAATTTGTGCAATAGCATATTCGGGAAACAAAAGATCAAATGATGATTGCCATTTGAGATGCTATAATTCAATGGGAGGAGCAACAAACTTTTCATCTGGGGAACCTTGCGAGAAACCACATCTCCTTGAGGAACCTCCACACGGGGAACCACAGGTGCCTTACGACCAAAGAATTGTCCGGGTACCTAAAAGACAGGAAGACTACATTGACAATGCCGTGCCCACACTGGTGGAAAATCATCGACCCATACACAATGAAGCACCTCGACAACAACATCAAGATAACACTTTCTCTTAGCAGATTCTGGAGGCTGAATCTTCACAGAAGTTTAGAACTCACTGCCTCAATTCTTACAAGGTTCATATTGACCTGATCAACCACATTGTTCCCTTTGAGTCGAAAATAGGTTTGTTGAGAATTACTGATGCTTTAAAGTGTTTATTGTTCCTTACCTCGTTGAGGTAGTCTGCCCTCAGACGGTCTAATGGCTTCCCATCATGATTTATTTGCTCTTTCACCAAATTTAAGAAGCTGTTTGTGGCACATTTCACATGTTTCAAGAAATCTCTGAAGAAGCCGCAAACACTTTTTTAGATCAAGCAAAGGAAGAATGAGATCCCTCACTCTTACATCACCCATTTTTGGAAGCAGATGCTTGAGGTGCCAAATGCACATCAACTAATTGCACAAACTGCTTTGATGCAATGAGTTAGGATGGATGATTCAAATATGTCATGAATTTTTGCGAACCTAAGTCCTTGGTAGGGTTGTTTGAGATAGCCAACAGTCATATTATCACTGAGAAAGGTGTTATCAATTCCTCCCATCATAGAATTGAGTCTTTCGACCAAAGTTTGAAGAAAAGGGCCACATAAGATGATAGATGAAAGTGAACGGATGGGCAACATCCTTCTAGTCACTACCACGAACGATCGACATTGTCGGGACCATAACAGAGGAAGTAATAACTAGGGTCAAATCTGAATTATGAACAGTGACCATCTCAAAATAGCAAGTGATCAAACTATAAAGTGCAGAGACCCCCCTCAAGCTCTCAATGAGCGAAATTGTGGAGGTCATCCAAAACAAGGAGTGTGTTAAGAAGGCAATATAGATGAAGACTTAGCTTCCTTTAGAAACTCCAAAAAAGTAATGTGATCACCATCGATACAACAACCATGACACTGAGAAATGTTGTCAACTTCAGAGCTTGATCGAGGACCTAATCAATTATGAAAAACTTAAGGAGTTCATCTCTGTCAGAGCTGACACACGTTGACATAACAAGGATAAAGTAGAACAATCATTGGATGAACCTATCCACACAAATGCTATGCTTATTGGTATAATCCTAACCATCTATGGATGATGTGAAGAATCACCCTGACAAGCCATTTGGAAAAGGTTCCAATCGGGTGAGGTGTTCGCTATTGCTTCCTTTTATAAGCGCAATCATCCCCCCATCTTCTTTGCTGATGAGAATTTCCCAAGAATGGAAATCCTTACAACGATGCAATCGTTGTTACAACCATGATCAACAACTACTATGTGGGTTGTATCTTGGTCTATATAAAGAATTCTGTGAATATCTTGTTCAAAATGGTGTTCAAAAAGATGGGCTCAAAACTGACCGATTGACTGCACTGGCTGACCAACTCTTTAACTTCTCTGGTGAAAGGAAAGAAGCTTTAGATGTTATCACTCTGGGTGTCTCCTGGAGTGAAGGATACAAAGGGTTTACTAGTACAGAGGGCTTCTTGGTGGTATAATACCCGCGAACATACAATATCATGTTTGGTCATTTTTTCATACTCCAGAGCATCCTTATTCCTTGTAGTGGGTGAAACCTTCAGCTGATCGCAAACCACCGAGAGCCTTTCCCTCGATTGTTCGATCTGAGCACTCAACATTTCAATAATCTCCTTAGCTTTTTCTTGAGAGCGCTTATACTGAGTGAGAACAATGGATTGGATATGGATGACCTTTATTGCCATCAAACGATAACAGACAAAATGCTGCTCAAGTTCACAATTTTTATACTGCTTTAAGGGCTTGACTAATTTGTCAGACCACATGACTTTGGAGAGCAAGAAAGAAATATGCTCAACTTCAGCGAACACCGGGAACCAGTCCTTGTCCGTGTCAATAAGAGCGTACCTATCATCAAAACTCATCTAGACCATCCCACTCCAATTGTGGGTCGGGATCCATCCAATAAGGTAACCCTTCCTTTTCCAAGGAGGAGGGGGGACACTCAAATTCTTTATGGGTGTTTCCCCCCTCACTAAACTCTTTCTTCCCCAAAAATTTGTTGGGATGTTGGCTCGAGTTGAGGCAATGGCTCTGGAAGAGGCAACAGGACCCTTGTGCAGTCTCTTTCTATGCAGCAGGGTTCGCCCCTTGCTGATCAAAATCTCTTCATGATGCAGAGTCCTTATTATGTTCAGACTTGAACAGAACCACCATAGAACTGCCATGAAAATAGCAAGCTCCTTCCTCCGAGTTAAGAGAGCTCCTTCAAAAACACTTGCCTAATTAACACTTTTAGCGGATATAACCCATGCATCTAGGGAATCCTCCACTTTTCTAGCAAAATTAGTAACCTCACCGGCTGTAACCCTTTGAATTAAAATGGAGGTTTTATAAGTGTAAACAATATATTCGACATCTGAAGTATCTGCACCAACAATAACAATTCTTTCGGTGTCCCAACCCTCGATTTATCCAACATTCGATTGAGTAAGCTTCTCCCTTGGTTTCCTCCTGGTAGCCCGTGCCTCGACCGCCTTTTCTCTCTAAACTTCTTTGGCATTTGATTCCTCTCTGAGCTCCTTTGTCATGCGACCAAACTTCTTCAGTCGGAGTACCTGATCAATGACTCTTGGGTAGGTATACTAAGGAACTGCAAAATACCTGCCTCCAATCCTAGTAGCATCGTGAACTAGAAGCCTTGATAAAGTCTTCAGCTTGCCCTCTACATGTTCGAAGAAACTACTTCGAATCCCCACTCACCTGAAAAAGAACTAAAAAGAAATTGTACCTTCGAGTCCTTGATCTTATTTTCTAGACCGAAATTTTGGAATCTATAACTGACTGAAAATTAGGCAACGACATCCCGACTGACCCTGAAAGAGAACATATAGCTGAAGAGATCGATCGAACAAGGAATCTCCATCCAGTGAAAAAAGAACACATAAGTCATTATCTTCACAATAGAGTTTGGAAGAATTTGAGTAGGGATAACCTCATAGAGGTTGAATATGGCTCACAACTCTGTGCAAGTGGTAAGCGAAGCCCGTGACGGAACTGATCTCTATAAAACACCAAGTCCTTCCCAAAGTGATATTTCGCTAGTCTTGACTCCTCACAGAAAAAAGTTTTGTTATGGAGTCAAAAACATAATCAGCATTGAGCCTAGCCATGTCCTTTGCAGGGATCATTCCAAAGAACTTGAGAGAGAGTTTGGGAGCCATTACAAAGGAAGAAAGGGAAAGGATTGGGGAGAAAAATTTAGGAGAATGAAAAGGAGCAACACAACATGAATTCCATGCCCAGACCCATTTATAGGGACTAGGAGTGGAAGTCGAAGCACCCCAAAACCTTGGTATCTTGAAAAATAAGCCAACAAGGGGCACACCAGACATCAAATATGATTTGATGGCAAATAATTTTTTTTTAATTTTCAAAAACATAAATAATTACAATGAATTAGTCAAAAATAAATATTTTTATAAAGAGTCTTTCGCCAGGACATATCCTCGATGAAGTCGCCTCTTAAAAACAAAGTTTCCCCCCAACTTAGATAAGTCTACCCGATCGATCTCGTTCGGAACCTAGTTCATGATGGTTGTCTCTCAACCTACCGATAGCTTGGATCAAAGAGCGATCTTCTCACCATTCATCTGAAAGATCTTTCCTTCAATTCGTTCGACTTGGGCACCAACTCCCACATAGCTTCATCACCAGAATCGTCGTTCGTCCATGCGAAGTAGTCATCCACCTCATCCATCCTACGTCAAAGGGACCCTGAGGACATTTCTTGTCCCACACTCACTCTCGAAAAGCACATAAAAGATCACCTGCTGGTTTAACATCATCAATTATCAGCTGGTTATTGTCAAAAATTAGCTCAAGGACTCTATCGTTGCAGAGTCCACGACTAGAGTGACCTTTATATCTGAAGAAGGTAAGCCTCCACCAGATTCTGCCGAAGCCAGGAGAATTGCATCAAATAAGAAAATATGAAAGGATTGAATATAAAAAATTTGGACGCAACACTCAAAACCAAACATTCTACCCCAAAAAATAGAGGTTGCCGAAACATCTTCCTCGCCAATCACGATCGAATCTTTCACCTACACTTTTGGCTACGATTCAACCTCCACTGCTATTTGTGTCTCTGATTGTCTCTAGCACCCAAAACTCTAGGATCAAGAATGCTAGCCGGTGGAAGTTGCTCCTCAACAGCCAAAAATTTTTTTCTGCCCTTGTCATCCCACAAGATTTTCTTCTAACGATGATCACCAGGGTCTTCCGACTAGGCCACTTGTACGCATGGATCAAGCTCAGATTATTTTCTTTTCTTCTTCACCACAAGTTTCTTCCTCAACCTTCCACTCACAAGAGGTGGCAGAGCACTCATCTCTTCAATACCATAGGGAGAATATCTTTATCAAAGACCCTGAGCCTTGACGCCATACATGGAGTCATTTGGAATTCAGGGAAGGAGAAGTAAAGAAAAAAAATCCCTATTGATCCTATTTATAGAAGCCACATGCATGAAAATCCAAGGATTCAATTATTAAATTATTGAATCATTGAGTTTATAAATGAAATTTTCCATTCTAAAGATTCCTTTGTTCTTATCGCAACATTGTCTTCAATGAGCAAGAGAATCATAAAACTAATGTGCGTAACAAAAAAATGTCAGCAAAAATCTTGAGGTGATCAAACCGTCCAATGGGAGAAGGTGGAATCCAACAATCAGACGAGAAGCAACAGAAACTCATGAAGCCAATCGATTGATGATCGCCAGCCGACCAAAGAATGACTGATCTGCTAAAAGTCTATCCCACCGTCGAAGGGTCACCCAGGCCAATGGATACTTATACTAACTGTCCCAAGACTGAACGATTGTCACTCTCAAAGCAGCCCAGTTTTCCTAGAGCGAAGGCCGATCGACACTCATACAAAATTGTCGACCCAAATTCATTAAGTTGACTAGTCCAAAGGCCCGTTGATCGAAAGACTTAGAATCATGAATGAGTGTCAATATCGGTTACTGATACAAAAAATATGTTAATGTCAGTTATGAATATAAAATTATGCTATTATCAATTATAGATACAAAAAGACATCGGTATCAGTTATAATATGAAAAATGTGTGAAAATGAAAATATTGATCTATAACACCCCTAATCAAATAAGGGCAAATTAACAAGAATAATGACTTGTAACGTCCCCGTTAAAGTAGGCTAAAAATGTAATTTTGTCAAGGGTCCTCTATGATTATAAATAGGGATTATTTCATGAATAAAAAGATGAATCTATTTTCTCCGCACTGTTCATCTTTTACTCCATGCCTCTCTTTTCTCTCTTCTTTCCTACGCTTCACTCTAGGCATGTTTCAAAGGACAAATCAGGATTCAACATATATATACACTAAGCATTTTTATTTATTTATACTACTCAAATCTTTCATACCATTTTTACCATAAAAATGCCACCATTTTAACTTTTAAAAAGTGAAATACACCTTGTCATATGTATAAATTGAAGTTTAAGAGTTAAGTGGTATGCATGTAACTCTTCCAAATTATAATAGTGAAAGGAGGATTAAAAAAGATTAGAAAGTTATTTCTTTCAAGTTGAAGTTTTCTTCATATTAGCAAAAAACNACCCCCATGGACATGAATAGGGTGGTAAGAAAAATTTTCACCAAGGCCTCCCAAACTCCTCAGAGAGCTTTTCTAAGAGTCCCTTAGCACATTACAACCATTTCCCTCTCCCAATTCCACCATAGAAATCCAATTATGAGTTTGAATTCCTGCCCGAAACCAGGACAAACTTCAATTCGAACATACATAGCACCAAACTTCAAACAAATTGGCTCTACACCTTCACAACACTGAAGGAAGCCAAACCCCCATCAATTCCCTTTCTGAAATAGCCTCTACCATAGCTTTCAACCAACACCCAAAATCGGCTGTGGTCGAAATCATACATAGGCTCTACCATAGCTCTAGACCAACACCCAAAATCGGCCTTGATCAAAATCATACATAGGCTTTAATACCATAGCTCTCAACCAACACCCAAAATCGGCTTTGATCGAAATCATACATAGGCTTTACAAAGCCTCTATCATAGCTCTCAATCAACACCCAAAATCGGCCTTGATCAAAATCATACATAGGCTTTACACCAAGGAGTCATAGGCTTCATCCCTAAACTCTTTGGGACCCAACAAAGGTGTGAAGAATCTCTGATTGAGGCCAAACCTCTCGGAGCAAAAGGTATAACCTTACTCACTCTCCCGAGTCTTCGCGAGCTCTCTATTTATGATGGCCTGATTTCATAGTATGTTTACCATATAGATGTGTTTGTCTCTTCAAGACGAACAATTTAAAAATATCATCAAAATCCATTAAGAAACGAGAGAGATATTAAGGTTTTAAGTTGGACGGATCTCGGTTAAGGCTAAATCCATTAAGAAAAGAGAGAGATATTATGGTTTTAAGTTGGACGGCTCTCGGTTAAGGCCATCGGGGACGAAGAACGGATGTCGTCCATTCTTGCGTGTATTGAATGGATGGCGGAGATCAAGTCGGATGATCCTCTGGAATGATATGGCGGGCCGCGTGGCAGTTGACTCAGAAGGCGGCGTCGAATAGAAGTGCGCCGCGTGGCTATTCAATGGATCCGATGATCCAGTCAGCCCGTGGTTTGAATAAATAAATAGGGGTTTTTAATAAATTCAGAAAATAGCTCCTAAAATTCAAAAATCCATATCTTTGCATAGAAAATTCATAAAAAAAAACAAAAAACACCCTCTTGTTCAGTGAACAGAGGAGAATCATATGGAATTATTTTCACATTAATTTCATGCATAAATTATTTTTAAAAAATGAATTAGGGTTAGGGGTTTTTCAATTCTCCATTCATATGATTATCACCTTGACCCTAATTTTTATATGTTGTAGCCTCTATTTAGGTGCACAATTTGAACATTTTTCCAAAGACATAGGAGATCTCTAGAGTGTTAGGAGTTTTTCAATTCTCCATTCATATTGGATTATCACCTTGACCCCAAATTTTTATATGATTTTTCAATTCTCCATTCATGTTGAGATATCACCTTGACCCAAAATTTTTATATGTTGTAGCTCTGTCTAGGTGCACAAGTTGAGCATTTTTCCAAAGACATAGGAGATCTCTGGACAGAGATCTTAATTTTCTAAGTTTTTATGCATTTTCTACTCAAATAATTTTAGAAAATTGTATGTGGCTTAGAAAATTCTACAAAAATTCATGTAAGTTCCTTATGGCAAGAGTAGTCTTAGAAAATAATTTCATGATTTTTAAGAATAAAAAACATTACTGTTTTGAGCAAACCCTAATTTACTTAAAACATTTAATTTGGAATACATAGAGATCAAAATCACTTGATTTTTATACTCCACTGTGGCTCATGAGTTAGAAAACTCACCATAAAAATTTCAAAGGATTTTGAGATCATTTGATATTTTTAATTGATTTTTAAAGATCATCATCAAATTTAACACTTAAATACTTTTAAAAATCAAAACATAACTCCAAAAATTATCAAACTTAGTTTTTTGAGTTCTTTGATATCAGAGGGATTTAATAATTAAAAAATCAAAATATAACTCCAAAAATTATCAAACCTAGTTTTTTGAGTTCTCTGACATTAGGGGGATTTAATAAAAATATGATATTTAGAATAAAAACTTAATTTTTAATCCTTTTTTTATTATTTTAATAAATAAATAAAAATAAAAATTACAAAAATCACAAAGATCATAAAAATATTATAAATCACTTCCTAAACACTTAGGAAAAATTAGAATATTTTTGAATTCAAAAATAAAGATATCTATTTTTGAACCTTAAATTAATTTTTTAAGGTTTAAAAATGGAATTTTCACAAAATAATTCTAAAAAA